>OU342466.1:8152652-8752652 GCA_910589355.1 Parapoynx stratiotata
CGCGGGGCGCTCACCCTCGCGTCTAAAGGCCGTTCCCCGCCAGTACACCTCAGACAACGCTAATGCGTCGAGGTCCCAGGGTGGGGTCCCGGCAAGCACGCACGCGGCCTCGTAGGATACGGTGCAGTAACCGCGTATGGCCCTGACAGCCATGACCCTCTGCGATTTTCGCAGCAGGGCCGCGGATCTCGGTGTCAGAGCTCCCGCCCACACCGGCGCACCATACAAGGCCATCGACCGCACCACCCCGGTAAACAGGCGACGGCATGACACACCCGGCCCTCCGATATTAGGGAGCAACCTCGCTAGAGCACCAGCGGTTCGCACTAACTTCAGGTTAAGGCGACTGAAGTGTTCGACAAACGACCAACGGGAGTCTAGCACCAAGCCTAGATAGCGCATATTTGAGCTAATCTTAACCTGCACAGCATTGATCACTATATGCAATCTTGCAGGTGGTCTTCTCCGGGGGCCGTGAAAATATATCGCCTCGGTCTTTGAGGCAGACACCTTAAGGCCCAGACTCTCGATTCTGCGGACGACACCATTCACACTTACTGTGCCTAGTCGAGCGGCTTCCAAAAAATCAGCCCCACTGGCCAGGACGAGGGTGTCGTCCGCGTAGCAGACGACCCGCACGCCTGGAAGATTCGCCCCGCGCACCACGTAGTTGTAACCGATGTTCCACAGGGTCGGGCCCAAAACCGATCCCTGTGGAACACCGCACGCCATGCTGCGGGCGATTAAGTGCCCGTCCCTGTCTACGCACTCAATACGCCGTCCACGCAAGTAATTGCCTATGAGGCGCCGTAGGTATGTAGGCACCTCGTGGTATCGCATCCCAGCCTCGATGCAGGCGAAGGGCAAGGTGTTGAACGCGTTCTCTATGTCTAGTGAGACCGCTAGAACCACCTTGCCCCTTTCCACCTCTTGTTCCGAGAAGGCCTTCACACTCATAATCGCGTCAACCGTGGATCGACCTTCCCGGAAGCCAAATTGACACTCAGCCAGGTCTGGTCCCGTCCTGGTCAAATGGAGGTTGATCCGCCCGGCAATGATGCGCTCCAAGAGCTTACCGGTCTCATCCAAAAGAACGATAGGCCGGTAAGCTGATGGTGAGTCGGGTGGCCTCTCTGGCTTAGGCAGGAGAACAAGCCGGCCCACTTTCCACACTTCCGGAAACTGTCCGGTACGCAGGCACTCATCGAAAAGGCTGCGGAGCCAATTCCAAAGGTCCCCGATGGAGATCGCCAAAAGACGGCCGTGAATTCCATCGGGCCCAGGGGCTGTGGACTTAGCCCGAAGCTTCAACACAGCCGCGTCAAACTCTTGGTCAGTGACCGGAAAGCAGGACATCGAATCAGCATGCTCCTGACGACGTGGTACCATCCTTGGGGGAACATGTTCCTCCCTCCAAGGGAACAATTTAGCCACAATCGTGGAAAGGAGCGCTGGGTCAAGTGTTTCAGTCGCTGGGGGGGCCCGTGACAGTTTGTCCCGAACCATCTTGTATGGTCGTCCCCAGGGATCTCGATCCAGCGACTCTAAGAGCTCGTTACGAGCCGCCACTTTCGCCTGGCAGATGGTAATTTGCAGCTTCTTACGTGCCGTTTTAAGGTCCTCCGCCAAAGTAGCCTCAACCGTGGAGTCACGGCCAGTCCTCCTTCTACGGTAATTGGTGAGAGCCCGTCGCTTCGCAACACAATTTGCGCGGACATCCGCGACCTCCGGGTTCCACCAGTATACCTCGCGCCTAGGCGGGCGACGTGCCGTTCGGGGCATAGCGCTGTCGCTAATGCGCGTCAAAGCATCTCGCAGCCTCATCGCATCCGCATCCACCGTAGCCGGGGGCTGGTGATCCGCAATCCAGGCTTCCACCAACGAGGTCTCAACCGCTAAACTCCGGTTCATTTTTGAAATGGACCAGCGCGGGAATCTCGTGTTTCGGGTGAAGGCAGGTGTCACGTCCGGTGTTGGTCGTCGTTGAGAAGAGGCGCTGAATCGAATATATCGGTGGTCAGACAACGTCTCCTCCTCAACAAGGACTCGCCAATCTCTCACAAGCGCTGCAACAGCAGGGGTCGCGAACGAAATATCCACGACGGACCCTCCCTGCTGCCGCACGCACGTCTGCACTGAGCCCTGGTTCAAAAGAACCAGACCGACCATGGCAGACCACTCTTCAAGTGAATCGCCTCGCGCGTCCGTGATGGGGGAGCCCCAATCCGCCGATTTGGCATTGAGGTCCCCCATTAGTACAACGGGTCGCGGCAAGGCGCGACCGACTGCAGCCGACAGTTCACACAAATAGGCGTCGAACTCGGCCAGGGTTCGGTTTGGGGAGAAATAAACACCCACAACCACAATCCCGTGTATCTCTGCCGAAACAAAACCCGGTCCTCGGTCCAGCACCCTCAAAGGGATCAAGCTGGGGCTCACGACAGCCACGGATTCAAGTGTGTCCGCAGCCCAGTGTGAGCCAGGAATAATAAAATATGGCTCCGCCACAACTCCAATGTCTATACCCCACTGTCTCAGGGATTGCAGATAGAGATCCTGCGCCCCAGAACAGTGGTTCAAATTTCCTTGTAGGAAATGGAGTTGGCGGTGTAGGGCCATTAATGCTCCATTTGTTCCACAGGGCCAGCGTCTTGACCAGGACGCTTCTGCCCATTCTGAGCGCCGGCCACTTGGGTCTTAGCGGCAGGTTTCCTTCGGGGCTTGGAGGCAGTACAAGCTTTTGCGCCTAAGCGGTGCTGAGCCGGCTTCCCCGCTTCAGCGCACAGCGGACAGTGGACATCCGCCACGCAATTGGGGGATTTGTGGCCGGGCTTACCACAGCGGTAGCAGAGGTCACTACGGTCCACCGCCGACGCACACCTCTGCTTTGCGTGCCCCGTCTCAAGGCACCTAAAACACTTCAGGGGCCGAGGCTCCAGCAGGCGGACCCGCGCATCGCACCAGTCCACACGCAGAGAGCGGGCCTCTGCAAGACTGTTCGCCGCCTTGACAGGGCAACGAACCCAGGTCACGCCCATGCCTCCGGCGCCTTTGCGAATCGTGCCAACCGTGACCTGGTCGGGACCGCACCCGCCTTGTTGGGCCACCGCAAGCGCTACATCCTCCCTCTCGATCGAGTCGTCGAGGCCAGTCAACCTGAATTCGGCCGTCACCGTAGGCCTGTTGACAAAAACGCTCGATCCGAAGGTTTCTCTCAGCTTTTGTGCTAGGACGTCAGCCTTTTCCGCGTTGTCCTCCCCAGGGACTTGCAGTATCCGCGCACCGGTTGCAGTCTCTCTAAAAGAAACCTTGGGGATACCCAGCTCTTGCAGGTTAATGCTGGTTTTGGCCTTACGGAGTACTTCCTTATAGGTCTCACCCCGACTCTCAGCTTCCGGCTCCAGCGTCAGCACGATAGCTGCCGTCTGCGCAGGTGCGGGCCTTCTTTTCCTGCGACTGCGACTGCGACCGGAGGTCTTCCCACGCTTAGGGGGAGGTGCGGCCGTTGTCGCTACTTCATCCTGGGGCGGCGCCTTATTTTTCTTTTTCTTTTTAGCCACCGTCTTCCACTCTCCCTCAGTCGGAGGCTCGGACCCTTGGATCTGCTGAGCCGCTCTTGCCCCAGCGGGGGGCGTCTTTGCCGAAGTGTCAGCTGCAGCCGGCCTAGTTCGTTTCGGCCCTGGTCCCTTCCTGGTTTGTGCAACCTCGGGTGGCGCGGCTGTCGCCGCCGCTGCCGCATAGCTGGCCTTCTTCTCGTGCGCGAGGGGCGGTCGATGCCGCACAGGAGGAAGCAATCGCTCCTCAAAACCACCCATAAAGGCCTCCAGCCTGGCATTGACTATCCGGCCGATTTTAACTTCAAGCTCGTCCTGAGAGTCCCCTGCCGCGGTCGGAGGCGCAACAGCCTTGTTAGTAACTCCTGGTGCCTGCTTGCGTTTACTCGACTTAGCCGGCTGGCGCGGCTTAATGGGCGCCGCCTCGACCTCCATATCGAACACTTCCGCCCCTGGGGCGGGTTCAGGTACTGCTGTAGGCGCATTCTTTGCGTCCGCAGCCATCAGCTTCTCCACTGTGGCCGTCAGGTCCTCAACTTTCTTGTTGAGGGCTTCAACCTCGGCGTTCAGCCTCCTGGTTTCCTCATTGGCCGTACGGGCGTAGAGCACGTCCGCAATGGTGCAGGCGCCCCTGGCAGCCAGCTTAATATCCCGCTGCACAGTTCCTTTCATATTCTTGGACTTGCCGGCAGCAGTCGAGACCACCTCCATATACAGCCTCAGTGTGTCCGCGAGGCGCTTGGCGGAAGAAGAATTGACGGTACTCTCGTCGATCACCCCGATTTTGTCGATCTGACACTTTGCATTCGCTCGGTCAGCCACCTGCAGTTTTGAGGAGACCTCAGCCTCGTATTCGGCGAATTCCACCTCGAGGTCGGCTCGCTTCTTCTCTTCTTTTCTGCGGGCCCAGTCTATGTAATCCCCCGTTGTTGGTGGGCGTCCGCGTCCGCGTCTGGGTTTCATATCCGGTGTCGGGGGCACAAACTCCGGATCATCGGATCCGTCTGTCCCTGAACTGTCTCTTTTTCGGCGTTTTGTGCCCTTGGTTCTTCGCGAACTGACACTAGATGCCGTCGCGCAAGAAGCCGCATCACTCTCAGCGTCAGATGCACGCATTTCGGTCCTGTGCGAGCAAGCACTCGCCAAACTAGCAACGGAGCCGTAACGGCACATGCCGCTCCTAGAGCTGCTGTTGCTCCTACTCCTCACGGTACTCTCAGTACCGGGTGAAATAATCCTGAGTTTTGGATCTGGGTTTTGGGGTTTTTTAATTTTATCGCTATCCATGTTGTTCCCACGAGTATGGGGGAAAGTGGGTCCACCCGGGCAGTGCCCCCTGTACCCGGGTAAGCCTAGATACTGTGAGGGTCGGCCGGTACTCACAGGTTTTAATCGTCTTCGCTGACGGGTTTGCTGGGTTTTCCTTCCCGCGGGCCGGCCAATTAAGGCAAGCCCTCCGGCCAACACTGCCACGACGTACCCTTCAGAGCGACCCGAGGGGTTGCTGAGGTGACACTGCTGGTAACGGCTCCGAAGGAGGTGGCAAAACCCCCTTCCACCATGGCGCCCAGCATCTCTGCCGGGACACCGCTGGCTCGGCACGAAAAAACGCGCCGGCGACGCCGTGAAAACGCCAATAGGCGACAAAGCCCAAAAGGGCGAAGAACGCCGGATGGCATGTCAGCCAAGTGGCCTCCGCCACAAAACAAACCTCTCCTGCTCCATCCCCTGTGTGCTTTGCTGAACAAAGGACACGGGAAGGAGCAAACCCCCCTCGCCAGACTGTCGGCAACCATGCAATGCTTTCCCGAAAGAAGACATTGCATGGCTCCCAGGGTGCACCGTACATACGAACTACTCTTCCCCCCGGATATGACCCGGGAGTGACATAAAAGGACAAAAGTAGCCCGCAGTCCCACTAGGAGGTCGTCTGGCCTAGCACCCCTCTGGTAACCCCCTAAACCAACTTTACGTATCACAAACTAGTTGTGCAACTATCCAAACCCTTCACTCAATTTGTAACTTAACTGTCCCTTGTTTCTTTACAATAATCGCTTTTTATTTTGTCTTCGTCCTCAGCCTATATACGTCCCACTGCTGGGCACAGGCCTTGACAGATGAGGAGTATGGGCCGTAATACCACCACGCTGGCCCAATGCCAGTTATTGGGTAGAAACGGTCGCAATAGCGACCGGGACCAACGGCTTTACGTGCCTTCGGAAGCCCACAGGAGTTCTCGATTCAGACCATGGCGAACGTAGCTTTGTTTGTGATACAGCTCGTATTTTATTTATTATATCATAACTTTAAAATTTTAATAATATTTTTATATATAATATTGTTGTTATTCCATATTAATAATATTATATAAACATTGAGAGATTACGCAAAAAAAAACGTTACGCCATTGTAATAGATAAAAAAAAAGTACAAATTAATTCACGCATTTAAATGAGCGGATTGTCTCTAAGCATAATCAGCAACGCGCCATCCCAGATGCTCCCAAATTATGATATTTTGTGATTAGGTTCCAGCTAAATTAATTGCAACAAAGTTAAGGTCGTTGTCTTCCACTTTGAATTTTCTATGAAGCCAACAACACGCAGTATCTGGTAAACTTCGGGAAACCCACAAATTTAATCCATTAACATTCTAATTAATTTGTCTGAAAACATAAAAAAGTTAGATTTCGCTACTTTTTCGTTCACATCATTCATTATTATTTCAAGCTTCGGTGTTCCAGTAAATTAGGCTAATTCTTCAATCCCCTGGGTTTTAAGGCATGACATGGAATGGACGAAATTGAAATAAACGCCAACAACCGAACAGGAGGATTCAAAATTGTTTCATGGAATATGAACAAAATTTGTTTAATATTCGAGTTACATAGCTAGAGAAATGAGAAATGCTAATGGAGTGCTAGATTTATTAATCGACGAGGACGGGGTGGTATTTATTGCAGTCTGCCAAGGGTATGATTATGGTATTTGTTAAGTTTAAATCAAACTATTTTAAATAGTTAGAAGTTGGTTAGGGATGACATTGCCCTATCCAACGAGTAATTTACTAACGCATTATGAACAGAACATTTATCAGGCGGTTTATGTAATATATTTCTCTTTAAAAGTATATAGGAAACCCACCAATCTATATCTATACATATAATTAATTGTAGAGGTCGAATGTCTGTACATAGAAGAATAATGTTTAAAACCAAGTCAAGGGGGAAGTAAAAAGAGGGAAATAACCAATTTTATTTTTTTATTTTTGTTTCTCTGTCTGTTTGTCTGTTTGTACGGGCTAATCTCCGAAATGGCTAGACCGATTTCAATGATATTCTGCAAAGGGATTCTTTATATCCCTGGTAAACATTATGAATACTTTTTATTTTTATTGCGCGGTTACTACGGTTATTACGGTTAAAAAACCGTAGTAACCGCGGATGAAGTCGCTGGCGACAGCTAGTTAAACATACAGCAGTAACATTGATTTTTATTTAAGTATTTGGAATTTAGGTAACATTAAAACGTAGTCTTTATGAAAATATAAACTAAGTATAAGCCGCTCAATATAGTTGAAGTTTCAAATTTAATCGTATATGCTTTAAATTTTACCTACGTAAGTTCACAAATGTTTTGATGAGTATAAGTAGTATTAAGACTATATCTATATACATAGTAAAATTGCAACAGGCCGTCTGTATATTACTACATAACTTACTACATACTTACTACTAACTCCTATTATTGTTAATTACTACTAACACCCTTATTCATAAAAGCTATTTCAGTCTTAAGCAACTCATTTACTATGGTTAAACACTTGTAAGTATTTCCACGCATTCAACGTTAAAATTACTAAATATTATTGAATGTGTTTTTCAACTATGTACTAACTCGTAGAATGAATATCTCTTCGAACATGAAATCGATTTTCCCAGTAATTATGTAAATTACAATCAAAATAAATTAATAATAAAGAAACGTGATTTAGAGTATCGTTGTTTTAACGTCATTTTGAGCCATCCCTCTCAATTGGGCTCCCAATTGGCAATCTAATCGATTCCTAGCTTCGCTCTGGGAGTCCAAAATTTATTAAAAAGCAGTTGCTTTAAAAAATGGGTTATAGATCATTGTTTAAAAGGGAACTCGCTTGTGCAGTCATTCGCTTTGGTTTTCGATATTGACTTACTGTAGCTGATACAGTTTAACCAGTTTTTAGATAGAACGCGTTCTTCCTAGTTAGAACGAGTATTTTCTAAATGCTTTTGTTAAATCTAGAAATACCTACTTATACCATTGATACATCTGATCTGATATATGTAAAATCAGATAGATATTAGGTCAAGGTTATTTTTTTACGACTCTTAGGGCCGATTTTGCAATCCTCAACAGACAGATAGGGTTTAGTCGATAGATAGCAAAATAATGGATTTTTCAACAGTGAGATAGGCTTTATTCGACGAATAACTCTCTTTTAAGGAATAAATTTACCTGGCCCTCGAACGGCCAGTTAACTGTTTATTCCTAAGATAAATAGTAACTTTAAGGTTTGCTTTCGTGTGATTTGGTACTAGCTGCTGACATGGATATTTTCGATACACTTGATGATATTGCAATCGAGGAAGAGCAGCATTTTCTATTAGATGTTTGTATCTTTCGACCAAACTCAAGAGTATTTATTACACCTCAGCATTTTTAAAATTAACGGAACGGAAAACGCATTTATCTAAAAACGAGTTGTAACTGTAACATAGCCATGTTCTGTCCTTGTTTGAACTTTATGATCTAGCTAGACTTTCTCTGTGCTTTAAAAGGTACCACATTAAACCGTTGGTTGGACGAATTCAGGCATTTGTTCTCTAGTCTTGGATGTTTATATGTGTATTATATATTTTCTGAATATTTATATATCTATTTATCTGTTAAATATATTTATCCGTCATCTATTATCTGTAACACAAGCAGCATTAGTTGCTTAAAATGGGACTAGTTGAATGTGTGAAGATATTCATTTATTTATTTATATAAATCTGTATCTAGCAATAGAACGAGTATAGGCTGGTGATGTAACGAGAAGGCACGATGCTTTTTTCCCTATACTATATATTTTTCCTTAATGTTTTTGGATTATACAACGATGAAAATATATTATATTCATACTAAGGGCATATGACATTTTCAAGACATAATAGTACTGAAAACCATCATAAGGCCAGATTTTTTTTATTTTTACACGCAATCTAATTTTAGCCTCCAAATTTTTATTTACTTATCAATTTATTCACACGATTAATAAAGTATTCTTAGCAGTAAAAGCCTTTGAAGAGGTCACGAATGTAATCCGCAGTGGCAGAAATATAAATCACAATAAGCGTATTTCATTTTTTATTAAAGCATCTAAGGAAACCGCTACCGACACTGGAAACGTTTTCTTTATATTTCAGCCTTTATAAGGTGAAACAGATTATCCGTGATACGAAGCTAAGCTTGGCATGTAGTTGGCGCATTACGCATTTATGTACCCTAACACGTTGGGTTAAGAGTAAATTTAATGAAAATACGGCGAAAGGTGTTTATTTTATCCATTACCATGTACCTACATTTAATATGAATGCCAAGAGTTATAAAATGTATAATGTCGGGAAAAAAAAACTAAATTCATAAAGCTAATTTTCCATTTGCTTAAAATAAATACTAGTGGGAGTTTTTTTTAATAGACCATCAAAGATACAGATACTCGAAATATTAGGAAAACTTAGAATACAGATTTCGTTCTTGATTTGCTTTTTAAATCTAATAATATAGGTAATGTTTAAAAAACACATGACAGTTTGATATATTCTTTGGGTAAAGGAGTGAGAAAATTTATTTGGCAATTTGTTTTTTATTTAAATGTTAAACTAACACTTACACGCTTATTCATAAAACCACTTTAATCAACTACTGAAGCATTATTAAGCTCATCAATTAATTAAGTTTTAATCAATGCTTATGATTCACATCTTCATAAAACAGCTAGTACTAGTGCCTTCCCGCGGTTTCACCCGCGCGGTACCCATTCCCATGGGAATATCGGGATACAATCGGTTCAGTGGTTTTGATGTGAAAGCGAAACCGACAGACAGACAGATAGACAGGCAGAGTTACTTTCACATTTATATTATTAGTATATAAGTATGGATATGGATTTAGCTTCTTATTTGACAGCCCGTTTGGTAGAAATTGCGTCAAAAAATAACAGCTGTTTAACGTCCCCCATTTAGTTAAAAAATTTATTAAAAAAAGACAAATTGTCTTTGACATTTATACGTCTGCCAGAAACGAGAAAAGGCAGAGGTCCTGTCAAATATTTCTGCTACAAAAGAGGTTATACATTGTTTGAAGTTAAATAACGAATAAGGCGGTTAAATATTTGCTACTTGCGTGTGGTTGTCAGAATTCAATACGTTTTTTACCGGTCTCATTGATAGATCATACGTAATACAACCACGCCTTTTTCCGGTGGGGTAGGCAAAGATTACAGCTCCGAACTTGCTACGATCGTGGCACACGTCATTCGCTTCGTCTACTCTCATTATTAAATTCGGTTGGAGGTTGATTCGACCTTACCCTTCTTTAGAACGAGCCTGATTAGATAAAGGTGCGTTCACCTACGCCCAACTGTTGATTAATAATCAGTAATTAAAATTTGCCAATGAATTTGACATACCATTTAGACAACTTAGTAAGCGCTGACTTCTACTATGTTGTATTACACTCTCTCACTCTTACGCATTAAAATAAATAACTCATAGGAAAAATATTTGCATTATTTTATTAATTTCGTAAAACACAAAATTCTTCAAAAAAGGCAGCGGTAGCCGAATTGGGACGGGGGAACTTCGAGAGCCCGCGGAAAACGCGGGTTCGATCCCACCGCCTGTACCACTAAGTTTTGAAAACAAACTTATGTACTGTTCATTGTGAATATCGCTTGCCTGACATTGTGCCCGGTGCATGGCAACAGGCTCGCCACCTGTTACATAGGGACCTAACACATCTGGTGAAATGGGGGTGTTTAACACTTCTGCCTACCCCTTCGGGTGAAAAGGCGTATGTTATGTTACAAAATTCTTTGGCTTCCATAGCGAAAGGTTATATCGGCTTCGGCCAATGGGATAGGTTAACATTCGTCATCATCACGTGCCGCGACTAACGCATGCGACGTGACACACAGCCGGCACATTTGCACAACATTACAGATAATGTTATATAAATAATTTTATCAATTACTAAGAAAAGGATAAATTAAGCTTATTATAATAATATATATTATATGATACGATACGATATTATAAAAAAACAAGAGGTGGGCTGAGATGCATTCACATTTCGCCTGATATCCCCCCCCCCATCCCAGGGCGAGGTTTTTTCTGGAGGGCGAAAGGTAGAATATTTTATTTTTTTCCTTTTTGAAATAGTTGATTTATAAAATTTTAGTTGTGCCATACGTCGTTGGCGTTGCTATTGATTTAACGCCTACAAAAGTTTACAAAATGTCTTAGTGTGTTTGTTAACACTGCATTGTTTTTTTACAAAGTGCTCAACATTACATTCCTACCTCTTATTAGCAAAATTTTGATAGTTAATAGTTGAATTAAAACCTCTAATTATTAAAATAATGAAAGTTAAATTTTTTGTCAGTGTCATCTGATTAATTATTGTCATGGTGATAAATATCTGTTGTCGTGTCATTATTTTGCAATGTCGAGAAATATTAAAATTCGAAATGAAATTACATTTTGACGAAATATGTCACATAATACTCGGTCGAGCAGATATTGATAACCACGGTTACACCCGCGCGGTACCCGTTCCCATGGGAATATCGGGATAAAAAGTAGCCTATGTTCTTTCTCAGGCTCTAGACTGTATACCAAATTTCAATTGAATTGGTTCAGTAGTTTTGACATGAAAGCAAGACAGACAGAGTTACTTTCGCATTTATAATATTAGGTCTATGAAATTGGTGTTTTGTATGGAGATTTTGAGGATGTCTGCATTTTACATACTAACATTTTATCAGTTTTCTTCACAATGACAAATCCAGAGATAATAATATTTGGCATGTACATTAGACAAGCTATAGCAATATGTGTGTGAACACGCTTGATAAAAATTATTCATCGTTTTTATGTTAATGCAAATTAAATGTTGTATTCGGGAGGCAGTTAAAAATAATTGTCTTTGTGTCTAATTTTAACACAATTAAACTTAAAAAAAAATATCAAATTAAATAATACGAGCTCAAATATATGATCTATTTTTAGAAGAGGCAATTATTTTATAAGAATGTTCTGAAACTTAATAGTTATGGACAAATTGCTAAGACAGAATAAAAACACCAATTTCATAGGTAAGGACCCAATATTACTGCGACTTGATTTAAGTAATTATCTGTTAACAAATATAATTTCATTGCTGTAGTTATATCTTGGCTATTCAAAATAGGTTGTGATTTACTGTTTAATTCGCGTTAATAACAAAAACAATAGTTTTGTATCAGACTGCAAATGTACATAAATTGCCCTGGCACTAATCTCGTATGTCCGCCGCTATCCAGAGCGCACATTAGCGACTCTGACAGTTCATTTATCTTATGTGCTGTTCGGTTAATTAAGTCCTCCCACAGAGGTGTCGTAATTTCGTTGTTGATTTGTTCATTTTCGGCAAATTGACTAATCTTGTTTGAACAAATTACCGCCTTATTGCACTTTTAAAGTAAGTTATGAGCCTATATTTAACATTTTGGTTAATTTATTTTCGTTTTTGTACCGCCAAAGGTACCGAGGCTGCAATACTGTAAATACGTACTAAAAATGTTTGAAATTATTTTTCTTTTCGATAGGTAGTCAGTAAATTTGACAATTCATAGAATAATCTCTATGTCATTGAGTATTTATCAACCGACACGTGTTCAGACTAAGATACACGTTTTTTATATGACATTGAAGGGGAAATATAAATTTATGGTGGATTATAATCACGAGGTCATTTCTGACAGATTAAACTCGCAAAAAATATAAAAATACGAAAATCGTTCATCTTAACCGCAGATATACATTAACAAAGATAACGCAAGCTAAACCATTCCTATAAAAACCAAGCATGTCAACTTTTGAACGCCTAATGTGGCGTCCCAGCAGTAATCTTGAGGCGGATACAAACTAATTGAAAGATACCGATGCTCCGATGCCACTCCGCCAATTATCACACAACGAGGCATTTGTTTCAGCGGCCAACTCCGACGTTTGGTCGGGGTTTTCGGACCCGCGCAGTACATGCATGATCTTAACAATTTAAAGTCAATTTAAATATTTTACTTATTTGATCTATCCCTTTGCATCTCATAAGGGCGGATAACAGGCGGAAGGATGCTTTCACCCATACCTCGCCAGAATTATGTTTGCGAACGATCATTATGTTGGACCTTTTAAATTAAAGTAATTGGTAAAAGAGATTGCACACTCAAACGAAATTTGATAAGTTTTCTCCACGAACTCTCGAATGTAAAAGTGTCCAAGTAAGTCATATTGGGAAAAGAATGAAGTTTTAAATTCATTTCTGGGCTTCTTTACAAAGTATTCAAAGTTGTTAAGTAATCTGAAATCCATGTCGAAACTTGGTAATAAAGTAGCAACGCCTTCAATGAGAATATTCTTGTTCTTAAAACGATACAAACAATTTTAGTTGTCGTCTGCAACAGTGAAGTTGGATCAAGTGAACTTGGATTAATTTCATGAGTATTTTATTCTAGTGTCAAGACATTTCAGACTTTATAGTGTAACGACTTTAAGAGTTCATCGTCTATCTTTAGTAAGTAGAGAACAATGTTGTTATTGATGGGGACTGTAACTTTGTTTTGGTATAAAAGTTTTTATTTATATGACAGGTAAGCTCTTGGCCTTCATCTCACCTGATGGTAAGTGCCGATAAGGCCGAAAGTGGAAGGGAGCTTCACCTGTAATCCACATCAACTGTGGAAACTTGCTATCTTACCTCCGGATTGCCGGAAAAAAACAGTGCTTGTAACAACATATTATGGCGACAAATTTAGGTAAGACGATGGTAGCTAGCCAGGCGGGCTTAGGAATCTTACCACTCAAATCAAATCAAAACTTACTCACTTACTTACTTACTCACTCGTGAGACATACGTCGTCAAAGGCAGTCGCATAAATTTGTTGTCACAAGTAAATATCATTTTTGGTTTTGCAAATAACATGAGTTCCTGCAATGCATGCCGAAAAACCGTTAAGCAGATTGAAAAAATCAGCTGTTCTAACGCCGCATGCACGAAAGTATTTCATCTGGAATGTGTCGGCCTTGCACCGGACTACAAGAAGCGCTCCAGTTGGGTGTGTCCTATCTGTGTTAGCAGACAACCTAGGGGCGATAATACAGATACCCCGATAAAATCCAGCGATACTAATGAAAATGTCACGGTGCAGAAAGCCATCAACTAATAAAAATGAGACTGCTCAACCACCAAACGTCTGTTCAGGAGATCTTCAATCCATTCAAGATCTCCCCCGCATGATCCGGAACACATTAGCCCCTGAACTGCGCTCAATCGGGGAGAAGATAGGTAGCTTCGACCAATCCCTTCAATTTATGGCAGGTAGGTATGATGAGCTGCTTAAAATTATAAATAATAACGCCAGTGAGCTCAAGGCCCTGAAAACTGAGAACACTAATCTGAAACGGGATCTGGCGTCTTGTGAGTCACGCCTGCATCTGTTGGAGGAAGAGTCTGCACGGCAACAGCAGTGGGCCCGTCTACAAAATGTAGAAATAGTCGGCACTCCCGAATCCAGCGACGAGGACACGCAGAAGGTGGCGATGCAGATCATCAACCACATCGGAGTGACGGTGAGCCCCAGCGACATCGAATTTGCTCATCGCGTGCAACCTCAACGGACACAGAGTGCCTCTCGTGGTCGCACGATCATTGTTCGTATGCGGCAGCGATCTTCGAAAGATGCTATACTGGCTGCATCCCGGAAGTGTCGCGGTCTTACGGCGAGAGAGGTAGGTCTGACGGGCAACGTAGCAAGTCTTAATAATAAGATCTATATAAATGAGCACTTAACAAAAAACAACAAAGCGCTTCTAAAGCAATGCAAAATAAAAGCATCAGAGGGTAATTTTAAATTTGTCTGGACAAAAAACTGTCGGATTTTTGTCCTAAAAACAGAAAAATCTCCCCCTATACCTATAGTCTCGATAGCCGACTTAAAAAAGTTAAGTTAACTGGTGGATTATTGTGCTTAATTATTTGCATAGTTTTTTTAACTGCTGTCAATAACTACAGTTATAAAGTGCTTAAGATTTGTAAGCCCACAGACACACACACTCACAACATAACAACAGTTCACCAGTCCTCATCAACATCTAATTTATACGCCTATTAATTCACTGTAACCACATTCACCTATGGACATAATATCTCGTACTACATTTATCTATACATGCCGTTCGCTTATCTGTCCATTCACTCTTCGTTGGAATCGCTATTTGCGATTTTTCAAAAAAAAATTAAACAATATTTGCTACAACTAACACTTTTATGTAACTATTATCACAGGCGCAGTAGTTAAGCGTTTGGAGATATTGTACCAGAACGTCAGAGGTCTCAGGACGAAAACCAACACGTTTTATAACAACACATTAACTTCCACATTTGATATAGCACTTGTAACAGAGACATGGCTGTGTGACGGCATACTGGACGCCGAGCTGTGTTACGGCAAGTCATACGATGTGTTCCGTCGTGACCGCGGCGCGCTCGGGGGCGGAGTGCTGGCGCTGTGCGCGCCGCGCCTCGGCGCTCGCGCGCGCCCGGAGTGGGGGCACGCTCAGCTGGAATGCTTGTGGCTAACGGTACCCGCGCGTTCGGTTGGCTTGACAAAAGACTTACATCTCTGCGTTTCATATCTACCCCCTAATAATAAGCTTAGCCAAAACATACTTATTTTTGTTGATTTACTACGCAGCGTGTTTGAATCCAACTCTGATGATCTGTTTTTGATTGTGGGCGATTTCAATCTGCCTTGCTTAGTATAGAATTCAGGCAGACCTACGGTGGAGAAGCGCGGTCGCAGTGATGTTCAGGACTCCGCACATAATCTTATCAATTTAACAAATTATTTAGGCTTCACACAATATAACAATTTTGTTAATCCACATGGAAATACTCTAGACTTGATATTTGCTAACTTCTCACTAGAAGTGGATGGATGCACCCCACTGGTAGGTGAGGACATATTTCATCCTACTTTATCTATAAACGCAAGTAATATAATGCTATCTTTTCTTAAACCAAATTCTAAAACGAAGAAATTTCTGTTTAATAAAGCTAATTATACACACATTAACTCGGAACTTAACTCTTTTGATTGTCATAATTTTTTAATTGACATTAATATTGAAAGTTTGACTGATAAATTTTATTCTATAATCTTCGACGTTATACATAAATACGTACCACAAGTTGAATTCTCTTTGAATTATCATTTTCCTGTATGGTATAATCGTGCTCTAATCCATGTAACAAGGGATAAGTTAAAAAAGCATGCACTATGGAAAAAATATAAAAATCCTATTGACTATGCTGAGTTTGCTTTGCTACGTAATCGACAAAAGGCCCTTCAAACAGAATGCTTTAAAACTTATTTATGGAATTCCCAGTTGAAAATAAAAAAGTCTCCTAAATTATTTTGGAACTTCGTTAAATCCAAAAGACGTAACGGTAGCAACTACCCTAATATCATGCATTACGGTGACAAATCTTATCAAGGTGAAGCTGATATTTGTGACAACTAAAAAAATGCCGAACAATAATTGTATAAGTGATATCACTACCACCCCTGAGAGCGTTATGAAACTACTTCGTATGTTAGATACCTCCAAGGGGGCTGGCGTGGATGACCTGCCACCTATATTTTTCTCAAGATGTGCCAAAGCTCTTGCCGTTCCCTTGAGTTTTATCTTTAATCGCTGCTTTAGATGCGGTTATGTGCCACCAATATGGAAACAGGCTCTAATAGTACCTATTCATAAAAAAGGCCTAATATCAAAAATAGAAAATTATAGACCTATTTCTAAATTAAATGTAATTAGGAAACTAATGGAAAGGATTGTGCATAGCAATGTTTACGATATTATATCGCGTAGTGTACCGCATCAGCAGCATGGTTTTATTCGGGGTCGTTCCACTAATACGAATTTGGCTACGTTCACCAACGATGTTCTAATGACTATGGATGGTGGTGGTCAGGTGGATGTGGTATACACCGATTTCGAGAAAGCTTTCGATCGTGTAGACCACATTATCCTTCTTCGGAAGCTACAAGAATTAGGAATCCATGGAAACCTATTAAGATGGTTGGAATCCTATCTTAGGAATCGGAGTCAGGCAGTTGTTGTGGGTGAAAGTCGTTCTGACTTTATCACCGTCCCTTCAGGAGTCCCTCAAGGTTCAATTATTGCTCCAATATTATATCTAGCTTATTTGTATGACATTACAGAGTGCCTAAATTACTCAAAATTTCTAATGTACGCTGATGATACCAAAATATATATGACTATTGAGAATAATATTGACTGCTTAAATTTCCAGAGTGACCTTAACCGACTTAGTTCATACTATTGTATTAATCGCGTTGGCATCAATATAGCAAAATGCGCAGTTATCTCTTTTAATAGAAAAAGGAAAAAAGTACACTTTTCGTATTCTATTAATGAAGTTGCATTGCACAGAACCGATGTTGTAAAGGATCTTGGTATTTATATGGACTCAAAGCTACTCTTCTCTCACCACATAGTTTACATATTGGACAAGGCTTATAGAAATCTAGGCTTCATTATCCGTGTCGGCAAGTCTTTCTCAGATGTTTTATGTATCAAATTGCTATATTTTTCTTACGTCCGCAGTGTTCTTGAGTATTGTTGCAGTGTATGGAATCCCCAGTATGCTATTTATATTGAGGCAATTGAAGCAATACAATACAAGTTTCTGAAATTCCTCAACTACCAGACATATACCAAAGTTACCAATTATGTTGAATCGTGTCAACGTCATGGTATCATGTCCTTAGAAAAGCGTCGATCTCTCTATGACTTGACACTTTTGTATAATGTTTGCAATGGACTTGTTGACTCGAATGAGTTGACAACATTATTATTAAAAATACGTGCTCCTAAAACGCGTACTAGACACACAAATTTATTTGTATCACACTGTACAAGTACAAAATATGCGCACAACTCAATAATCAGTAGGTTGCACACAAAATATAACGTGTTGTTCTCGTCTTTTTTAATTCTGGTAGAACTAGTTTTAGGCGGGGGGTGCTGGACATTTTGAGTGAAACGGGGTGATGCAAACTCACATTAACACACACACACACACACACACACACACACACACACACACACGACACAAATTCACCAACTTGCATGGGCTTGATATAATAATAATTATCTTCTGTTTTTTATGCATATAAATGTTATAAATATTTTGTGGTGTACTCTGTTATTTTTATGTGAATCCGCGTGATATCTTTTACCTCGGTGATTCTCACTATATGGTTTATGTGTGAAGAAATCTAATATAAATAGTATCACATTGTATAATATTATCTATAATTTTTTTCTTTATGTCTTTTGTCTTTGCTTATAAATAACTAAATAAAGAAAAACCTTTCATTGGCAATTTGTTCAGTTCAATAATTGTAAGACTATCATAATTTGTAAGTGCTGTGGTTTTTGGTAAATAAATAAATAAATAAAATAAATAAAATAAAATCAAAAATAATTTTATTTCATAGGCCAAGTTTGGCACTTAAAATCGTCAACATTTTACATATTATGCATTTTACAAAATAAATAGATTATTATAAATTATTTTAAAGTCAAAGTCAAATAATTTATTCAGTTTAGGTATTTACATACTCTTATGAATGTCAAATTATGCCAACCGTTCACTAGCTACCAGGAGGCCTTGTTCTGAGAAGAACGGGCAAGAAACTCAGCAAGTTGTTTCCTCCCTTTACAATATAATAATTGTTTTTGAAAGATTTTGCAGTATGCATTGTCAAGAGAACAAAGAAATTGTTAATGTCAATATCGTACACAGACCTTTCCAGACTGTAACATCTTCCATTTCAAAACTGAGTTGAAACAAAAAAAAAATATATATTAATATTTAAGACCAAACAGTTTCATCTTCTAAATAATCATTAATACAATAATATCCTTTAGTGATCAACACATTCTTCACAACACAACACTAAAATTAGAGTATTAAATTAAACCATTGTATTAAAGTTCATTACCGCAAGCGCCTGTAGCAAGTACATCCACAGTAATCGATGTAATCGATACACTAATCAAACCGAGCGGAAAATCTCCTGCCCCCGTGGAGAATCGAACCCCGGACCTCCCGATCTACGCCCGGTGATGTTAACCACTCGACCAGAGAGGCGGCTTAAAACCAGTGAAGGGATAAAAAAAGAATTTAGAGTCGGAATAGAAATACAAAGGGTTAGTTACTGCGCTATTTCTAAGCAAACACTTATTTGTCTGCTCAAAGTAAAATAAAGTTTTACTACGACTGTGTTGTGTTTCACTGATTTCCACGTATCTAACTCTCTTTGACACAACACACATGATATGCAATTTTCAGTTCGCGTAATAACATACCTCGCACAGCGCTGTGGCGGAAAATTTTCAATAGAGATGTCACTGGAGTTTTGTTACAGAAGGTCGCTTCGAATGCTATGAAATATAGAATTGCGCTACACTAAAATTGCCGTCGTTACTCTTATTGCAAAACAAAATCTAGTAGGTGTATGACAAATCGGAAACAATTCTCCTAACCTCATCTTTTTATTTTATCTTACTTACGTTCGCGTTGTCTATTATTTATAGGCATCGTTTATTGTTCTCAAAATGTATATTGTGTATACTTAGGTTTTTTATAGAGGCCATCTAATTTTTCTAAGCGAAACAATGTAATATTTCAATGAAATCTTCTATCAGCAATAGGTTTTTTAATCTATCCTCTAAAATAAGTATAAAATGAATAATATTTTTTGAAGAATTAAGGCCACCCTGTGACGGGGTGAAGCCGGGGTTAATGAAAATGCAGTTGGGTCGTCACTTATGTATCGTATATTTTATAATGTAGAATTAAGGCACAACTGAAACAATTATATAAAAAAAAGGTAAATTACACTGAACACAAAACAATTTCACATTTAACACTAAATATATTATAAAAAGGGTAGGGCTACTTACAATAGTGCCTTAAAGAAACTTATAGTCTTTGTTATTTATTAGGAACTGATCATGTGGTTTGTTGTAACTTTGTTTCAGCTTATAAAAATTGATTCACTTTATAAATATATTACAATTATTCTTAGAAGGGAGTCAACCGCTCTACGCGCTGACTCTGGTAAGAATGAACTTCGAGAACAAAACAAATAAAAGAGACCGACAGCAAATTTAAAAACGGAAACCAAGAGAAAAATGGCCAGAGAAGAGCGCAATGACAGCAACGAGGCGCTAATATAGCTATGGCGCCTTGTTACAACCCTTGCAGTGTGTAAGGACCAGAAGGAATTATTATCAAACGATAGTGACATAAATTCATGGCAAATTGGAAACTTGTCACGAGCACCCATGACTCACATCTATAATTTTCCACGTGTCACTGATAGGCAACCGTAAATGACAAACACTGCTTTGTTGGTAAAATCTTACGCTCAAATAATCGAAAGGTTGACAGGCGAGTTGATGTTGTTCCATATATCAAACTCTTTGTTAAAACAGTATTTTTCTTCTGAATAGTTTGGGAAAAAAGATATTTTACTTTAACCATCAAAATTAGCACGTGCATCGCTGGTCAAAAGCCTAAACATGAAAAAAAAATAGATTAACTATTTTTAGAAAATGTCACATGGCTTTATGACAAGTTTGGATCAGTTAATTATTTTTTAGTTGTTCATGTCTATTATATAGATAAATAAAGAATGCTAATTATATGATGAAGGTATATGATGCAATACATACATACAATCACGCCTTCCCAATGGGCAAGGCAGACGGTAGAGATGAGGCATTAACGCCAAGAGCAGTTTCACCTTAGCTTGAAATCATAAAATAAGACAAATTATCATGTATTATCCACTAATTTTGAATGTTGGAGGAATCAATCAAAGAGAGCCATTTTTAAAGAAATTGTTTTGATGTAGGTATTTTGTTCGATAACTTTTTGCCATCTTGTAGGTAGGGACATGATCCCATTGCTATAGAAATTTTGGGACTTCTGGTCAAAATACCGCGACAAGTGGTTTTGGCAGTCCTCTCGTGATGTTAACCTGACACTGCCTAAAGAATTCTGAAGATACCGAAACAGGTGGAAATCTGAAGGTGCAAGGTCAGGACTATGCATTAACACCTCCCAGCCAAACTCCCTTAATTTTTGCTGAGTGGCTAAAGATGTGTGAGGTCTAGCGTTATCATGATGAAAAACCACACCCCTTCTGTTGATTAATTCCGGCCGCTTTCTCTCAACTTCTTGCTTTAATCTCATCAGTTGTTCGCAGTAGAGTTCAGAATCGATGGTCCTGCCTGGTGGAAACAGCTCATAATGAATAATGCCCTTCCAATCCCACCACACACACAGCATCGCCTTGTTGCGAGTTAATCCGGGTTTCGCCACAGTCTGTGAAGCCTGACCGGCCTTTGACCACGACCTTTTTCGCACGTTCTTGTCGTACGTGATCCACTTTTCATCACCAGTTATCAGCTTCTTCAAAAATGGTTCGGTTTCATTACGTCGTAATAAAGAATCACAAATGAGTACACGGTTCATTAGGTTTCTTTCAGTGAGCTCGTGAGGTACCCAAATGTCGAGCTTTTTTGTGTACCCAGTTTTTTTCAAATGCGCCAAAACTGTTTTGTGGTCAATTCCCAGTTCTTCAGCTACGTCGTAACTACTGACATGCCGATCTTGCTCCACTTTTTCAAAAATGGCATCCATTTTATCTGTAATAGGGCGACCAGAGCGACGTGCATCTTTGACATCAAAATTTCCGGATTGAAAACGCTTAAACCAAATTTGTGCTACTCTCACAGACACTGCACTAGGTCCATAAACATCGCAAAATTTTTTCGCGGGTTTCGTTGCATTTTTACCTTTTTTGTAGTAAAATTTTAAAATGTATCGAATTTCTTCATTAGATTCACTCATCTTGGCGGTACGAAAAACAAATGAAAATCACACATTTTCCTAATTAGAATTTGGAATTATATTCTTTAAAATTTTATCTTTCAATGATACCAAAACCAGCCAGATACAAACAGTATAGCCAAAGAGATTTTATTACAAGTTTATACATACTATATTGCGAAAAGACTTTTTCCCCAACCTAATATTACTGCTATAATTGACTTCCTCATTGTAATTTTTAAATGATAAACTCGTATGAGGAGATTGGAATGTCTCCGATAACTTGCTAAGTAAATAAAGATGTAAATAAGAATCCCTATCTGCTCATGACATATGGTGACATTAATTAATAAGGAATGTAGGTACTACGATTCTCAAATAATATTAACACGACACCGTTCACAACAGATAAGGAGACGCGACGTTGTTCAAACGATTTATTTAGCAATTTATGGAGGCTTGAGAATTTGACTCGAACTGGATTTATTAAGGTAAGCTTCACAAGAATTTATTACACTGCTTTATTTAAACAACAAGTGAAAGAAAACGTAGTTCTATTTCATTGAGTGGTTAGCACTTCGCATGTTAAATCATTTTATAATTTTACTAGAGATAATGTTTGACGATCGTTGAATTTTAAAACGAGCTCTGTATTTTCCTCGAATGGTTTGAAGAAATTCTTGATACAGACTACCTGCCTGTCTGAATGTAAAAGGAATCCTATATCGGTTTTGTATTCGAGGGATTCCAAGCGAGCCTTAAACGTGATAAAACATTTTGAAATAGACTACATTTAAAAATACTCATTTGATATAAACAGCTTTTTCCTTGAACCTCGAAAAACTTAAGTAACTTTGTGCCTTAGTTAAGTTTTCCAGAATTCTATTATTTAATGAACTTCTTTAGTTTTGATTCCTTCCTTATTATCATCAATTGTAAAATTTTAAAAGCAACAGGTTTCACATAAAAGTCTTTTATTGTGTCTCTCTGTACAAAAGAAAAATCCTATAATAAGGTTCCATTCTTAATTTTTTCATAAAGTCTCGTGTATTCCCGATAATATCACGAGAACAATCCTTTTTCCGAACAATTCCAAATTCAGTTTTTATCAATTATTTTCAATATATCAGGCGAAATATGCGTGTAATATAGACTAACATTAGCTCACCAATTTGTAGCTTCAAATAAAAACGAACTGACAAACACAAAATGCATAGGTGCTTTAACTTTATAGAACTTTAAATCGGGACCAGTTGCAAAGACACCCTGCAATGCGAAACAGTCAGCTCTTGTTGTCGCCACCGGATCAAACGGTGCATTGCCTTGCTTAAAATACTCAATATTTCAGGAATTTAAAATATACAGTGAAAAGGTATAAGAAACCATATTTACTGAGGGCCAGTTTCACATATCCACGAAATAATTATTAAAAGCGGAACTGAGTTTGTTTGAAATTATCTGGAAATTGTGAAAGAAACTCATTGTTCTAAAAATCCCTAGGTTTGTCTTGTCCAGCAGTTAGTGTGTCCCGATGGACACGGTGTTACATGTTTACTTTGTTTACGGCTCAAGCGGCAAACAACCAACGGAATCAATGAACTCTTGATGGACCCTATTTGAAAGATCCGGTGTTGTAACTGTACTGTAACTGTGATTTAATTTAATTTTCTGTCTAAACACATAATTACATATTTAATTTAAAGGAGTGTATATCAGCAAAATCAAAAAGTTTCGTATCGTTGATGTCTTATTTTGACTTTGACGGTGTAAATAATGCTATATCAAAAGTACTTGCATGGTTTGAAAATAATAATTTGTTTTTAAATTCAAAGAAAAGTGAATGTGTTAAATTCTCTTTACCAAATGTAAGATAGGTCAACCCTCAGATTAAAATAAATCATGAAATTATTGAATGTGAAGATTCCACAGTGTTTTTGGGTATTACATTGGATTCAAGATTACAGTGGTATCCTCATATTTCTTCCCTCTCTGGAAGACTCAGCTCCGCGGCTTATACTGTAAAAAAATCAGAATCCTTATGTGATGTGGATACTGCAATACTTGTTTACTTTAGTTATTTCCACAGTATTATGTTATATGGTTTACTGTTGTGGGGGACAGCAGCTGATATTAAAGATATATTTATTTAACAAAAAAGGGCTGTGCGTGCTGTCAACCAACTTAAGCCTAGTGACTCACTGAGAGATCTGTTTAAAGAAATAAACATATTAACTGTTGCATCCTAATATATCTTTGATAATGTTTTATATGTTTCGAAATATTTACACATTTAAAAAAAAAATGATTTTCATAATGTCAACACTAGGAATAAGAATAAACTCGCTGTTCCAAACTTTAGACTTCATTAGACAAGTCGGTCATTCGGAAATGTATACACTGCCTTTTCACAAATTCAAACTACGAGTATGTGTCAAACAAAATTTAATAAAAAAGGGTTATTATACAGTTCAGGAATATTTGGACGATAAAAATACGTGGACAGATTGACACGTCTTTATGTTACATAATATTGTGTTGACTCCTAATCTGGGATGTTTGCAGTCGCTTTTTAATTAATTAGTTTTTATCTCAATTGCTTAGCGAATTTTAACATCGTTCATTGTTTCTAGTGCTTATATATTCATTCTGATTATAATGCTAAAAATTTATGTTCATAATCCACCCACTTGATTGTACTTGTCTATTATTAAAAAAAAAAACAAATGAATTATAAAAAATGACAAAAAAAGAGCAACTCTCGAGTTTCTAGTTCGCTCTTCTCGAGGATTTCTGCGTTCCAAGCGAGTGGTAGATTCACATAATTATAAATTGACATTTTTAAGTGTTTGTTTAACAAGCCTATAAAATAAAGATATTTTTGATTATGTTTTTGATTTTATACCTATTTACATATGATCTAATAACATTATCATTCGATAAAATAACTTGGCTTCAAACATCGATTTATTTCAAGCACAACGACTCCGAACTTCCCACAATTTGTAAGTTGTATGACAGTTCTTTCTATTTCAGTTTTAATCATAGTTTATGACGGAAAGTTTTAATTACTCTGCGCCAGTTGTGATAATTTCCGCAGTAATATTATGGATTGAATGGTAGTACCATTCAACCCTAAATATTAATAACAATTGATCTGCTTTGCCTTTAGCGTTTTTAATTTTTACGGCGTCTAATATACTGAAAATATCTCCAATGTTATCTTTATAGGAGGAGACTTTAAAAAAATGGATTAATTGTAATTTTCATGATATATTAGCAGCTGTTGAGCATGATTATTAAGCGAAGATGGGACCTAAGACAGAGCACGATTGCGTTGTTCATTCCTGATTAGAGGACCCCTAAAATTCACTTACAGCACATGTGTTCTCTTCTTCTTTCAATAGAAGAAATGGAGCGTAATGCGGGTCAATGGGGTAAAAGTGGCTGACGCGGTGCATATTTTGACGACCTCCGTGGTCGAGTGGTCTGAATGCCGGTCTCAAGGTGTCGCCATCTCAAGAGGTCCTGGATTCGATCCCAGGTGGGGGCCATTGTTTGTGGTTATGAATTTTCAGGCATTTGTTCTCCAGTCTTGGATGTTTATATATATTTATATATATTCAGGATATTTAAAAGTATATCTATTAAATATATTTATCCGTCATCTAGTGTCCGTAACACAAGCAGCATTAGTTGCTTAAAATGGGGCTAGTTGATAAGTGTGAATGTTTGAAGATATTTATTATTATTTATTTATTATATTGGTTGCACCAACAACGCTAGCGTCCGGATTCCACTATTATCTATGGAAGCTCTGTCTGGCCCACTATAAAAAGCATTATTGTTCACTCCAAAAAGTATCATACGGTAGTTTACGATTCATACAGTCATCGAGTCACACCGAATAAAACACAAGTGATATACGATAATCGTCTCACGCGGACGGTGGGCAGATAATTTACATTGATCCTGTGTCGGTAGTATGCCATCAATACGGTTGGGTCAGCAATTAGTTCCGGGGAGACCCGCTAGGATATTTATTTCTTGGTCTATGTTTACTGATTGCTGTTCAGATTAAATGAAACTATCCACGGGGCTGCGGCGACTGAATTAATCTGTATCGGTGGGTAACGTCTTGGAAAGACGTTAAACAATAATGTGGCGTTAAACTCTGTAAGGTATTATGTTACGTGTTAGTTATAAATTAGTTAGTAAATTATTATGAGGTTAAGGAACAGGTACAATTTCGAAAGGACCATCCGTGTGAATTTTAGTCCTTATAAATAGTTATGTTGTCTTCTATAGTCTTCGAGCAAGGCAAAATAAATTACTTGATGATGAGATATAATACAAATCAAATTAATTTCACTAATAAAATATCTGTATCTTCAGTAAATTAATTCAGCCAACAATAATAGCATAATATTATTATGTAAATTCAAAATATTGTAAGCCTATATTTGTTTTACTAACTGTATTCAAAATTCTCAGCGTTAATTATAGCTTGCTTAATTATTTTGCTTAGAATTATTCGTATTAATTCAGATCGCATATTATGAATCGCTGAAAACGGTTTCGTATGTGAATGAATTAATTGTTTAATGGAAACAATATTATTAATAGCCTGCCAGTAACTTTGAAGCTGTAAGTTAAACTATTATTATTTACTGTGTGGAGTTGTTTCACGAATTCCCAAAATTGTCCAATAAAACTTGCTCAGTAATATTCCTACTTGACATTCAGAGCTACTAAACTGATTTGGGAAGGTTCTTCTAAACTTGAAAGCTTTTTTAAATAATTCATGCCAATTCACAACAATTCGTATTACGCACCTCATTAAACCCAGATAAACCTGAAACTATTATTGTCGCATTTTCTTGCAATTTTTTAATTAATCTCTTAATCTAAGAAAAAATAAAAAATGTACCTCTGGAAAAGCTGGAAAACGGTTTTCGGTACAGACATAAATGATAAAAATTTTTGTTGCAAAAATAATTTCTACTGTGAATTGTAATATTTAAGTTTTTATAAACATTTTATACTAAATAAAATAAAACAAATTCCTTCGGATGTAATAACACTTTGCCTAAATTTTGCTGTTTTGTCAACATATTTTTTTATTCTAGAATATCTCCGTAGTTTACCAGGTGTAAATTTTTTTATCAATACTTTGGTAGTCTAAAGAAGGAATTATGTATTTACTTGGAAAACGGTAGAAAACAGACAAAAGTTTTTTTGAATTATCTCTTATGATAGAATTTATCGCTTATTGCTCTTTTCCACAAGAAATTGTCATACATAAAAAGCAGCATTTATGTTCATGATGGTCCAGATGCCGGATCTGATATCGGATCGTCGCTATTCTCTCACGATACAAACTAATTTTGTCCCGAAAAAAAATGTCTAAATTTCACCTATATTAGGTTGTACCGACCGACTCTTGTATGGGTTCATAAAGTTCGCGGCCTTATAAAAGTGACAAAAATTATACCTTTTTGATAATTTATAAAATTCTAAAAGGAATGTGGTATACTTCAAACTTTTCAAGGGGATTGTTTTGCAATTTTCAATCCAGATAATTCCACTTACGTAAAACATTAAGAAAATATGCAATTCATTGAGTTATTTATCGCTGCTATTAACAATTATCGATTAAATCTTCAAATAAATTGCGCGGCATGGTCTGAATAATCAAGTTTTTATTTCTTAAGACCCTTCTTCATGTATGAGTCGGTTGGCTCAAGTGGGTTATACTCTAGAATCTATAAGTACTGGTGTGATATCTAAAAGTATCATCAGTATTATTTTAGCCGAATGATGATCAAATGATCAATGATCACTGCTGGGCATAGTATTCCACCTGGGACTCCCTTATTCCCTTAGTCCCTTAGTCTTTAAATACGACTATTTTTTACGCCTTTATTTCAAGGCAGATATTAAACCCTTGTACTTGCTGCGATGCTTGTACACACCTTTGGCTTCATCTAATTTCACTATAATGTCTTCATATTTTTCATTATACTGCAGCTTCACATCATTCACGTTCAAACGTCTTACATACAGTAATAGATCATCTAATATTTGACGACCTTCGTGGTCGAGTGGTCTGAATGCCGGTCTCAAGGCGTCGCCATCTCGAGCGGTTCCGGGTTCGATCCCCGGTGGGGGCAATTGTTTGGGTGATGAATTTTCAAGCATTTGTTCTCCAGTCTTGGATGTTTATATATATTTATATATATTCAGGATATTTATATGTATTTCTATTAAATATATTTATCTGTCATCTAGTCCCGTAACACAAGCAGCATTCGTTGCTTAAAACGGGGCTAGTTGCTAGGTGTGAATGTTTGAAGATATTTAATTAATTTATTTAATATCAAAGAAACTAGATTACGAGTATGGTGGTTTTGGACTCTTCGGAATAATACAAGTTGTTGTTGGGCTAAATCATAATAGTATGACATATATTACTACTTATTATTATAATACATATAATTATTATTGTCTTAGACCAAATAAAAATAGGGCTACCAATTTTAGGCGACTCTGAGGGTACTCGTTCCCTGTATGTAAATTAGCACGAAAGTTGGTACTTGCATATTTTTATACGATATATTTTTTATTTTTTTGAGTATGTGCAAATACTGCTTTTCTTGATATGTGTGTGAATACATATTATTTTTGGGAATCGCAGGCGTAGACAGACCGTTGGTTAAAGTTGTGAGGCCACGTCAGCTGGCCTGTAATTGAATCTTGTGGGTCTATTTCAGGGCTGTCAGTAGGTGCTATGTCATCTCAGTATCCAAAAAGTACTGACCTTTTTCAGTCTGTTACATTTCTGCGACAAATTATTATGGTAAAAGTTAATACATGCATACTTAAGGTCACGCCTTATTCTCATTGGGGTAGGCAGAGATTACTTACCACTTGCTACGAACCGTACATAATTATTTTGGTTCATCAACTGTCAGCACATTCCTCATTCATGCTCGGCGATTTCGGGTATTGTTGACCTGGCTTCTACTCAAGAACGAAAAATTTGATCGAGAAATGTTCGACTCCTAATAAGGTGGAGGTTATATAAACTTTAAAGCTTGCGTAAAAGTTATGAAATAAGTAGTAGTAGTGGAGAAACTTTTTTGAACGCATTTTTGCTATTGATCTCATATTTTTGTGCAAAATGATGGGAGTATATTTTATACACACTTCCAATATCAGATTTTGCTACAACAAAATACTGAGATGCCTTTGATTTCCTGCTATTGAAGGTAGCCCTAATAAGGTGCCCTTTTGACCGTACTGACGGACAATAGCTTGTGAAAACAGCTGGCTTTTACTTATTTTTCAAATGAAAATAAGTGAAAGGTAACTGGACCAGCACTTTCAGAGAACTAAAATCATATTTTAATAAAGAACATTATCATAACATAAAACCCCATTCGTTTCTTATAAGTTAATGAGTTATTCCAATCCGATCCCCTGCAACCGATCCCCTGGTGGATCCGTTTAACCGAAGCAAAAAAATATTAATTATTTTATTCCCATCTGATGCCCTAGCGTAATTTTTGTAGATAAATTGGTACATTCAGCAAAAAAAATAACAATTTAGTGATTACATAGTTTTACAGTAACTTGAAGATGAAAATTTTGTTGATATTTGGTGTGCATATAACCAACAGCCGTGTGGTAGAAGCTCATTAAAAGAATACTACTAACCCATTTCTTCCCTTGGATGCCGTAAAAGACGACTAGTGGACTTAGAACTGCATAATCATCCAATAGCTTATTGCGGCGAACGGGCTCACCACCTGTCACGCTGAGTGTAGTCACTGCTTTGCTTGGACTATGCCAATGGACTGCTTTTGCGGCGCTTTTGCCTGTTCTGTTTTTTGTCGTGGTTATATACGCGTATATAACCAACGTTATTGAATGGAATCGTGACATAAAACAGTTATGTTTCGATGAATCCTTATCTTTAATCAAATTTTAAAAGCTTTTAAAGATGACACCAATTTGCAAATCGTGCATTTTAATGTATTAAAATTAAAATTAACAAACTTAACGTGACTTCCGAATCACAGAGGAGTTCGAAATTACAAAGTTTTGGTCACCCATCCAGAGCCTGGCCATGTCGAAGGTAGCTTTGTTTCCGATATCGAAAGCCAAAGCGCCACTACGCCAGCGAATTTCTCCTTCGCCACTGAGCTCATCTGGCTTACAAGTATCCAATACACCTACTAGGGTGTAACTGTTTTGTGTTTTAGCAAACATACATGTTTTTAGAAAGTGCGAGTTTACCCATTTGATTTCAAATGGAGTATTATATAAGGGTAATACAATCTTAATAGTCATGAAATTCAGTCTTTGTAGCGTGTACAAGTAGTGAGCTCATATTCACAGAAATACTACAAGATGTAGTATTCACGTTTGATCCACCTTGTAAAAAACATACTACTCAACAAAGACATTGATAAGGGTTCAAAGCGCCAGGCTTAAATAAATCTGCGAAAAGTGGATGAACGGATAAATCTGTTTATTAATGCGTCTTTGCGTTTAATGAGCCTAAGAAAATGAAAGCTTGATGCGAAATGTTTTACAGAGACGCTGTCTTAAAGAATTGTGTAAGATAATAAACCTTTAAAATTATTAATATTAGTTTGTTAAAGGTTGGAAGCGATAACCAAGGTGGGAAAACGGCCCAACTCAAGTGTTCGTCGTTTCTATCCCAGCTTTTACTACTGAATTTCAATAATACTAAGTACCTACATAAAAATTGAGGAGCTCAGAGGCATAGTGGTTAGTACTCTTTGGCTTTCGATATCGAAAAAAAAACAAAGCAACCACCCAAGGTCTGTGGTAGCCTACTCTTGAACGGAAGCATCTTTTAGACCAGCTGGGCGGAAGTGGCTAAGACTGTGCTTTTAATACACAGTCTCCAATAATGGATAATGGACTCCACGTGCTGCTTAAGATCAGGCAGAGTGAAGTCATCAGCTGCCTCACTCAATAAAAAAAAATACCGATCGATCGACATTGAGATTGTGATGTTTCTTACTCTTCTGTGGGACACTAGGGCCATAAATGGGTTCAAATTATGCGGATATTAAGTGATTTAAATGTCATTGAGCTTAGCTGAAATTAGAACTCACGTACCGCCTCTCTAGTCTCGGCATTTTTAGATATTGGATTGTGTTATTATTGACTTTTAATTGAGATTGCATTCGAGAGTAGCCTAGCAGGCCTTGGGTGGCTACCCAAAACTTCTCTATGAGAAAAGACCGTGCCCAACAGTGGGATGTATATAGGCTAAGGACGGACATAATAATTGTATAAACTATCGCTAGCGCTTCCAGGTGCAAAAACAAGCTCGCCCTCTGTAACATAGTGACTAAAATTACGGACTTTCCCTTCGGGGAAATATGCAGGTCGGGTCCATACTTACCATGTACAGTCATCAGCAATAAATTTTTTACACTTGTGTTCTTGTTAGGATGCAATCTGGTTCATTCGAATGAGATTGTATATTATTGCTCGTGACTACCTACAAGTATTTGTTTTCTGTTAGTATTTTACTTTTTTTTTATACTAAGCATACGGCCCACACAAATGGGCAATGGTCACCGTAGCCTATGGACGCCTGCAACACCGAGGGCATCACCAGCGCGTTGCCGACCCTTAAACCCCCTTAAACTTAACTTTTTTTTTCTTGTGATCAAAAAATATATTTTTTATATGATTTTATATGGAACATCATCCTACATAATCCAAGCACGAGCTTAGTCTGAACTTCAGCTCCGTGTACCCGCAACTATGCACCGCACGGGAAAATAACTACGTGACTATATTTAACTTCGGCAGCGGTTCAACACTGAGCAACTAAAGTAGTTGCGATTTTCGGCATGCTTCCTTTAAAGTTTTGTTATGTAGTGTTATTACATCATGAGAACTTCATTTATACATACGAGTATTTGCTTTTTATAAAAATAGTTTTTACTATCACCCCCGACTATTATTCCCTAAGGATTAGTCAGTGACTAGGCAAAAGCACTACAAAAGCAGTCCATTGCCACAGTCCACGCTTCACCAAGCAGTGACTGCACTCAGCGTGACAGGTGGTGAACCCCTCGCCGCTATAAGCTATTGGATGGTTGTGCAGTTCTAAGACCATTAGTCGCCTTTTACGACACCTAAAGGAAGAGATGGGTTGATAGAATTCTTTTAATGAGCCGCTACCACATGGCTTAATACATACACAAACATATAAGACTGGAGAACATATAAAAATGTTTATCACTCAAACATTCGTTCCACTGGCAACCGAACCCAGAACCTCTAGAAATAGCGACAATCAACAGAAGCACAAATCACACGACTATGGAGGTCTTAATACAAGATATTACCACAAGTTGCCCTCGAACTAAACATTATTTTCAAATGTTGACAAATATTAATAAGATTTTAAACGCATAATTATTTATAAAGATATGGAAACAGTTTTAAATTAAGCTCTTTCGATTAATTTAATAATTAATAAAAAATTATGATTTGTGCATCGAATAACGATATGAATTTAATTATATTTGAGAATCCTCTTCAATTATATGGTGAAATCGAGCAAATAATGTCGCTATCGCTAGAGTATAATATTTCCACAAACGGGATTTTTTACAACATTTATATCTTTTTGTGGAACCGAAAATTGTTAGATAAGAATTTACAAATGTAAGTTATCTGTTATGTTTACATTGGTGTAATAAAGTTCAAACATGTATAAATTATAGAGTAAACACACACATTCGTATTTGATCAGTACCTCGTTAAAACTTTAACTTTACTTAAATCAATATGTAGTAACCACACAGGTAATAACATCGAAGTACAGCTCCCACTGAAAGTAATTAAAAAAAGTAAAAGACAGTTTCAGTACATACTTTCGTACTATACTTTGTTTCTACATACAATAAATAATAAATATCCTCAGACATTTACACCTATCAACTAGTCCGATTTTAAGCAACTGAATGCTGCTTGTGTTACGGATACTAGATGACGGACAAATATATTTAATAGATATATACATATAATTATATATGTATATATAATTATATGTGTATATAATATTATTATTATAATACTTAGATAATGAACATCCAAGACTGGAGAACAAATGTATGAAAACACTTGCCTCCACTGGGGATCGAACCCAGGACCTCTGGAGATGGCGACGCCTCGAGACCGGCGTACAGACTCGGCCACTGAGGTCATCAACAATAGAAGTAGGATAGTGTAAAATAGAGTTATCAGGATTCATTTGATGTTATTTTACTAAGTTTTTATTAACTCACATTCTTGTCTGTCTTTTTGCTTTTTTGTTTATTACAGTTTGTTCGTTCCTATATCGCGCTGAACTATCTTTGTTATTGATGTACCAATAAAATCAGCTTCACTGGTCTGTATTTTTAAAAACAACATATCTTTATATAGGTATAGACAAACTTCGACATCGAAGAGCCTCTCCAAGTCTTCAACTAGCAGTTCCACTTAGTTACAAGGAATTAGAGAATTATATCAATACGCCGATCACGTTCTGCTGAAACTTTCTCACCGCAAACTAATAAGGATGTTCACAAAACAGAATACTGATACAATCGATCCAATGCTATCTCAAATTAGAAATATTATTGAACCTTTCAATAAATTGGTGTATGTACAAGTTAGGTCATAAATAAGAATCACACTGTACACTACACTACTATGTACATATTATGTAAGTATATAACCTTTTCTTATTTTCTATCTCTGCCCAAAGGTTGCCTGTTAGATATTGCTATTAGTGTTAAAGCCTGTGTTGCATTGCATTTTTATACGGTGTTTTTGTGTTTTCTTTTGATGCAATAACGAAAATATCTATCGATCAATTATTTCTATTAACATTACAAAAAAAACTGTGTATATAAGTATTATTGTGTTACCTAATTTGATATCGGGGGCATACACATGAAACATTTTTGAATCTCAGGCCCGAGTTCACCAATAATTGTTTAACCAATGTTTTAGTGATCGGCCGTTCAATTCCTAAACATCGTTTAAACAACTATTCAAATTTTCACTGTTCACCGCAAACATGTTTACCATGGTTACAAAATCGGAAGTTTAACGATGGTTTAGAAAGAATGAACGAATGTTATAAGGATACTTATTTTGGAAGCAGCTCTGTCATATTAAACGGACGCAATATACGTCGACATCAAATTTAGTATCATAACGTAAATTCTTCTAATTTGTAAAGTGCAATGACGTGGTAAGTCAAGAGCAAACGCATTGTAAAAAAAGCAGTGATAGTTATATTTTTTAGCTTTTTGCATTAAATTTTTATTTTATTCAAGAAGTATAGAAAGATAATTCAAATAAGTGATCGCCTAATATGCCGTAAACGTTCAGACTGTTGTAGCTATTAATAGGGAAATAAATACTGGAACAGGCGAGCCGGTTGCCATGCACCGGTGAGCGATACCAAGCGATTGTTTGAGAGTAGATGTGCCTATAGTGATCTTGAGAAATCTAAGCCACGGTAATATTATCTATACAGTATTTGAACTCGACCGTAATCTTGAGATAGATACCTACAGCCGCGCGGTATGTAAACATGCGGTGGGGCTGCCAGCATCCAGCATTTTAATTAAATTTGCCTACTTTGTGTTTTAATTGCCTTTTAATTTTGTGATCGTGAATATATTTTTTTTATTTAAACAAATAAAATACTTTGTGAATTGAATTGGAATAGTTAAATAAAAATGTTTTTTTTATTGGCAGATCTACTAATTAAAAAACAATGTTTATTTTTAAATAGCAAGCCTACAAATTTGCGACTGAAAAATAAAAAAAAATGCGGCTCGACTGAGACATACGAAATGCTTTATTATTAAATTTTAAAGTATTATCCGCATTCTAATAGTGACGCATTCATGCAACCCAAAATAGCACAATATTTCTTACTCGTCATTTTAAATAATGTACTTGAACGTATTTTGTGGAAAAAAATCGCACGATTATTGTTAAAAGACAACATACCGTCCGTTCGTCACTGCGGCACAGTCGCGACTGTTTGCACCCGGAGCGCACCCCGAGATCGATTTCGACCGTTTGTATGGAGTTAAAATACTGTATACTCGTAGATAATATTTCCGTGTCTAAACCCGCCCAAACTATGCAACGGAGTCCTGTTTTATTTTGTGATAAAGGGATGCGGAGCTGACGAGCAAGTTTTCAAACCCCAGATGACTCTGATATTTAAAAATTATTTTTTTTCCATTTCAAAACTCGTGCAGTTCCCTATGTATCGTTCTCCATTACTAGAGTGCAAGTACATGTAAAATATTAAAACGTTGGGTACTACGGTACTGTCCACTAGCTGCTTCTCGCATAGACTTGTTGACGTCACTGATGTGTGACGTCAAAAAGGCTCTTTCATTCCTTAGTGACGTAAAAAGTCTATTACTTTATGCGAAGGCAATATTATTAATAAAGTTGATTATAGAGAGGTATCCGTATCTACTCATCGTTTTAAGGTAACATTACTTATCACCGCGCCTCTATCCCCGAAGGGAGAGACAGATGTATTAAACGCCCACATTTCGCCAAAAAGTTAAGTCCCCATGTTCAGCATTGTAAAATAATGACACGACAGCAGAGATTTATCACCTCGACAACAATTAATCTGATGACACTAAAAAGAAATGTTTTTTTCATATTTTTTTTAAATTAGAGGTTTTAGTTCAACTATTAACAATTAACATTTTGCCAATAAGAGGTAGGAATGTAAAGTTGAGCACTTTGTAAAAAAACAACACAGTATTAACAAACACAAAAAAACTTTTTGTAAGCTTATATCGACGAAAAATTAATAGCCACGCGAACGACGTCGCAGGCACAGCTAGTTCAAAATAACTATAGCTAAGGAACAAAATTTTCCGCTAGGAATAAAAATATTAAGCAGTTTGTTAAAAAATAATTAACCGTGTTATAACTATGTTAATTGACACACTATTGTCATCTTTTTAACGGCTTTAAATCAATTGCCACGTGGGCGACGTCGCGGGCACAGCTAGTATTTCATAATACTTCCTTCATCCTCCTTTAAACGTTTTCTTCAATATTTTTATCAAATGCGAAATAATTTATAATAATATATTTTTTTCAAACCTTAAAGCGGTTTCCGGTTATATTATGTGTAAAAACATTCAAAGAGAAAAGTTCAAAAGTTCAATAATATCTTCTTAATATAGGTTTATTAACAGTGCCACCCTCATTTCCTTTTAGGAAAACCTTTGTATATCTGTTTCTTGTAACTCAAAGATTCTGTTGTGGTCTCCATTTTAGAATCTTTGACGGCTGTTTTATAATGAGCGGCCAACTCCTTTACGTATTCATTTATTTCCATTTCCTTTACAGACGATATTTTTAAGCTTTTGGTTGCTTACCCGGCTTATTGTGTCGTTCAAGTGATAAGGGAATGGGGAACATAATTCTTATCAAACTATGATCATTACGACGTGACGTCACAACTATAATTTTGATCCAAACTCAATGAAAGATGCCGATGCCACCGATGTCTCTCCGCCGATAATCCGGCAACGAAGAATTTTTTTTTAGTTTTTGCAGCCAGTAGGACGCGCGCTGCTTGTTAGCAGCAGCCATACAACAGCGGCAAGCAATGTGAGAATTGAACCTGTGACCTGTAACGCGACTTGTACAGTTTTACTAACTCAGCAATTTTTCATGCTTAGCTATTTCGTTCATGAGTTTTTAGCTAACAGTAAGAAACCAAATATATAGTGGGTATACCTATGAAATTGGTGTTTTTATTCTGTCTATGCAATTTGTCCGTAACTATTAAGTTTCAGAACATTCTTATAAAATTATTGTCTCTTCTAAAAATAGACCATATATTTGAGCTCGTATTATTTAATTTTATAATTTTTTGTAAGTTTAATTGTGTTAAAATTAGACACAAAGACAATTATTTCTAACTGCCTCCCGAATACATCATTTGATTTGCATTAACATAAAAACGATGAATAATTTTTATCAAGCAACACACATATTCCTTAAGCTTGTCTAATGATACATGCCAAATATTATTATCTCTGGATTTGTCGTTGTGAAGAAAACTGATAAAATGTTAGTATGTAAAATGCAGACATCCCCAAAATCTCCATACAAAACACCAATTTCATAGGTAAGGACCTAATATTAGAAACCAATAGTGGTATATGCAAATAAGGGCTTCAAGATGACACAATTATATAAATAAACAAATATTCATACATTCACACACTAGTCCCATTTTAAGCAACTAATTCTGCTTGTGTTACAAATACTAGATGACGGATAATTAATAATAATAAAAATAAATCTTTATTATTAAGCATGATTCACAAAATATTAAGTCTAAAAACACTAGAAGCTAAATTTTATATATTTCAATCTTAATAAATATACAAAAAACAATTATTATATATACACTATATCAAGTTTATATGAGAAAGGCAATTCAAAGAAAATAACACTAAGTAATCGTACATTTCAAATTATGAATCACAATCACAATAATACGCGTCAGCGGAAAATTAACGCAATAGATAATTACATGTAAACGTTCAGAATATATACAATGCATAAAATATATAAACATCCAAGACTGGAGAACAATTAACATTATTCTGTGCTACTTCTTACCAGTATAAACTTTTGTTACAGACTGTACATCCAGAAACACATGTTTCCGCCGTCAACAAAAGCGGCCTGGTGGCTGGCAACGTTTTTCAGTGTATTTGTTACAGGTATGTAAAATAGTACACATAATGCCAGTAATGCAAACTCCATAAAATCTAGACATTGAAGTATCTAACTTAATGCTGGGTAATAAAATAGACCGAAAAGGAATCACTGACTCTTAAAAAGTAATATTCCTAGTACTCTCGGCTAAATAGGACTTACCTTAAAACTTATAATTAAATGGTATGTAAAACCAAAGATAACCTACATAAGACGAGATATAAAGGTTACACTAACGGGACTACACGCGACATACATTATGTAGTACATAGATACTACTTACTGTCCGACGTTTTGGTTGTTTCTTCTTACCAGTTTCGGCGTTAGTGTAACCTTTATACTAGTATACAATGCAACGCGAAAGTTTAAAATCTTATAAGACGAGATACTCATAAGATACTCTACATAGTTTAAATTTTCAGCTACGATTTTAACAAATTATCAAGATTGATTGCTCATTGCTTACATCTCCTTATCATATTAATAAATGAATAATTCTTTTGAAAGCTTTTGTTTTGCCCAAGTGTACAATTACGGCCAAGTTTTATCGTATTACACAACACAAAGTTATAAAATACGGTATTGATCTTTTCCATTTGAACGACATCGACAAGATAATTCTTTGTCTGTGGTGGAAAACAGAATATTAATTTATTAGAAAATTGCTGGAAGTGGATTTAAGTGGCCTTACCGCCTGTAAAATTAACTACTAATAATAAAATTGAAGTCGACGTGGAGAGGTTCTTGTTCCAAAATGGAAATAAATTTCGACCAATCGCAATTGTTTGAAGCGTATTTCGCTCTTTATTAGCCATAATCAAAAATTTTGTTGATAAATAAAATTGCTATCCTCCTTTTAAATTGTTACTTTTCAACCTAAATCTAACCAAACATAATAGGATCAAGTTTGCGTTATTGTTGATGTGGGCGACGCCACTTAGTTTATTTTATCTAGGGTGAACACGGTGTTACTAGTCGAAATTCGTCAAATTTGTCCCATAATAATTTAAATAAATAATTTGATTGTTGTTAACCTCTAGGCGGGGCGTGCGAGCAGGTTCCGATCCACGTAGTGAATAATATCGCGATCGGCTTTTGTTTCTTCTTCTTGAGTAGTCTTGAGTACGATCTCGCAAGCTGTTAGTTGTTAATTTCAAATGTTTGTTCAGTTTTTCTTAAGTTAATTTGTGAACCTGAAAAATAATTATTGTAATAAGTAAACCATCTGTCAATAGTGTTACGTCATGTTTTGGCCTAAAGACTGAAAATAAAATCACTTTCGCTTTAGTTTGTTCCAAGGCGTGTATTTGTTGAACAAAGATTCATAATATTGACTACCTTGTTATTAGCAGAATAAGGAATATAATTAGTTTATTTTCTACGCCATCTAGTTACCATTTTTAATAAAAAGGTACTTTGTGAGTATCAATTCATAAAATGTAATATTATATCCCGTGTCTTGGGGATTTTAGGGGCGCATAAGATTTAACAATTTGTTATTTGTTTATATCGAAGATACATATTATGGCTCTAAATGAAATTAAATGTTATTAATATGAGTATTATTTTACCAGGTGAGATGCCGATACAAGCTGAAATGGAGCCAGAGTTTTTACAAGCACTAGAAAACCACACCGTTACACAAGGCCGCGATGTACACTTTACCTGTGTCGTCAATCACCTTTCAAATTATAGGGTAAGGAATATTCTTTTTTTGTTAAACCCCGTTGGCAAGCAATCTACCCACTTGATGGTAAGTAGCTGTGATGGTCTTTATGAATTGATCAATTTCACTGCTTATTTGACCTGTAAAATCTGACGGAGAACAGTAATGCAAACTCTTCCGCGGCAGAAAAAGTAACATAGACGACTCAATAGTATATCTTTCTGAGCTAGAACATGTATAAATTTGTAAAAGCTAAGCAAGGAATTAAACAGGTCCTTTTCATTTCACAGGTCATAACATTGATTATATTATCGATTCAAACTTAATGTTTACTTTTTATACGCATAAAGTTCTCTCTTCTATTATTTCTAATGGGTATTATTTAGACGGTTGGTCTAAATTGGTCAGCAAAATTACTAATTGGGCAGCAACTCACATGTTTTCTCTACTGCCAACTGCTAATAAAATAGGTTTTGATGACACAAATATTGTTTTTAAGGGTCATAAAAAATTACCTTAACTTAATATCTATCCGAATATGTTTCCTAGAAATTGATCATTGGTCATTGATCCTTTTTCTACATTTCCGGTAACAATGTACAAATAATTATTTTGCAGCCTAACTAATTATTTTGATACCCAAATAATTATCTTGCTGCCCAAATTATTATATTGCTGAAAAAATATTTGTTTGCTGTTGAAATAATTTTACGGCTGACTTTTTGTTACTGACCAAATAATTTAATGGCTGCCCAAATAATTACTTCCCATTTCTAATTGCACTGACACTCTATCTTAAAACAGACTCTTGAAGACTCATTGCTGAGTCACACTAAAGATTAAAAAAAGGTAAAATTATGTCACGAAATTCCAAACGAATGTATTTTAGAATTGTGTCTGTGTGATAAGCGTAAGTCTGCATTCCCATGTAATATTTTTAATTAAACTTGCTAATTAGAAAGAAAGAAAGAATTTTTTTTTATTTGGTGTTACAATAAATACACAACATACAATTTTTGAAGCACAATACAAATTGATGAGTAACACTAAAAAGGCTTCCACTCAGTATAATGTCGGACAACCTCTGATAGGTGGCCAGACGCTTATCTTTCACGAACACCTTATATGGGAGGTGATAAGTGCGTCACGAAATTCAGGAATTTCAGATTTCGAAGTGAGGCTCAACTATACAATTGTAAAAACCAACACACAATAAACTAGGTGCTAAGAAACCAACAATCAGGAACTACACAAATAAGAGAAATTGTAACTATTTATAACAAAAACAGCCGAAAAAATCTACTACAACAGCACACATATTATCCACGTATTAATTTTTTTTGCACAGAAATAGGATGCTTTTTGAGGTTAACTTTAAATGTACCAATACTACGAGAATTTCTTATTGGTGGAGGTAAATTATTCTAGCATTTCGTGGCTGCGTAGCGAAAGCTACCACGAAACGCTGCAGTGCTGTGTCTTGGACAAACAAATTATATCATTTTGGCAAAAAACATGTATTTTTGACTATGATAGAATTTTTTTTAAGCTGATGGTAAATGAAGATGGTCTGTATTTTACCAGTAAAATCCCTATGCGGTTCTTTTTTCATTTCAATCTTGTGGGCGAATATAATTATTATTTTTAATATTTTAAACTATTGCATGTTCATGTTCTTCTGATTAAGAAACATTCCGTTTTTATTACTTACATTAGCTGTCCTCAAACGATGGTTAACCTTTCAAACGAGACCGAAAATACCTCAAATATTTGAACAACCTCGTTGCTTGCGAACTATTAAGTCATTGTCAGCCAAGCCCGAAGAGGTTCGGCGGTTTTCAAGTCTCTCCTAAACTATACTTAAATATACAATAATATCCACTAGGCCAACTATTAAACGGATATAAGTTCTATAGCTGAAACGGCATAGACGTTTGCTATCCTTAGCCAACCTAATTCAATGGTAATAGATGTTATATTTGCGACGCATATGTTCTATGCTACATCTGTACGCGATATCTCTAAGGGTATCGTTTGATAGTCGGATTGGGAGGTGGAAGTTAGCGAGATTGTCAAATTTCTAAACAATTCAGCTCACGTACTATTTTAAGTGGAAACCACTCTAGTGATCTCAATACAAATACTAGACAGAAGCAACAACAAATTCAGGGAAAGGTGGGTAACGCACGTTTCGTCAAATTAATTAATAATATGTAAGTAAATGTAGTTGATTTTTTAATGGTTTTGTCACATTTTTATTGCTTACATACAAATTAATTAATGTACCTTATTGGTATTCTTATTCATGTTCAACTGAAAAGTAGCCACTATCGCTAATGTTGTAAAGGAGCATAACATATGAGACATCAGGACCTTACTGAAAACCAAAAACTATTTGAGACAAATAAGGAAACTGTCAAATAAAATTTTTAATCAATGAATTCAAATAAACAACAGAAGCGAATTCATTATCATATGCAATTTTATTCATGATATAAACACATTGCTGTAGAAAATGGAAAAGCATTGTAATGGAAAAGGTAGATTGAAAAAAAACTGCAACTGAAGTAAAACTATCGTTACAGAAGGACCGTTATAGAAATAGGAAAGTAGCTTTAAACAAAAAAGTATATTTGTATTAATTACTACAATTTCATTGACCTACCTATGGTTGGTAAGAAATTGTCCTGTTTAATTAAGTCGAACAGTAACTGTACCCCACTATTTATCCAAGTCAAAATAGCACGGCCAATCATTTCCAGCAGTTAAATAGGCGACTGACGTCAGATGAATAGGAGAGTCAATTTTGTCCTTTGATTCCCCTAATTCACAGTGTCTATTTACAGGAACGTTGCCCATAGATCAGTCGCATACCGATTTCGGCCTGTTCAGAATACATCTGCTTTGTTAACGCTGCATGCAAAGAAAGGCAGATCACGTTTTGTAGTGAAAAGGAATGATTTACCAGTGTTGAGATTTTATGTACTTTCTCATAAAACAGTGGCATCTGGCTTTACTCGGGAATGTAAATTTGTCTTCTGTATTTGTTTTTCTCGAAGTTAATAAGATTTCAATAATTCTTATTCTGGAGTTCAATTACATGAATGGATATTTACTTTAGCATTTTTGGAACAAATTTAAGTAGATTGACCTTTATACATAGTTAATTGGTTAATTGTTTTTAGTGAAATGTTTAATCTTGTCTAGTCGTTATTAGTAATATCACTTCGGATAGACAGATAAAGTAAAATTTATTTTAGTGAAATAGAAAGTTAATACTACATAATTAGTATAAAATATTAAAAGTAATATATTCCGGTGGCAAAGCTCTAAAGGGTTGTGTCGTACTTTCGCGTCGCGCACGAACGTTGGCTACAGAACAGACGGAAATAATTCCGACAAACAATGAAATTGTTACTAATTTATTTTCCGACCGCAACAAAGCGGAATGTCACATGAAAAATGCGAGCGAGCAGCGTGGATGGGACTTTGTGCATTCCTCAGGTATAACGTCGCAATTTAAGAGATCTTTCACAATAGCATACTGTAGCGCTGCACCTGAGCTATTTTTTACAAGCTTAATTTCTTTGTATGGTATACGGTCTCGGCTCTTGGCTGTAGGCGGCAATAAATTTTATTTGTATCAACAATGTTTTTCCTTCCTGCAATTAAAGTTTTACGTAATTTAGACGGTGTGAGAAACCTTTTTTAATTAAACACATTTATATTATTGCTTGAACATCCTTGAACCAATAATGGGGAAATTATAACAATTAAAATCTTTTTTAAAGGATAATTAAATATGCTCGTACGTGTTTTATTAAGCTATTAAAAATCAAATACGCATTCTTGAGCGTTTTCGTATACAGTTCTACAATGTACTCACCTTTTCAATTTGGTTAAAAAATTTGTAATTTTTTTTAATTCAAACTGAATGGTTCTGTGGTTTACAGAATCATTAAGTCTACTGTCTCCTTTTTATAATACCTTACGAAGTCGTTATAATGTCTATTTTGCAGTAACGATGCCATTTTCGCTACTATATTTAATACATTAAGGAGTAATGTTTCAAGTAAACAACATTGACATCTATTATCACGCATAAGAAAGAATTAAAAGAAACAAAATATACAAGTAAGTATAAAGTTATGTTATGTTATAACATAACGTATTCCACGATAACAATTGTGTTCACAAAAGTATCAAATGAAGTGAAGCTTATTATGTGTAAATAAAAGTAGGTAAAATTTTTCTCAACAACTTTAAACTTTACCCACGTGCCTCATTGAAGATCCAACTTTTCTACCCACATGCTTATCTTCTCAGCGAAAACATTGTTTCGTTTCGCGGTAACAAAATTGAAACAATGTGGAACTTTTTGGTATTCTGTAATATATCTAATGTACAAAATTTGGTAAGAATCCGGTTAGTATTGTTTTATAATATTAATTGAGAATAACAATCAAAATGATCTTGTATCTAAACCGGTAATTTTGTGTTTGGTTGATGGAATGTCACTGTCCTATTTACTGTCCGCTTATTAAGTCTTCGACAGGAAAGATTGACGTTCATCCTCAACCTATATAGGTCTCACTGCTAGGCACAGGACTTCCTCATGTAGAAATACATGAGGAGTATGGGCCGTAACACCACCACGCTGGCCCAGTGAAGGTTGGTGGGTATATTGTTGGGTATATTGACGTATATTTTCCCATTTTGTAATGTTGTAGGCGACGACAATAAAAAAAATGTAGGCAAAGGCGTGAAATATACTAGCTCATTATTACCTTTACTGCAAAAAAAATTACAGAGCATTATGTAAAACTGTATTCATTGGGTAGTCATAAGAGGACTTAAAATGTTTATGCAATACGAAATTATGCAAAGTGCTTTGTGTATACGTATGAATAGTACAGTAATTAAAATGAAAAGTCGTATATTTTTCAGTGTAACAAGCTTTCTAGATTTCACAGTAAGCTGCTCGGAGCCGTGGCAAATTAGGCTTATGAATACTATACAGAAATTATACTTTTGCATGTAGTTTTTGATAAAGAAATAGCCATTTGCTATACGACACAAGTATTTGGTATAATGAATTGAGATACTTATCTTTAATCCATACTAATATTATAAATGCGAACTCTGTCTGTCTGTCTGCCTTGCTTTCACGTCAAAACTACTGAACCGATTCCATTGAAGTTTGGTACACAGATAGTCTAGAGCCTGAGAAAGAACATAGGCTTTTTATACCGATATTCCCATGGGAACGGGTACCACGCGGGTGTAACCGTGGTTATCAATATCGGCTCGACCGAGTATTATGTGACATATTCCGTCGAAATGTTATTTTATTTCGAATTTTAAAATTTCTCGACATGTATTTATCACCGTGACAGCAATTAATCACATGACACTGACATGAAATATTATTTTCATTATTTTAATAATTAGAGGTTAAAGTTCAACTATTAACAATCAACATTTTGCTAATAAGAGGTAGGAATGTAATGTTGAGCATTTTGTAAAAAGCAATGAAGTGTTAACAAACACAAAAACTTTTTGTAATCTTTTATCGGCGTTAAATCAATAGCCACGCGAACGACGTCGCGGGCACAGCTAGTAATTAAATAAGGAAAGCGATTACAGAGAAGCATTAGGATTCTTAGCAGTTTATTGAGATAGTGGTTCGTACGCTGGCTTTCGATATTGCAAACAAAGCTTCTTTCGTGATCAAAGTGTGTCTGAGAAGGCACATTAAGCCGTTGCTCCTGTTCGCTATTGCTACCGATCATCTGGGCCATCGTGTTGGTGTTAAGGCCCGTGTATCTTAGTGTTGCTCCGTTTAGGAAGGCCTGTATTCAGAAGTGGGAAGTGTATAAGATGTCGAGGGCTAGGATTCTGATTTTATTAATATTAGGTCCTTACCTATGAAATTGGTGTTTTGTATGGAGATTTTGGGGAATTCTGCATTTTCATTACTACATATCTGGCATCTATCATTAGACAAGCTTTAGTAATATGTGTAATATCACACTTCATAAAAATTATTTATCGTTTTTAAGTGAATGGAAATAAAATGATGTATTCGGGAGGCACTTAAAAAGAGTTGTCTCCGTGTCCAATTTTAACACAATTAAACTTACAACAAATTATCAAAACAAATCAAAAGAGCTCAAAAATATAGTCTATTTTTAGACGAGGTAATTATTTTTTAGGAATACTCTGAATCTTAATAGTTACAGACAAAATACTAAGAGAGAGAATAAACACCAATTTCATAGGTAAGGACCTGTTATAACAATGATATTGTTTTGGTAAAGCAATGTCGCCGTATACTAATACATTCAGTCAACCTTTTTAAAGATAAAAATGTTTTTTAGAAAGACTTACCAACTTCTCTAAGGCTTGTGTTTGGAGTAGTTTCAATTGGTGATGTAATTAATTTCACCTTTGTTTTATGCCACTACTCGAGGAAGATTATTCGTGAATTTGACTCCCACCTATTTAGTTTTTTAAATTACGTGCAGTGCCAGCAACAACTTGCGTGCAAACTTCTTGAACTATATAGTCGTGTGTAGGGGTGTAACGAGGCGCTATACCAGTGTTGACGACTCTTTGCTGTTGCTGCGCTCTTTCCTGGCCATTTTCTCTTTGTTTCTGTTTTTTAATTTACTATCTGTTTTCTCATTGTCTTGTCCTGATAATCATAATTATTGCCAGGTATATTTATAAATTGAAACCGATTAATTACCTTCTTGAAAGAAGTCAGGCTGTCTATTAGTTGTGTATCTATTCGTTTTTATGTTCCGAGTTTTTGTTATTTACCTTTTAAAATTACCTTGTCCCAGAGTGCCAAACTTTTTGATATATAAAATATTAGGTCCTTATTTATGAAGTTGGTGTTTTGTATGGAGATTTTGGGGATGTCTGATTTTACATACTAACATTTTATCAGTTTTCTTCACAACGACAAATCCAGAGATAATAATATTTGGCATGTATAATTAGACAAGCTTTAGCAATATGTGTGTGAACACGCTTGATAAAAATTATTCATCGTTTTTATGTGAATGCAAATCAAATGATGTATTCTGGAGGCAGTTAAAAATAATTCTCTTTCTGTCTAATTTTAACACAATTAAACTTACAAAAAATTATCAAATTAAATAATACGAGCTCAAATATATGGTCTATTTTTAGAACAGGCAATTATTTTATAAGAATGTTCTGATACTTAATTTATTTAAGTATCAGAACATTCTTAATAACAAATTGCTAAGACAGAATAAAAACACCAATTTTATAGGTAAGGACCCAATATAGACCTATTAGTGACGACACAGCGCCCATTAGTTATCTCCGGCATTCTTATTTTCTACCACCCCGTCACAGGGGTAAGTCCGCGCACCGTGTTCTGATCTATAATGAACTAAAAACGGTTCCTTCACAGTCAAGGTCATTGTTCAAGAAGTTTTCCGGGAATTGTATGTACAGTTTATTGTAAATATTCCTTGCCTTATGCTCTGTACCAAGTTAATGGTAACACGCATGTTCCCTTGTTACATACGAACAAAATAAACTTGTCCAACGATAATAAATATTGTTATTATGAAATAAAGAAAGGGATGCTTAGTTTGGGCATGTTGAGAGGATGAATGAAAGCTCTTGAGTCAAGTATATAAAGCAGATGTTAATCGGAAAGTTAGAGGCGGACGGCCTAGATGAACGTACCTTAAGGGTTAGGTCAAATCCACCGCAAACCGAAGGGTATGTCCTCAGCCTACTCAGCCTCAGCCTCAGCCACTGCTGGGCACAGGCCTTCCTCATGGAGAAACGTATGAGGAGTATGGGCCGTAACACCACCACGCTGGCCCAATGCGGGTTGGTGGGTAGAAACAACCGCAATAGCGACCAGGACCAATGGCTCAGGCTAAACGTGTCTTTCAAAGCACGGACGAGATCACAATGTTTTGGTCACCCATCCATGGCCTGACCAGGGCGAAGGTAGCTTTGTTTTCAATCGAAAGCCAAAGTGCACTAACCAATACGCCACCTCCTCTCGTATGGGTATGTATGATGCTAATAATGAAAGTAGAGGATGCAAAAGATTTGTGCAAGGATCGTAGTAAGTAGAGATCTATAAAAAGAAAAAAAAAAGAAAGAGGAAAGAGGCGTGAATGTATATATGTAGTATTTATGTTATATTTCTTTGTTTTTAGGTGGCGTGGATAAAGTCAGACTCAAAGGCAATCTTAGCAATCCACACTAATATGGTTGCGCTAAACCCTCGCCTCTCCGTCACGTACAATAATCACAACACGTGGAAATTGCACGTCAGCAACGTGCAGGCCAACGACTCGGGCACGTACATGTGCCAGGTCAACACGGACCCTATGAAGAGTCAGGTAAGTTGATATTAATTGTAACTTTACAAATTAACAATAAAGTGGGTTGAAAGAGGTGCGAAATTGCATCTTCTGAGCCAGCAAGTGGGAGGCTACTAAAAGTAAGCCTTTTATTCATTCTATTGCCTTTTTTAACTTATTTTCACAGGATTTTAATATAAAATTGACTTATGATTAAAAATAATTATAATTACAAAGATATTTATAAAGTTTTTTTCAACGATCTTAACTAGATTATATTAGGTCCTTACCTATGAAATTGGTGTTTTGTATGGAGATTTTGGGGATGTCTGCATTTTACATACTAACATTTTATTAGTTTTCTTCACAACGACAAATCCAGAGATAATAATATTTGGCATGTATCATTAGACAAGCTTTAGCAATATGTGTGTGAACACGCTTGATAAAAATTATTTATCGTTTTTATGTTAATGCAAATCAAATGATGTATTCGGGAGGCAGTTAAAAATAATTGTCTTTGTGTCTAATTTTAACACAATTAAACTTACAAAAAATTATCAAATTAAATAATACGAGCTCAAATATATGGTCTATTTTTAGAAGAGGCAATTATTTTATAAGAATGTTCTGAAACTTAATAGTTACGGACCAATTGCTAAGACAGAATAAAAACACCAATTTCATAGGTAAGGACCCAATATTAACTAGAATTTAAAATCGACGCCGTGGTTCCTATGAACAGATTTTGCTATTTCTCATTGTTTTAACTTCTCTCAATCGACCCATTTGGATTATTCACTCAGTAAAATAGAAACTGTTGGTCCGGGTTACAAAAAGAATGTACAACTGCTTTGCTTGCCTAGCATGTCGTATAAGGTGACTAAGGGCGAATTGGGTACTGGGTCTGTGATTGTGTAGCCGATGAGCTAGCCACTTGTTACTACTCTTTCACGATTTTTCATCTGACCAAACCCAATTTCTGTTTGGCTAAATGTGGTCTTAAGGAACACAGTGCTCCGGACTCTGCCTACCCCTTCGAGGATTATAGGCGTGATTTTATGTATGTATGTAAAATAGAAACTGAACAGCTACACGCCTACATTTGTAACGAGGCGTTATATCAGTATAAGCGACTCTTTGCTTTTATTGCGCTCTTCTCTGGCCATTTTCACTTTGATTCTATTTTTAAATTAAGCAACTGTTTTTTCATTGTTTTGGTCTCCAATTTTTTTTATCAGAGTAAACACCTGGAGTGGTTGTCTCGACGCCTAACGTCTATTTTATAATATAATACTGAATAATATATTTTTTCCAAGGCACTATTGTAAGTAGCCCTACCTTTTATAATATTCTTGAAGTTTTGTCTTCAGTGATTCGTGTTATTTACCTTTTTACAAATTGTTCCAGTTGTGCCTTTTGTTTGATTTACATACAATAAACGAATAGTGACAAGCAGTCCTTAAAAAAAATTAAAGTCTCAGAATTGCACAATTGGGAGTTAATCGGTATAATTACTAAAAGGAAAACTCTTAAAAAGTTTTCAATTTACCTTGACTACAAAAATAGCCTTTAATTTGATTCTATTTCCATTAAAGTGAGTCCCTGTTGGCCCTTTATTAAATATCAACCAACAGTCTTTTTCAACCTCTAACGAGTTTACAGCAAATTGTTAAAGGTTACTGACGAAGGAACAAACTTCCACATTTACTAAATCAAAATTAATTTGTAATATAATGAATATAAAAATCATTTCAGTTTAAACATAAGCAATAGACCTTATTACCTGCGTCATAAGTTTCTTGAATAACTTTACATGTGAACTAATTTTGGACGATATATGTACCTTTGCAGCTTATCTCGTTTAGGGTCATACAGAGTATTCCTCAATGCTCGTCATCCCTTTGGGGTCTTTTGTGACAAGATACACCTTTACATTCCATCCTCAAAAATATTACCTTGTTTATTGAATTACGTAATAACTTTTGCTATTAGGATAGCAGCATATATAATATTTTATGTGGATTTTAATGAGCCCAAACACCGCTGTGCTTGAAGAAAACAAGTACAGTCACTAGCGTAATTATGACACCATTTTATTATTTTGTCATTGTGATATCACTAGACTTAGTGTCTAGTGCCTCATCTGCAAGTATTTTACTAAAACCGTAGAATGAAAAATACTAAAATGAGTAATGTTTAAGCTCGTAACTGTGCATGTTAAGTACTGTGCAGAGCTTATCTAAATAATTAAAAACATAGCTGTTAAAAACTCATTAGTGTTTTCGTCTTCGATTATAAACATTAATAATAAATTAACTACATTCATATTTTACTAATTATTAAAACTCATTGATTGTAAGCAAGAAAGATTTGAATTAGATTTTGAGTATAATATTTGTTTAATTTACATTTAGAAACCAGAAAACCATAGAGAGGATATGAAGTTAGTTTGATGATGCTTTATCTGGCAAACGTACGATTAATTTTATGCTTGGTTCGCGTAGACGATTATAACTCAATGAACTTACAATATTTATTTTTAGATGTTAAATAATCGTTTTAAGCCATAGGCAGGCCGAGGACGTATGTTTTTGCTTTAAATGTTCGCTGTAAGATTAAAAAAAAATCCTCTACTGTGTAACGTAATGTTGACAAATTAATATTGATTTAATACAACCTCAAATGTCATGCCTTTGATTAATTCAAAAAAAACGAAATGAGAGAAATCCAATTCATACCCATTGAATTTTGGTTAAAACAAAACATGAGCGCCATTTTCCATGTATTAAATAATCTCCGATATAATTATTTGTATGGTGGTTAATTGTTAAAAATTTCGGCATAGCTATTATCAAACATTTTTGGCTAAGTGTGTTGAAAAACATCCTCTTTGATCACCATGTACTCGGTTTTCTTATAGCACCTCATAGGTAGATACGAGTAGATAGATAAGATTATTGCAACTTATAAAAACACAGAAATATACGTGATGGTCAAAATTGCGCAGCTATATCTTAATGCACTAATATGATATGAGTATTTAGTAATTACATTAGAATAATAACGGCAGTTATCAATGCCGTTATTATATGCCCGTGTTGGTCCGAGACGCATAAAGAACGTGCCAACTGCTTTTCTTGTCTAGCATGTCGTAAAAGGCGACTAAGGGCGTATAGGGTACTGGGTCTGTGGTTGTGTAGGCGATGAGCTAGCCACTGGTTACTACTCTTTCACGATTTTCCATCTGACCAACCCAATTTTTGTATGGCTAAATGTGGTCTTAAGGAACATAGTGCTCCTTGGACTCTGCCGACCCCTTCAGGGATTACAGTCGTGATTGTATGTATCCATGCATTTTCCAGTAAGAATTATTATGATCTACGGATTATGATTTTAACTTCATTTGTATAAATAATAAAACTTGACCAAATCGGAGAAGTTCTGAAAAAGGGCCAAGTGAAATCCACCGCAAACCGTAGGAGATGTCTGAAGTTAGTAATGAGACCAGAGGAAGAGAGAGTTTTGTGCCAGGATCGTGCAAGTGGAGATCTGTAATATCTGCCTACCCCATCGTGAAAAAGGCGTGAATTTTTTGAAAGTTTATAATGCACACGTACATAAAACTTTCAAAAAATTTTAAGTTTCAAGTACGTTTTGATAGTCACGTATCACGCACATGTATTATTAATTATAAATCAATCATTTGTGATACTATCATTTTTTTAAATTGATAAGTACTTGTATCAAAATAATTGGTTAGTAGGGAACGATGAATCGTAAATTCGCTTCGACCATTTTAAACATAAGAAACAAAGTAATGTGTCGTGTATAAACTCATTTGGTTTTCAAGGCTCTTTTTGAAGTAATAATATTTATGAATTTTTTTTATTGTATGTAGTTAATAAATCAAATCCCGACGTTGTAATATTTTATAGTCTACAATTAATATAAATCGAAATAATTTTTAGAAAAAAATACAATAGTGCCAACACACCTGCATGAAAAAGTAATGCATCCTTTTTCATTTACTAAAATATTTCCTATATTTTCATATAAAATCGATTGTATTTATTTTAATGTTGTTCATTTTTAATCCCGATGTCCCCATAATCTCTAAGTTTTAAACTATTAAACTATTGATTTTACCTTTTAAGGTTTAGGTTCTATTTAGCTATTTTTTATATTTCGATTCAGCATTGATTTAAAAAATAGATTTTATAGACTTGGCCCCTCCCGACCCATCGTAAGCTAGGGCTACATTTAACGAAGCTTGTGTATTATTATGGTAATATATCCAAAATTTATCAACAAACAAATATTTTTTCAATAATGGACCTGACATTATATTATAAGATGCAATAACAACTACGTCATTCGTTACGTTTTCATTATTTTGTTCTGTAACTAATCCTTTCTAAAAATAGAAGATGATAAACATTTGTAATCTTCTTAATATACACAAGTATAATGCATATTCGATTTACACGGTTTATGAGTTGATCCAAACAAAGTTTCGTTTAATGTTCTGAACACCTCCTAAATAAAGTTTTATGGGGCCGACAAGAGCACCCGGACTTACATCATACATTTTGTTATACGCCGACAAAATATCAACAGTACGTTTTCCTTGTTGCCTTAGTATTTTCCCGTTCATTAATCTGTGCTTAACAAATTTACTATGATTCTTACAGATGGGAAGCTTTTAGCCAAGAGAAACGTATTATTATATTGTACTGTTTCCTTGTCTAAATATAACTACATTGACGTCCACTGTGGTAGTAACTATTAGGTAATAACTAACTATTAAATTATTTTATACAGTTCTAGCGAATCTAAAATTACGAGAAAGTGAAAGAAAAAACCACTTTAAGCGTTAAGGTCGCGCTTTACAAACATTTATACAGCTATTGAAGTAGTTTATTTGTATTTTATTTTATTGCTTTTTTAAATTAAAACATTACATTATTATGACATTAAAATTATATATTTTTAAGCACATAATATATTTCATGAAAATATATAAATAAATACTTATGGTAATTGAAAACAAACGACGATCGCGCGGCCTACGAGATTATAAAGTTTTTCAAAATGTGTAAAGTTGCGTATAGGCTATGTAACATAAAATGTTTTACAACATTGCTATATAACTTGTTTCAGACAAAGTGGACACTGAATGTTATGAACATAAATAAATAAATAAGTATTGTTTTATGTGGCAGTGTTGAATAACAAGGTTACATAATGTAGATGTTTTATAAAATACCTTAATGAAGACAGATATTTTCTAATGAGATGTTAATCCGAGGAGATAGATTTTACATCATACATAAATAGCTGTCTGATCTGTATTGTCTTATTGCGCACAGGTACTTAACGAACCTTATTTGATGTTTTTTAATGCGTGATATAAAAAGTATTGAATGTTCCTGAGATTCCAGACTTCCGACGCATATTCTTAAATACTTTTCTATAAAAACCTAACGTAATGCTCCTTTAATTGTCAACAGATGGGCTACCTCGCAGTAGTGATACCGCCAGATATCGTAGACTCGGTCGCAGAAGGCAGCACAGCGCAAGAGGGAGGCAGCGTGAGGCTTACCTGCACAGCTACTGGAGAACCCCCGCCGACGGTCATGTGGCGGCGGGAGCACAACAAGCCGATTGTCTTCCGACACGACGGTGGCAGGGAAAGAAAAGGTAAGTGGGGAATTTACCACCAGTACATAGCCATTGGTCTTCCAACTTTAAGTAGTTATGTTACGGACATTATTCCAAAGCAACCGTACCGAACGACTAGTTGCAATCGCGTAAATACTGATCGGAAACTGTCGTAAGAGATTTCGTGACTCCTTTTTTCTGTCGCGCAGCTAGAGCGTGGAATTCCTTACCGGCACACGTATTCCCTCCTTCTTACAATATGGGTTCCTTCAAAAGAGGCGTAAAAAAGCATTTTTTGGGCCGGCAAGGTGAGGGTGGCTAGGGCAGTATGCCAGTATGCTGCTCTTGCTATCTTTACATATGGACTCCTCTACTGCTTATTATCAGGTAGCGTGGAGTCATTTGTTGAGCTTTTTATAAAAAAAAATATTGTTAAGGTCCTGGTTTTTTTTAATGTTACAGTTAGTTTTCTACCTTCCTTTATCTGAATATTTTATATTTCTTCGTGGGTCGTTTATATCCCCCTATATTTTAATTTACATTTACAATACATTACTACTGGACACTGGATGGTAAACGTTTATGGAACTCGCCAGTGATGCTCACATTAAAATCGCATTTAAACTGGCAATTGAGCTGTAAGCTTCTCGAATACAGGTAGCTAAATATTCTCTATAAATCGGTGACCCAAATAAGTGGTCGATGCCCAAGCCCAACACGAAAGAGACCTATCTCATTTTTATTATGTTCAATTATGTCAAATTCAATGTAACAGCAATTTTTATATTCAATATTATAGTCGCTAACATATAAATATGTTGCTTTGTATTTTGTAGAAGATACAACTTATTTTTCTTGATTGTCTTAATCCTGGATGTTTTGGAATGATGCTCTCGGTCAAAAGTTATCATCTGAAGTTCATTTTACAACCAAAAAAAAAAACAAAATTCGTATCTCAAAAATATTTTTTCAAACTGCGCCTAAGGAAAAAACAAAGCAACGATTTTTCCTCAGACGCAGCGCCGTGTTAACAACATACATAATATCACGCCTCTTTCCCCGAAGGGGTAGGTAGAGGTGTTAAACACCCACTTCATAAACACCCACGTATTAACAAAGCGTTTTTTTCATCAGGCGCAATATAACAAAGACGTTTAAAAACAAATTTTATTGGCTGGACAGTAATTATGAGTATACCTTCAAACCGGGGGCATCATTCCTAAAAACACAGACCTGAGATAATTTGGAAAAAATTGTTTTCTTATATGTTTTTCATAGTGTGTCTGAGGAAAAACAAAGCATCATATTTATATGTTAGCTACTAATATTGTATGAAAAATTACATATAATGTTACATTGAATATAGCAAATAAAATGAGATAGGTCCCATTCTTGTCGGATCTGGGTAAATGCCCATAAATGCGCCGTTGAAATGTTTGTTTGCACAAAGAGAGATATACAACTATAGAAGAGGAGCATTTTCAGGCGAGACGCTGCGTCGTGCGTCTCAATGTGAGAATCGGTTTACAAGTCAAACCGGAACACAGCAATGGAAACACTATTGCTTGGTGGCAGAAAAAGTTAAAAAAAGTGGTACTTCTAGATGATTCAGAACCGAGTCTCCTTGGTAAAAGGAGGCCGTATTAAGTCAGTTTATAACCTATTTCTGAGCATATGTAAATTCTAGTTAGGAACCTTTGTTACAAATGAGATTAAACAGGACTAGTTCCTTAAACAGGAATGACGTGAGCCACCTTAATGAGATAGAAGAATACCGCTTCCCTGCGTTGCACGTTGATATGTTTTAAGCTTTTCTGTATAAATACGAGCTTTGTTTTTTTTTTTTTTTTAAATATTGGCTTATATTCTCTTTAGGTACTAAGAATTCCTTGATGAAAACTCTACCGATAAATGAACACATTTAATGCAGTTGGAAAAAAATATTGAACATAATTATGACCTTTTGTACGGTAACATCCGATTTTTTTCTGAGACGGGAGCTTATTAGTTTTACAAATTTTCTAGTGCGACGTACACTTTAATTATTCATGGCTTGTAGGTTCAGTTACATGCACCATTAATAACTATTTTGGTAGCTAGAAAAACATTATTTAAATTGTACATTATATTAAAAATGTTAAATACCCTAAAATATTAATATTACTAAAATATTATACTTCTGGAAACAAAGAAAAGACACCAAATGTATACATAACTATTGTTATATAAGTATAAATGTCATTATATAAATATCATAAAACAATCGTAAAAGGAAAATGTAATAGAACAAGAAGATCAAAGGCGCTTCTTAGGATGTAACGCTGTCGTAAATCGGAAATAGAGAAGCAATGAATACGAGTAATATGCATATAATTTGATCGTATTTGACGGGATCTATTTATTGGTGACGCTGTTATTATGCAAATTAACATTGTTTTATTTAAATAAATAAACTAGTGAAAACATTTTTCAAATCTATAAATATCGGCTCTGCTAAAAATCTATAAATATATTTTTTTTTCATTCTGGATTTATCCACAAAACTAATTGTGGATAAATCTAGAACGAAAAAAAAAACAAATGTGATATATTGAATGTGTGATATGAAAAAAAGTGAATGCTGAGTTGACGAGTGACAGAGGAGAAAGAAAGTAAAGTAAATCTTATCAATAATCAATCATCATCAATTCATATAAATCAACAATAGTTTCAAAAATTAACATGATTAAAAATTTACATTAGGGGCCCACTTTCACCATTTTTCGATAAGATTCTGATAAATTAAGTAACCGATTCTGTACCGTTTCAAATTTATCTAACGGTTAGCAGCTTTCCGGAGATGTTTCTCTGCCTCAGAGTAAACAGAACTGGAGTAGCCATTAGTCAATTTCTCAAACATTTTTTTCTGCCATTTCTTGCGGGGGGTGAGGTTACCACTACACTCAAAGCTAGCACACATAAACAATAACTTATACCGTTTTCACAAATGCACACATGCATAATTCGACACACAAATTTAAATTTCACGCACACACGCTTAAAATAGTCTCGTGGGGTGTGCGTTTTGACAACGTCACAGCCGCACTCCCCACGAGACTAGCGTTCGAAATTTGAAATCGTAGAATTCTAAAACATGAAATAATGAAGTAAATAATCATAAAATCTTAAAAATTATAATTACAAATAAAAGGTGACACCATCTTTTAGCATACTCGATGTTTTCTATTTATTTTTACAACAAAAAACAGCACAGGCAGGCATTTTTGCGCGAGCTCTGTTCGCCGCAACGTTTACAATGGCTGTCAAAATGGCTCAACTAGTTTTATTAAACGTGCAAGCATCCGATGCTTGTGCATTTGACAGAGGGGAATGTTAGACAAAGGCTACTCCAGTTCTGTTTACTCTGAGTTCTCTGCCCAAATCAGACCTAAAAATAAATACTAACATACATAACCATCAACATTCTGGATTATTTGTAATAACACCAATCAATGGGGATTAGGCGTAGCTTTATGTGGGAATTTGAATTTTAATTTCTGTATTATGTACACACAATATTGTTTTATTTTCTTTTAAGTTTGTTAAGTCAAAAATACAACATTTTGGATTACAAAATAGTGGGTATATCTAGATATCTATTATTTTATTTGTTTATTAGATTTTTTAAAATCACATTCGGTCATATTATTGTTATTCCTTGAAAACCTGTTATTAGCCTTACTATCTAGAAATAAGAACTATCTTGTAGTATTCTTTGTAACGCTGTTGGTTTCTAAATAAATAAAATAAAATAAAAAAATTACTTCTGTTAATAGAGGCTGTTTCTGCAACTCGATGACTAATTGTACCTTTAACCCTGCTTCACACTGTGCAGCGTGTGAATTATTCTTTCATTGCATGCTCGACACGGACGCACATGTGTGACGAATGTTATAAAGGATTCGCTTGCCGCTTAAAGTCGTGGTCGGTCCGTAACGCGATATCGCGATAGGACAGGGATAGCCATTTTTGCACAATAATATTAAATACATTTAACACTTTTAAAACACTTCGTTATACCTACTTGATATAAAAAGGCAGCAACTAAACTATTATTAACGGCAATTTAAATATGCAGAAGATTCAGAGGCACGCGTAAAATGTTATTGCAATTCCTACAATTTAACGAAGAATTTCTCATTTCGTTCCTTTTGTGCATTTTCAGTTACTTAACGTTCACTTGTTCATTTATGAATTTGATGCACATACCCTTAATGTATAGGCAGAAGCAATAGATTTCTTAACCTTTTCAGTTTTCAATTGTTTTACCTTAGTCGTTAACATCTTTTTATATAAATTTTATTTCTTCATAAGTTTAATTAAGAGTGGTTTCATAGCTACGCTGGCCGCCAGTGCCGGCCGCGCGCGCTCTTAAGAGGACTACTTACGTCTCTTAAATCGACCCTTAATTTAATCCTATATTCGGCTATTAATTAGGTCCAGAAGACGGCTGCTACTCTACACACTAAAAATCGTAACGATTTGCCTACACACGAGGCGATCTAGGAGGAAATTTAGGATGCTCCCCTCCACTGCCCAGATGTTGGCTCTGATTTAAGGGATGTGACCTCTTTACAATTACAATAAGCTCCTAACATCGTTTCACAACCACACGCGCGCGCGCACGTCTAAATGTATGAAAATCCCACCGCCGCAGTTGGCCAGAGCGCTGGCAGCCAGCGTACCTATGAAACGTCCCTAACAAGGTATATTTTATGTTGCCAGATATTTTCACAAAAATGTAAAAATTGTATACCCAATGCATTTTTCACATACCATACACATTCATATGCTTGCATTTCTATTACAAGACCCTTGTTGAATCTCCCGAAACAATTCATAATTAATCAATTCTTAAACGAGACCTCACGTCTCGCGTCGTCGTCGCACTAGATTAAAAATAAGAGGAAAAGAAAATCGAGACCGTATGAGGTTATAAATTCAAAACAAAATTGCGTGCAACGCAAATTGATCTTTTACTAAGAATATGATTCGTCGGCTGCGAGTTTATCCGGTTAAGGGAGGCGATGGCTTGGAAAATATTGAGCGCGCCTGCAACTTGTTCTCGCTCACTACGATCTCAAGACTTCATATAGTTGAATGTTATGGTTATGACAAAGTATATAGCACCATTAGCTTCTTTTATTTTTACTGTCTATCGCTTACAACTTCGCCCGCTTTACTACTTACGTCTATCTTGTAATGTATTTGTAAGAAGAGAAATCCTTTGTTCAAAATAAATTCAAAAATTCTAAAGCTTTAAAATAATGGCCGATTGGAATAAGGGAGCATGCACAGCACATTATTTATAAAGATTTTATTATTAGGTCCTTACTTATGAAATTGGTGTTTTGTATGGAGATTTTGGGGTATTCTGCATTTTCCATACTAAAATTTTTTCAGCTTTCTTCACAACGACAAATCCAGAGATAATAATATTTGGCATCTATCATTAGACAAGCTTTAGTAATGTGTATGTATTATATGTGTAATATCACACTTCATAAAAATTATTTATCGTTTTTAAGTGAATGCAAATAAAATGATGTATTCGGGAGGCACTTAAAAAGAGTTGTCTCCGTGTCCTATTTTAACACAATTAAACTTACAACAATTAAAGAAAATTTTTTTAATGAAAAAAAATCACCAATTTCATAGGTAAGGACCCAATAGTTGCAAAGGTGTAAGTTTACCTTTATGATGAATTAAAATCAAATGTTACAGTAAATGCAAAATGTTTCAGCCCCTAACTATTATTATAGTCTCGATGAAAATGGTTTTACAATAACAATGATACTTAATTTTTTTGCTCAATACTGTGATTCAATCTCTAGAGTGTGTGTTTTCATTTTAAATCAATCAGAGTATGCGATTCACTAGAAAAAAGGAACACCGTCTGGCGAAGTTCCGCTTTGTTTCAAAAGATTTACTTAAACCAATTTAAGAAGCTCTAATGTGAAAGTTAAAATGCAAAAAGTACATTATAAGGCTCTGAAACTTTGTTTTTTTTGTGATGGATTCAATAAGGACGTCTTAACATTTATGAAACATTACTTACAGCTATCTCAGAAATACTAGGCCAAGACATATGACTTAAAATATTCCATGTAAAGAATAGTTTCATAATGTTCGTAGATAAAGTTTAAATATTGACGGAAAGATTGCCTGGGTGAGCACGATATGTAAGCATCTATTCATGTAAAAGGCGATAAAAGTAGAAAGTTATCTTTTATCATTATTTTCAAGTTCTGGTCTTTTTTAATATGTTACTTAATACATCTTACCCATCAAAAAGGTTCTATTAAATGTACAATACAATTTTTACTTTAGAAAGTACAAACCGACGAGCAGGTGTGATCACATATTTACCTAAAGTTTATAAAGATTATATCATATTTTTCTAAATAAAGCCTTTTATTTTGTATTTTTTCATAAGATTTAAATTCAAGTGCACAGCTTACACTTTCGTTTTTATATAAGCGGGGAAGTGCTACGGTTATTTAGCCACAATACATTACGCGTGGAGTGAACTCGTCTAATACACAGAAGAATTGCCTATAAAATCGGTTTGGCAAAAAAGCGAAAAGAAAGCGCCCTCGTCAAAACGAAAGCCGAGTTTTACAATGCTACATAGTAACGCCGCTCTATGGACTGTGTTCTTATTGTTAACCCTTTAGAAGCGAACGTACCCTTTCCCCGGGGGTGCCGAAAGCCGCTATTTTACTCGAGTCTTTTTTCCAATTCAATCTACTTTGCATTGTCCTCGACACTCGCATGAAGCATTACACCTAGACTCCCCTGCCCCCTGCACTTGGTTCACAGCACTTCTCTTTCCAATGGATTTTATTTACGCAAGAGAAAGCAAGCTCTAATACATATACTGCTGAAGACAATGAGACGCCTCCGTACGAGATATAAAAGCTTTGAGTTAGTCCCGCGTTCCTTTTAGTTGGATTCCTTTGAAATGAATCGAATAATTCGCGGAGTTTATGCTTAAAACGGGTTTTTGTACACGAATGGTTTGTTAAGGGTGTGTAAATAATGATCAACGTTTCCGGACAAGGTGAGTATTTGTTGTTCCGATAACGATGTCTCGTAACCACAACCGTTTGCGTTATGCTAATGGAAAAGTCTAGTACTTTATTTCATGCCCCTGAAGAGACGCGATGTTTTTATCATATTTGATTACCGCATTATTTCGCTTTTGTATAGCGTAGTGATTTTCGTTTCATTAATGCGTTCATTATTCCACGCACGCCACCGCCGCAATACTTCCTCACGCTATCTGATTACTCCCAAAATCACGACTCGTAATTTACGTTGTCGGATGTGGTCTGTCTTTTTATGTAAGTTCATATTTTCTCGTTGAGTAGATGTAGTTATATAATAATGTAGAATTATGAGTGTGGATATCATGGTTTTCGGTCGGCAATAAATTTTTTGTGATAATCTTGTTGTACGAAACAATGAAATAAATTGACGAAAATAATTTGATAGCATCATGAGTTTTTCCGAGTCGCATGTGCAGAATTTAAACGAACACGTACAAATATTTGAATTAACCGCAAATAATTATTATTGTTCTAGATAATGTATTATAATGATTTTTAACGTAGCCTCTTAATGGTAAGAAAACCAGACAGATAATAAATGTTCGCGTGAACCTCAAGGGGTTGAATTTTTTTTATTAACCACTAATTTAAAAAATGTTTTTCTTAGGTACATTCCATTTATGGCCATTTAGGTCTCATAATCAAATTCATTTCACCCTAAATGTAATTTAGGTGATCTTTCCGTAACTTAAATCGACTTACAAACAAGATTCCATCCGACTTTTATACATCGGCTCCTTTGGCGACCAAAAAGGACAAGCGACCCGCTTTCGGCTAAATTTTTATGAACTTTTTTGTTTGCCTTTTTAAAGCGAAATATAAAGTTAAAACTCCGCAGGCGCGGGGTCCTGAAAGGCGTTGCAACTTTAAGAAAGCTGCGAATGAAATTCCTTTTGAAACTGCATATTTTGAGTTTTCCTTTGATACCGAGCTATCAGATAACGGTTTCCGTTTTGGGATTAAATAGTAACCTCTTTATTATAAAGTTTAAGCTTGATTAAAGATATTGTTACATCAATTGACACACCTTGTTAGTTACGAGTACATAAATATCTTCTCAGACATTCACACCTATCAAATAGCCCCATTTTAAGCAACTAATTCTGCTTGACTTACGGATATATATTTAATAGATTAATACAGATAAATATTCAGAAACATCCAAAACTAGAGAACAAATGTCTGTATTGATCACACAAACATTAGCCCCCAACGGGATCGAACCCAGAACCTCTCGAAGTGGCGACGTGACGCCTTGAGACCGGCATACAGACCACTCGACTACGGAGGTCGTCAAAGTACATGGGCATTCTACATTTGATTTTGTACTCAGTTTGTGACTTTATCTGTTATAATAAATAGCAGTATAATTGCAAATCTAAATCATTAAAATTATCACATTCAACGATAGTGTATGTAAAGAATGATAAATCCAATTTAAAATACCTAAAGGTACTCCTTTTACTCAGTGGAAAAATTATATATAGGTACTTAGTTCATTATGATAAAAATAAATAATAAGTATGAAGGAAACAACCGTTCCAAATTCCATTCTATATTTATTGAAAAGAAAATTATTAATGATTAGTTAAATTTGTGCGGTAATTAAAATATAGCTTACATACCTATCTAAATATCAGTCACAGAACACATTATGGGAATCACCGTTTTCACCCCTTAGGTGTTACAACGTTTGTTACACGTTACAATTTTCTTAAAGGGGAAATCGTTTCCCCTTTAAGAAAATTGTAACGTGTACATTTAATTATAAAACCGCATTTGGCGACAATAGAAGATGTTCGTTATTAAGGTCACAAAAGTCGTTATCTTGCCTCAGCACATAACTGTATTGGTTAAACAATAACGTGCAATGCAAACAATTGGCTAATAATTTCGCTCCGCAAACTGTTACATACCAAATGGAAATTTCGCGTAACACTGCCATTGGTTCTCTAATGTAAATGTGTTGTAGGATGATGGTGTTTATGCAAATTCCAGTACGTGGTATTGCGATTATTTTGATATTGGGCACTTGGACACTTTGCAGTTATATTGCCAAAATTCGATTACACTTTGACACTAACGTCTCTAATTGGTACTCTTCTGAAATATTTGCCATGGAAACTTTAACCACATTAGGCATTTAAATCGTTCGTCTTAAAACGTAAACGTAAAAGCCGTAAACGCCGGTTTAATAGTCAAATAACGTTTAACTATTTGTAGTAACTTTTAAAATCATCTTCAAGTATTATTTTCAACGGTTTGCAACCATTCGTAGTCATACAATAATAATGTTTTATATATCACTGTTAAATTATCGATTTTGTTATTATATGACAGTGAAATACTCGTCGTTCTCTTAACTCCACATGGTTGTAAGAGACGCACTGGACAGGAAACGGTGGAGGCAAATCATCAGATCCAGATGCAACCTTACTGCTGACCACGATCCTCAGATATGAATACAGATATACATTTAGATGAATAACGCAAGTATAACGATTTGTATTGAAACAAAGCGTGTCAACTTTTAAGCGTTAACTGTGACGTCAGAGCCGTTATTTTTTTCCTTTCCGCCGCCAATTAGCACACATCGGGGCATTTTGTTTTAGTTTTTCCAGCCATACGGATGCACGCAGACTAGTGTGCAGCGGTCAACCTCGACGTTTGGTCGGGGTTTTCGAACACGCGCAGTAAATGCGTTTGCGTCTTATATGTAAATGTATATCTGTGGATATGTGGGACCGACTACAAAATAACACACTGACAGTCTGTGCCAATAATATGACACACAATTTCAAACAATTATGCATGCTTTAAAATTTTTTGATTAATTTATTGCAAAACTTATTTAGCAGAAAACTTCTAAGTTAAGAACGTATAACGTACAAACGTACAACACATCACGAGAGAGTTTAGTCTCTCCACACAAGCAAACTTTGCCGTGACCGAAATTAGTATGAGCAAAACTTTATCGTTAAAACAAAAGTTAGATTCGTATAATGCTCGCACGCTGCACGCGCTTTGAAATATATTTCTTGTATGCAATTAAAATTAAGTCAATTTGTATTTAACACAAAGCCACATTAATAGATCACTTCTTTTCGGAAGAATGCCAGAAAACCATCCAACATAGTAAAACAACTCGTAGCGTAATAAATAATAAATTATATGTATCTAATTTCAACAACCTTTATGGAAAGCAAACATTGCAATACCAAATTCCAAAATTGATAAATGAATTACCCTTTAATGTTAAGACACAAATCACAAAATTAAATGTAAAATATTGCCTAAAAAAACATTTTCTGTCATTAATTGTCAATACCATATTAAATTAACTATTTAAAGTTACCCCGTGTGGTTCCACATGGTTTCTAATTAGTCTTTTGTTTGTTAAGTTTATGTGTGGCTCGTTTCTCAGGTACTGAGACTAATATAATGTAGGTAGTTGACAAAAATATACACCAGGTTTTACAGCAATGTGATCGTAGCTTAAAAACTAAAATTATGTTTATGTACATTATGTTTGTCGAGTTTGTATTGTGTATTAATGTTTTAACCACGTATCGAGGGTTGAATGACTCGGTGCTCAGTCAAACCTAAATTGGTTTTTGTTGCACTGAATTGATTTATAAGATTAGTATAAGATTTTTGTATTATTATAAATAAATAAATAAATAATAAGTACATTTTTGTGTATATGTTTATATACAAGTATACATCATAATACATATAATAAGTATTTTATATGGGCATGATACACAGTTCTGACAACAAAATTGCTCGAGAGCCTTTTGAGAGAGAGAGAACATAAAAGTTTTTCATTGCAAAGTATATAAGTCTAATTTTCGTAATAACTTTCATTTCTTCAAGCGTTATTGTTAAACCTTATAATTCATGTCTCAATTCCAATTACTATCACTATCTAGTTAACTAGCTTTATCATGCGCAACATTTCGTATGAAAAAACTACTTTTTATTTATTATATCGTAAAGTCCTGCTTGAGAAACACGAGCTTAACCTTTTCATGTATCAAGGAATTACCGAAAGTCCCCTTTATATAAAAAAAGGACGGCAAGTTTCCTGGATGAAGCATACTTAAGTGTCAACGAAAACATGAGCAGGTGCAGACAGTAGCGAGATAAAGACTAGTCTAGAATGTGTAAACAGGCGGGTTCATGACTTGCAAAGACAAAAAGAAAACACGGCAAAAGTATCCTTCCTTCTATACAGTTTTAAAGCATACTGTACACTAGTTGGAATTCACACTCATATTTTCAGCGCCAAATCATTTTAAACTTAACTTTTTGCAATATTTCCAAACGTTTCCGTTGCTGGCAGTGTCCCAAACCGATAGAAAGTTATAGTCTATTATGACACCCCGCTCAACATGGAAAAACATGTTAACGAAATAGAATGACGTTAAACAATATCACCCTGGACCGAAATAATCCTTAATTCGTTCTCTGGCTATACTTTATCGGCTCCCCAAGAAGGGCCATGGCCGGGACTACCAATTTTATAAGTTAGGTATCCTTGCGAATGTCACCGCAGTAACCATAACGTTTTAGTGCCAGTTTGCCCCTCGTTGGAACACCAGTATTTTTAATAAAAAACGCAATATAGTTTTTCATCCGACAACCAGAACGAGAATCTTTGGAATTTCTAATTTTAAATAGTAGAAAAATATTTTAACCTAAACTGAACGACCAGCAATTTGATGCCTTTTCTAACATTAATAGTGCTATGAAATAATTTGTCATACCTATTCGTTTTGACATCAGCGCAATAAACAATGTATTGGTAATAAAAATTAACTTAAATAATTACCTACATTTCCGTTTATATTTGTGGTATTGCTAACGCCAGTAGGTAAACACGATATTTAGTTTTTATCTATGATGTGTGATATTAGGTCCTTACCTATGAAATTGGTGTTTTGTATGGAGATTTTGGGGAATTCTGCATTTTCTATACTAAATTTTTTTCAGTTTTCTTCACAACGACAAATCCAAATATAATAATATTTGGCATCTATCATTAGACAAGCTTTAGTAATATGTGTAATATCACACTTCATAAAAATTATTTATCGTTTTTAAGTGAATGCAAATAAAATAATGTATTCGGGAGGCACTTAAAAAGAGTTGTCTCCGTGTCCAATTTTAACACAATTAAACTTACAACAAATTATCAAAACAAATCAAAAGATCTCAAAAATATAGTCTATTTTAGACGAGGTAATTATTTTTTAGGAATACTCTAAATCTTAATAGTTACAGAAAAAATACTAAGAGAGAAAAAAAACACCAATTTCATAGGTAAGGACCCAATATTAACCGTTTACTTATCAGCCCAGCTTGAACAATTGTGTAAAAATTACTCAGGTACTTGCGGAGCTTTATTTTTGGGCAATATCGATTACTTTAGTCCTCGTCCGAATCTGCTTTATCCCAATGCAATTGTATCCTATAAATTTCATATTTTTATTTTTCTTCAATGAATGTTATTCATTTATTGTACACAATGTATTTAGTTAATAATGTTACTACAAACAGATTAAAAATGATAAAACAATGATAATTTGCCTGTTGTGTTAGAACAACTTTTGTTGTTTTAAAGTTAAGTATGGTTATTACTAGGTCATACAGGGCAGGACTTTATAGCATTTATGATATATTATGTTTTTTTTTTATTTATTATCAAAAAAAATTACAATAAAACTTAACATAAAGCGCATTACAAATCACAAGGATTTAAAAATGTAATTGTGTATATAATGTAATGTATATATAGCAGTTTAGATATGCACATTATGTAAGTATATTACACGTACCTCTTCTTTCATTCTATCTTTGGGCCTGGAAGATATTGCTATTAACTATAAGGCTGCCTGTGTTGCAATGTGTTTTTTTCTTTTCTATCTATCTATGTTGAACGCTGCATTAAAACGTTATCTATTCATTTCTTATCACAAAAATATTATATACCACAATCTTCTAATGTTATTACGGTACATTATAGTCTAGGCAAGGAAAATTCGTTTGTTCGAAAAAATCACATTAATTCCTACAGTGAAATTTATTTTAATTATTGATTAGAAATAAGAATGCAATAATAATTTTTTAGTTTTCCCCAAAATTTTATTGGAGCTTATTAAAAAAAAAAGGTTTTAAACTTATAGCACGTCTATCATAAAAACATTAAATTTTACATGGGTGATTTTTTATGTAAGTGTTCCTTTTATTCAATAAACACGATATTTAAAAAGTCACCCCCGTGGTGGCAAAGGGTTTGGAAAAAAAAATATGTAAAGAAAAAACAAGAATAACAACAAAACAAAAAATAAACAAAGGGTGATTTTACATTATAATATGACTTATATGTCTACAAGCATTAATAGAAATATTCACCATGGTGACTTCAATAGTTTTTTTTTTATGAACATTTTTGTGTTTTTGGACCCCGCGCATTAATTCTACACTAAAGGGTTTTTCGGCATGTATTGTCTTAATTTATTAGATATTAAATTTTTAAAAATCCCCAAGGAATTATTGGAGCATTTTTTCTAATATGCAAAATTCAATGGGTGGGCGGGGAATGCCGCGACTACTTATAAGACATGTGATAAAATGTAAATATTGTTGCGGATCCAATAACCAGGTTTATGTGTGCATTATTTCAAATAAAAAATTACGAAATAAAGAATTTTGTATGTACAAATAAATTTATTTTTTCTCAAAATGAGTTAGATATTTAGCTTAGTGGATAAATATAAAATATTTTTTCAGTTTAAGGTAAAGTAAGTGCGTATATTTTAGTAACAGGAATTAATTAATAATTTTACCGAGAAATTACAAGTTTAATACAAAAACATCGAAAGCTGATACACACATCTAGGGTCGAACCGATTTCTTAAGACTGTCAAAAAAATTTTTTTAGATGCCCCCCGCCTACTACACCGAATACTTCAAAAAAGTTTTGTGACAATTTTAATATATTTCTACACATTTAGTATTTTGCGCTCAAACTTTTCATTTAACATCATGAAAATCACACAGGATGAATGGAGCAGTTTAAAGATTTTATTATTATTATTATGAAAACAATATTCTTATAATGACGATTATAATTAGATGTGAAAACATTGGAATGTTTCCTAATTTTTTAAATATGTCAGGAAAACTATCGGAAGTTTTCTTAATAACTTCCAAAATTACCAGCAACTTTGGAAGTTTTCAATATAAACTGACGGACACATGAACTGCATCAATGTAATAGACGACTTTGAAATAACTATTTTTTCCCATGTATGCAAACTTTCTATACAGATTTAAATTGAAAGCTCTAGATTGGTTCGTGAACTTTAAAACAGCGTAGGGTCATATCCTTAAGTTTAAGTTTGGGTACTGGAAAGGACCTTAAGACTTTTTGAAGAAAATACAAAAATTTAAAGATTTTTTTTTTTGGAAATTGGTTTTAATAATAAACACAAAGTTTATGGAAGGGTTTATTTGTGTTTTAATAAGGTGTATTACCTTCACGTGCCCTTATTACGGATTCTTATCGGTTCCGCATAGATTTTATAAGGGTTATTAAAAGATCTTGCGGAATATTGTCCCAATCTTTTGAAAGTGCTGTCTGTCGTGGACAAAGGGTTTCTCGCATATACAGCTCTTTTCAAATTGTCCCAAACATGCTCAATGAGATTAAGATCCGAGCTGCGTGCTGGCCAATTCATTGTACGTATCCCAACCTATTCGCAATATTGTTGAACTTGTGCAGCACCGTGCGGCCGGGCATTATCCTGCATTAAAGCAAAATTTTCGCCTATGAATCCCATGTAAGGCACCACGTGATCTTCTAAGATCTCTGTTATCTAGCAGTCAAACCCCCTCTATTACCGTTTTGACGGACCATGTCTATGAACACAAGTTCTGGTTGCCCGTTCATCGATATGCCACCCCAGACCATACAGGAACCGCCTCCAAAAGGAACACGCTCCTCAATGCAACTTTGAGCATATCGCTCCCCGCGTCGACGATAGACTCTTCTGCGACCATCTGTACCATATAAACATATTCTACACTCATCCGTGAATAATACGGAGGCCCATTGCTCTTCTGTCTAATTCAGGTGATCATGCGCAAATCTTAAGCGACCTTGTCTGTCAACTACAGACAACTTTGGACCATTTGCTGGTCTAAAAGGGGTGATATCCGCTTCCTTTAACCTTCTTCTTATTGTTCGTGCACTCACGTTTACTCCACGCACTTCATTAAGCTCTGTTTTTTATTTAAACTGATGTGAGGAAACGATTTCGCAGAGAAGTTATAACAATAAATCGGTCATCACGACCTGTGGTTGCTCGAGTCCTGCCTGTACCACGTCTCCTTCTGTAAGAACCTGTCTCCACAAACCTTCTGTATATTCTAGAAACCGTAGACTGGTTTAAATTTAAATTTCTACCAATCGTTCGTTGATCCAAGCCCTCCCGCACCAATGCTACAATTTGAGCCGCTTGTTCGGACGAAGCATCCATATTATGATTCAAAAACTCTCGATGAGTTAAAAAACAAACCAAATAATTCTGCTGGTAACAATAATTCAATTGACAACAGAATAAAAAATCAATGAGAATCAATTTAAAACTTTGCTATAAATAACACGCAAATCTGATACTACGAGTAAATTTTCTTTTCCCGCGTATATTCATTTGTTTTACTGCAGTTCAATTTTAAAATTTTCCTTTTTTTTTGAGTAAGAGCCAGTCTTTCCATATTTATATAATTTAATCTAAAAAGTTTGTATACTTATTATAAAAATTCATTTCAAAGTAATCCTGAACTTTGATGCAGTTTATGAGTCCGTCATTGTAGATTATAGAATTAATAAACTGGAAATACTTTGAACATTTCTAACTGTGTTACTATTGCCATATAATAAATATTAAAATTACCTATTTTTTATGGTCATCAATCAAAATCAAGCAAAAGTCGCTTCAAGTTTTATTTTATTATTTTTATATTAAAAGTTCGTACCTATAATATTAGGTCCTTACCTATGAAATTGGTGTTTTGTATGGAGATTTTGGGGATGTCTGCATTTTACATACTAACATTTTATCAGTTTTCTTCACAACGACAAATCCAGAGATAATAATATTTGGCATGTATCATTAGACAAGCTTTAGCAATATGTGTGTAAATACGCTTGATAAAAATTATTCATTGTTTTTATGTTAATGCAAATCAAATGATGTTTTCGGGAGCCAGTTGAAAATAATTGTCTTTGTGTCTAATTTTAACACAATTAAACTTATAAAAAAATATCAAATTAAATAATACGAGCTCAAATATATGGTATATTTTTAGAAGAGGCAATTATTTTATAAGAATGTTCTGAAACTTAATAGTTACGGACAAATTGTTAAGACAGAATAAAAACACCAATTTCATAGGTAAGGACCCAATATTATAAGTAAATATTAAAAATAAAAAAAATTGTTATTGGAAGAAAAAAATATGTACATTGTTTTCTAAAAAATTACGGTTACTGGTACAGTGTCGATATTACCAGCGTTTTATAATCCATATTTATTACGATTTAGAATTTTTATGGAACATGAAAATTTTTTTGTTTTTCTATATTTTCTCAATTGTTGACAATATAAGATACTTTAATGTGTATAATAAAAAAAACGAAACACCTATATTTCAAAGTAGATTCTCCAAATTATAACAAACGGGTTTATCAGAATCAAAGAGCTTTAAGATTTCCGAATTTGTTTGCAATTGTTTAAAATACTATTTTTACAAAACGGGCAGGAATCATTATTAAGACATAAATATCGTTGCTGTATATATGTCGCAGTAAGATGGATAAAGCCGTAATATAGATACAGGCGGGGGGGGATTACTGGCGTGATTGTATGTATGTATGTATAGTTCTATCGTTATATAATTTGTTGTTAGTTTTATTGTTTTTTTTATACAATAAACGTGTTTATTGACACGGCCTTGTATACGTGATTGCGATAAAGAAATTAATGACCAATACATTTAATTCAATATAATAAAAAAAATTAGTTTATAGGCGACTCACTGAAATCTTGTGCATAAACTTTTATGTCATATTGTTGCATTTTATGACTGCGGTTGGCTTCGCTCTTATTGCCCTAAGATAGAATATTAATTCAAATGATTGTAGCGTACTCGTAAATTGCAATATCTTCAAATTTAATTTTCGAAGTTTTATTTATTGTAAAATTTCATAAACTAAAATTAAAATTTTATTTAAAATTATGCACAGGCAAATATTATATATATTATACAGGGCATTTTCAGTCAACACCAGTAATCGGTAACGATCAGAATTTTGTCTTTATACCCATTTTTTACTTAAGAAGTGCGAAAATAAGTAAGTAAGTAATAAAATAATAATAATAATTTTTAAAAATACTTTAAAAATATTGTCTGGATAGTCGTTTTTACTTGATTTACTCTGAGTTCGCGTAATCGAAGTATTTTTAAATAATTCTAAGCAATTCACATACCATCAGGCCTCTATCCCCTAGGGGATAGGCAGAGGTGTCACTCACATTTCGCCAAAAATATTAACAAGGGCGAGACTTTTGCATGCAAAGAGCGCATTGAGAGGCAAGCGATATTTATAACATATTCAAACTCAGTGAGATGCGGGCGACGGGGAACGAGTAACACCTATGAAATTTGCATAAAGTAAAATTTCATGGAAAGCTCTTCATAAAAAATGGTGACTTTTTTGTGGCGCATGCTTATTAAGGTGATAATTGTAGAAACCCAAAAAAAATTTGTGTAGAATTAATGTACCAATTATGTACAGCATAAAAAAGAGAAAAATCATAAAATTAATTAGTTTTTCTTTAGTCACCGGGGTGAAAACTTACTAAGGCATTCGGATATACATTAGGAATATATTCTGAAATTTTCACCAAAAGTACGATTTTTTAACTTGCATTTTAGGAGCTTAAAGAAAAAAAAACGTTCAAAATTGTTTTTCTCCGAAAGCTCCAAAAATTTTATGGTGATTTTTGAGTCTAAAGCTAAGGATAGTTAAACAAATTAAATCCTACTTAAATCTCCATTGTAGAATTTTATCAGCAGGAGTTATAGGGAACGAGGGTTTTGGGCCCGTTTCCTTACAACGCTCAACAGGGGGAGGGGGGAAAACTGCAAGGTGGACTTCCAAATTCCGCAAAGAATGCTCAGAAAAAAAAAAATTGTGTGTAGGATTTAATGTGACTTTTAAATTATTTTGACTGGACTATTATGAAACACACCACATTCAGAAGCTTTGATTTTAACTGCTGCGGGTATAAAATGTAACATAAACTGGCTCATATAACAATAAAAATAAATTAGATAAAGCTCCCAACGAAACTTCACCCATTATTCTGCGCGCGTAAAACACAATTTCATGAGACGGATTTAATTATTACAAAATACTTGCACAGAACTCGTGCACCCGTATATCCAAGTTCAATTCTTTGAGATTTATTATCTGTGCTTCAAGAGTAAACGTCATTTTATGGCTCCTGTCTGATATCAGCTTAAATCCGTTCACAGCCTATATGCATCCCACTGTTGGGCATAGGCCTTCCTCATGGAGAACTTCCACATGAGAAGTATGGGCCGGAACACCACCACCACAACGCTGGTCTAACGCGGGTTGGTATCAATCTATCAATTTTAATATTCTCAAATAATTTTATGTCATTTTTATTTAGAAAATATAAAAGTGTAAATGTAATGACGCTTGACTTTATGAACTTGATACTTCATCCGGCTATCAAATTGATGCTTCGAGAGTAGAGTAACCGACGGAGCGTTAGAATAGAACGTAATAAGTAAGAGACGTCTAAGAAATACGGTAGCCGTGATCAATAGGTGTAAGAAAGAACATTCACTTCATAAAATAACCATAGATTTCTGTCGTTTTCTTCATTGACTTTGACTCTTGATCATTGCATTCGATTGTGAGAAATCTATTGGTTACATATTGTGAATAGTTTCTTAGAATAATGCACCATTTTAGCACCTTTAGACTTTACCAGACCTACTCATAAATAAAAATAAAATATAAATACCTTGAAAATAAATAACTATATGTAAATTGCTACAATCTGCGTACAATGTTCTTAGTTAATGCCCTAGAAACAAGACTGCAAGCATTTCTTAAAAAGATCAGCTACTATACCCTAAGTGTAATGATTGTTTATCATGTGATACTTTTGGCAGCGTTTATATATAGCAGTTAGTTATAATAGCGCCAAAAACGAAAACATTCAGCCTGTATTCGCAAAATTAGTAACAAACAAAATTTTTGCTTATTAACCCAGCAGTAACTTTTACTTCTGAGTGTGCTGAAACGGTGCATTAGGTGTAAATTTAAATTGTAAATGGTAAGTATTACACGATTTGGCGTTGTGGGCATTGTACGGTGTAGCGAGGCGCTGCGAACCATTGCGAGGCCCGAGCTCCAAATTACAGCAATAACGCTAATAGCAATTTGCTGCGGGAACTACCGACTGTCTTCATTCTCCATTCTAATGTTGATATAGTGGGTGGTTCTCGCTTCAATGGCTTTTCTTTGAAAAAGAAAAATGGACTATTAGCCCAAAATACGTGCTTGCATTGATGCATTGTTTCGAAATCATACACAATCCTTTCAATGTATTCAAATTACACTCGTATGCAGCTTACCATCTGTGTTTTGTGATGCGTATGCTTACTCTTACGCTAGTATTTTTATTTTTTTACAACAAGATAGGCTCACGTTTCGCCGCTAATCGCCTGACGGAAAGCGAATGAAATGCTTAAGTTGGGACGCGCTTGCCTAGAAGAAACCGATTCATTCACGACTTGAAAATCCTTAAACCCAAAAAAAACAAATATCGGCTTGATACAATTAAGTTTCGAATCAGTTCCGTTGCTGTGTTCCGCTTTGAAGAACTCGTGGGTTCCTGAGACTTAACGCCTTATATTCCACAGGTTGGCAAAGTAATACCTGCTTTGGAAGTTGCATAAAGATGCAATTTTTCGCCGTCAGCCTATATACGTCCCACTGTTGGGCACAGGCCTTCCTCATGAAGAAACACATGAGGAGTATGCCGTCACACCACCACGCTGGGCCAATGTGAGTTGGTGGGTAGAAACGGTCGCAATAGCGACCGGGATCAACGGCTTGACGTGCCTTCCGAAGCACGGAGCACGGAGGAGGCCGAGATCACAAAATTAAATTTTTACCAGTACTCTATCCGCTTACCAACAGGGACGCAGTCAGTTGACTTACGGCCGTTGGAGTCATAAAATGCTTAAGTAGAGTCTGCGACTCGGCAAACATAGTGTGGGACGCCCTGTGACACAATGGGATGACGATATTAGTAAACTGGGTGGTGTGGGTCGGATGAGAATGGCCGAAAATCGAGAGCGCTGGCGTACTTTACGGGTGGACTAAAAGGTACTAAATGCGCGTACTAAAAGGTTTAGGGAATCATACTTTGCTCGTACATCCAGAGCATGGGATTCTCTGGCGGCACACGTGTTCCCTCCTTCCTACAGCATGGGTTCCTTCAAAAGAGGCGTGAAAAGGCATCTTGTGAGCCAGCAAGGTGGAGGTCGCTAGGCCTGCATCCTTTGGTGCTGCCCTAGCATCCTTCGCGAATGGACTTATTTACTGCTTACCATCAGGTGGTGTTAAATCATTTGCTGGGCTGATTATAAAAAAAAGAAAAAAAAGGACATTGTTTTCCAAAAGAAATAAAAAACATAATGCTTTATCTGAACCCCTCTGCCAATTAAGGATTTGAGCACAATGATAATGTTAAAAACGTAATATCACCATTGAATATCTAATTTCCTATTAAAAATGGACGATAAAGTAAAACAAAACTAAAACGATAATAATATTAAGAATTACGCTCATTAAATCTTATCGGGCTGAGTTATTGTGTAGATAGTAAGTACTAAGCGATTCGTGTCGAGATCTTGCAGACATTTGTCAGTACAGTGAAACTTCCTTTATACAGTGAAGTTCAAACAAATCGGCTCCCTACATTTCGTGGCGGTTCATTTACCTAATAAATGCAAATTAGAGATAACGACGGTATGTCCTCGAAGTAAGAACGATATTAGAACAGATAACAAGAACTCGAGTTTTTCTCGAGAAACTTTGTTATTTTTAATGGTTTTAACGGGAGAGTGTACGTAGTACCGGCTTGTGGCGATTGAAGCTTATTTATGCCTTAAGGTACTGGAATGCTCTTACATTCAATCTTATCATTTAACGTAGCTGGGTGTTTTTTAGGACAGAATCTTCCTTTTATCATAACTTTATTTTTTATTCCAACTATATACTACAAAATAAAAAATATTTAAGCTTTATCCCTGAGAACCCTGCAGGGCTGATCACAGTTAAAGACTGTCATCTGTACATATAATAAAACTGTAGAGGTCAAATGTCTGTATTTTTTGTGTACTGTGTGTAAGGGATACATTCCACCCAGCTGACCCAAAGCCTTCTCAGCAAAGCTTACCTACATATTAAACATAGTATACCACTTCTCCAAGAAGAAAAAGGCTACTTACAGCTCCCTGGAACCGTATAATCGAGTGACAGGGCTGAATCTCGAACATCCGAGTTCCCAGCTATGGCAGCGGAAGTTGGGCATGGACGCGCGCTCTGCGGCTAAACCGTCTCCTTCCAAAAGGATCTTCTTCTTCTTCTTCTTGCCCTTTTCCCACTCTAGGTGGGGTCGGCACAACATGTCTTCTTCTTCCATTCTCCTCTGTCACTCGTCAGCTCTTTTATTCTCATATCATTCTTCACGCATTCAATCCATCGCTTCTTCGGTCTTCCTCTCACTCTAGGTCCGTCCACATCCATGATTAGCATCCTTCTTGTAATGACATTCATCCCTCCTTATCACACGTCCATACCACGCTAACCTATTACTCCTAATCTTTTCTGTCACTGGCGCTACTTTCAAACTTCGGATGTGCGGTTCCGAATATCCTCCCGCGTTCATTCGGCGTTCTCCTTTTGGACGATGGTGTACTACTATGGCCCTGACCAGTATCAGCAGTGCGAGGTTCGTCCCAACCATAAAATAAAAATCACTTTTTGTGGATTAACTATAATAGTTAGACATATATTATGCTGTTGTGGCATTTTTGTAAATTATGGTGTGTTCTACAAAGTCGTATTACATCATTTTATTCTATCTTCTCAATAGTGAAAGAACTTTTGAAATCGGTTTGGTAGATCCAGAGATTAACCCCTACGTCACAAACTCACAAACTTTACCTATTTATAATATTAGTAAAGATAAATCATATGATATAAAAATAGGCCTACTTTATCTAACCTTGAATTATAAAAACCTATTAGCTCTGCACCAAATTTATACTACGTAAAACGACAAAGTTATATTTAACTTCACCACCCAATCATTATCTGAACGAAAAAGTTATTAATGTCAAGTATATAAAGTCACTGGGCTTGAATGATAAATAATCGAGGGGTAATTTTCATTTTTATGGCTTGTCTGTGCGGGAATACAATAACCGATAAGAAAATCAATAAGTAACGATGCATTTGTAAATGTAGACTTATTTAGATTTTTAATTTTATATTATTATAGAATTGAATATAATAATAAAATATTTTGCTATATCAGTAATAATTACAAAATGCCCCACTCTAATAATAGGTTGGGGAAAAAGTCTCTTCGCATTTTTTAAAAAAATTCAAAACAAATTTTAATATAGTTTATTTACATTTAACTAAAGTATGTAGGTACCATTTTGTTCGATAACTTTTTGCCATCTTGTAGGTAGGGACATGATCCCATTGCTATAGAAATTTTGGGACTTCTGGTCAAAATACCGCGACAAGTGGTTTTGGCAGTCCTCTCGTGATGTTAACCTGACACTGCCTAAAGAATTCTGAAGAGACCGAAACAGGTGGAAATCTGAAGGTGCAAGGTCAGGACTATACGGCGGATGCATTAACACCTCCCAGCCAAACTCTCTTAATTTTTGCTGAGTGGCTAAAGATGTGTGAGGTCTAGCGTTATCATGATGAAAAACCACACCCCTTCTGTTGATTAATTCCGGCCGCTTTCTCTCAACTTCTTGCTTTAATCTCATCAGTTGTTCGCAGTAGAGTTCAGAATCGATGGTCCTGCCTGGTGGTAACAGCTCATAATGAATAATGCCCTTCCAATCCCACCACACACACAGCATCACCTTGTTGCGAGTTAACCCGGGTTTCGTTCAGTCTGTGAAGCCTGACCGGCCTTTGACCACGACCTTTTTCGCACGTTCTTGTCGTACGTGATCCACTTTTCATCACCAGTTATCAGCTTCTTCAAAAATGGTTCGCTTTCATTACGTCGTAATAAAGAATCACAAATGAGTACACGGTTCATTAGGTTTCTTTCAGTGAGCTCGTGAGGTACCCAAATGTCGAGCTTTTTTGTGTACCCAGTTTTTTTGAAATGCGCCAAAACTGTTTTGTGGTCAATTCCCAGTTCTTCAGCTACGTCGTAACTACTGACATGCCGATCTTGCTCCACTTTTTCAAAAATGGCATCCATTTTATCTGTAATAGGGCGACCAGAGCGACGTGCACCTTTGACATCAAAATTTCCGGATTTAAAAACGCTTAAACCAAATTTGTGCTACTCTCACAGACACTGCACTAGGTCCATAAACATCGCAAATTTTTTTCGCGGCTTGCGTTGCATTTTTACCTTTTTTGTAGTAAAATTTTAAAATGTATCGAATTTCTTCATTAGATTCACTCATCTTGGCGGTACGAAAAACAAATGAAAATCACATATTTTCCTAATTTGAATTTGGAATTATGTTCTTTAAAATTTTAACTTTCAATGATACCAAAACCAGCCAGATACAAATAGTATAGCCAAAGAGATTTTATTACAAGTTTATACATACTATAATGCGAAAAGACTTTTTCCCCAACCTAATATTTTTCAAGGTGAAAGTTGATAAGCAAACGTGTTAAACTTATCTCGCCAACATTCAAACTATCTACCATGTCTATAGCAAAATAAAAAAATATTACTAGGTATTATAAGCTTCACGAATCTACATCGCTTTCTAATATTAAATGGAAATAATATCTGACATACAAAGAGAAATGTTCCAACAGTAGTTTCAATTGCGTCCAGCAGAAAAATATCTCTATTTATTAAAGACAGTCCAAGCGTTTAAAGTGTAAAATAGAGACGGGGCATAGGTTGCATCGACTATCGATGCCACCTAATTTCATTCCGTATTTGGTTAATTCCATAAGTAAATAATAACGTGCGTCAACTATTGACATATCGTTTCTGTTTTATTGACTAAAAATATATATTTCTTTAGATTTCAAAATTATAAATATGGTTAAGCATAACAATAAAATTATGGAACTTATTTTCATTTTTTGTAATTGTTATAATACTGCGTATTTATTAGGCAAATCAACTTATTTTTCTGGTTGCATTTCTAAAATGAAACATACATAACATACATGTACTGAAACATTTGATAAATTCGTGTTCTCGGAATATTAAATGGACTAAAAGTATTTCATTTGGTCACCTTCAAGCTTCTCTATTGGGGTATTGGGCAATTCAAGAAAATACTTATCGATACTTATTGTTCATTCCTTCGCATGGCCAGCACTGTAAGTCCCACTAACTACAAATAGAGACTATGGTTACAGTTCTCATAGCGGCGTGGCGTAAATTTTATATTAAAAACGAGCACGTGTGTGGAGTTATTATGTACTCGATTATCGCTTCACTTATCTCTTTCATTCATCTCTTTAACGAGAGAGGGCGATTTAGCTCGCCTAGCTGAGCTGAACTAAATTGATATTTTCATTTTAAAGTAGGAACACAAAGTAACTGACATTCATGTTTTGAAAAGAGTATTGTGTTCGTTTTCATAAATGTATTTTTTTTTTATTCCAGCAGTGGAGGAACATAGGTTGAGGATGACCATAATGTATTCTACGTGTCTAAAGTATATTTTTTTTTCTTCAGGATATATCGATCGTAGGAACTATGTTCTATGAATTCAGAAAACAATAATAATTGAACATTCAAAACTGCAGATCCAATTCAAACCAGCTGACTTCCATAAACCAGCACAATTATATATTTATTGTGATAGGGTTGTTTTGATCTTTGATTGAGCCATTAACTTGATTGCTGTACTTTAGAAATTCAGTACTGAAAGTTGGGCAAAGTGTTTTAATTAACGTCTTAACTCGAAGCCGGCGAGCGAAGCAGTATGAAGTTTACGAATTAACTGAAATATCCGTTCCAAGCCCTAAGCTGTTGACTTTAAAATGTTTAATGCTATTTTTTTATTCAGCGCAATGTATAATTCACTTTATTCTGCAAGTTTGTAGCTAAAGCTGCTTTGAAACTAACTAGATGTGACTTTCTAAATTAGTTTCTTATTACTTAGTCTTTTACTGTCACTAGATATTTTGCGAACAATGTAACTAAATTCAAATAAATGATATTAAGTTTCAGTAGCGTAGGTGCACAAATTTACAACAATAGTTTTATAACAGCTCTTAAGTACAAACAGATTGATATGAATAATTCAGAATGAGGTATTTCTCGTGCATAATCAAATTTTAATCCATCTAAAAATCTATGTAGAATCAGGTTCTCTCTATTTTATTAATTTATTTAAACTTCAGTACATTAAGTGTACATTGGTGGACTTAATGCCAATGCCTTTTTCTATCAGCTATCACCATATAATTTTGTTTGTGATGATATTATGTAGGCATAATTGTCGTTCAGAGGCATACTATTCATGAGTTTTTGATTGCGGTGTCTATGATCCTATGATGCGAATGCATCAGGTTTTAACACTAGAGAACCAACCAGTATTAATAACTCTCTCGTCACACAACAATTTTAGTAATTAAATGTCATCAAATTACCTACTATGTATCAACAGAAACTATTCCAATTAACGACATAGGTATCAAGCACAAATGAAATCTTTTTACAGCTAAATTGTTCGAATGACATGACGTTTACGAATGTATCGCACACATATTATTTGACAAAAGCCTCTAGGGTGCCAGGAATGTAATAACGTATAATGTACGTCAGTCACACAGCGTTTAATATTTGGTAGTATGTCTGTCACGAATCGTATTTGTTATTACAATGACACAGTCGACTTTTACTAGATTTAAGCGGATACGTAATATGAGACGGATTTACTTTGCGTCCTTTGAAATTGGAAGCACCGCAGGCTTGAGATGTAGATAATGCTAGATCAATATTCTTTTTTCGTCTCTCACATCTACCTTATCCTTTACTTTTGATGATATAACACTAAAGAAAAACTAATTAATATTTACACTTTGACTAAACTAAAGATTTTGGAGTAATTTACTCAAAAAAGCAAAGTATGCTACGATTGAGACAATTTTAATGGTATATATACTTATTTTCAAACCGTCATAATTTTCCTAAAAAGAAAATATAATACGTCAATACAACTATATATAACCTTGTCGAGTTATACTACTGGTTCAGCTTAAAAATAAAAAGTTGATAAATAAAACAAATGTACATGACATCGGTTTATTTCAAAGTATACTATCCAACCCCACATCTCATGATGCTATGTTGACCTATAATTTACAGCTTAGTTGAAAACCTGTCATCTAAAAATAGTACAGTCACCATGGGACTGCCATGTAATACCATTTAATTAAAGGCCTATAAACAAATAGAAAAAAAAAACACATAGTTTAAAAGTCAAAGTACACGAACAATTGCTCTATTGCACAAGAGCCGAACGTTATACAGTCGGGAAACAATAGCATTCCCTTGTGAAAATCAAGTAACCGCAGGCAGTACTGTCTTGATAAATTTAATTCCTTTGTAGCTCCTGCCTTGCGAATAAGCACCCGCTTAATCCAGTATATAATATATCAAAATCTAGTTTATATGCCACTAAACGAAGTAATAAGCAACCCATTTTGCCAGATATGTTTTAAGTTATTTAAAATCGGTGAAACCGTTCCCATACACCCGGGTAAAGTGTGGGCCATTCGCAACAAACTATACTAAAGTTTTGTTCAAACTCAATGGTGCAGTCAACTCCAAAAATATGTAAGCACTTTCGACAGTTAATTACTCTTATTGGAAGAAAATAAAGATTGTAATTTCTAAAATGTGTATACATATTTTTGTATTCGACTTTACAGGCGTCCGGGCATCGGTACGGCGACATCTTGCCCGAGTTGTGCTTTCTTTTCCAATTTGACTTTATTACTAAGCCATTGATATGTCTTAGTCTAATTGATACAAATTATTATAGTTTATCTAATTTCCAACCATCTCTTCCCTTGGGTGTCATAAAAGGCACTAATGGACTTAGAACTGCACAACCATGCAATAGCTTATAGCGGCGACGGGCTCACCACCTGTCACGCTGAGTGCAGTCACTGTTTGGAGAAGAGCGGACTATGGCAATGAACTGCTGTTGCGGTGCTTTTGCCTAATCTCTGACTAACCCTTAGGGGATAATGGTCGTGATTATATGTATGTTTGTATTTAATTTCATTGCACTATTACTTATTATGTATTCAAAATTCAAAAGCATTTATTCAGTTTAGATGCGTCTTAGCGCATGCTTATGAAATGTCATAAACATTTTACAATATTACGTGAAAGAGAAAAAACTACGCCATCCGTTCACAAAAACTACCAGGAGGCCTTGTTCTGAGAAGAACGGGCAAGAAACTCAGCAAGTTTCAACCCTCCCTTTACATTTGCATCATTTTAAAAAATGTCATAAACTACAACGTCAATGAAGTTTAAAAAAAAAAATAGGTACTTTTTTTAAATAATATTCTGCAGTTTACCACATTTTCCATGTCAAACATGTACACATAGTCTAAAGTATAATCTAAAATGCAGTATCTACATATCGATAAATAACTATCTTAACTACTTGCCGCGCCATACTGTCCCGAATCATTACACTACTTTTATTTAATGGTACGCAAGTAGATAATGATTCTCGTTTTCACAAATTAACAAGATAAGAAGCAGAATTCAAAAATAAAAGTAACCCCGGTTCTTGCAATAACAACAATTCTTAAGAATATGCTATGCAAAATTAACAAAAAGGTTGGACTAAATGTAAAATAATACTTTTCTTATATTAAATAATCGAAAATAGCTTCGGAGCTCATATGAGAACACAAAGATTTTTAGCTACAATTTATTTTAAAGAGGAGTAGTAAACGTTGTGATAAACAAATTTAATTAATTTGGTATCTTTGGGGCCGGACTTAACTCGATAAACAGCGTTGAAAGGACACCTGTGGTTTGATGCTTTTACTGAGAAAAATAGATTTCTGTTTATTTCTACATTAATATAATAATCCTGTCCTTTGATGGTCAATTTAATTAATTCCATTTTAGTGCGAGTAAATAATAACTATCAACAGTAAATTATTATAAGGTGTACATCCGACAGACAGAAATTAAGCGAGAGTAGTTCATTAATTATATATAAACTTTGAAAACGAGGTCTTTAGTCAGGATAAATTAGATGATTCTGGAAATCTAGTTTCCAGTAACGTTTAAATTTAGTTTGTTTATGTTGTGAGCTGAAAGATGAAACGATATAGAATAAGCTGTGTTGCTTACTATAAATAAATCTACCAACACCAATCATTGAAGAACGAATATGATTATTCTACTGTTATTTAATTTTAGCAATTAGGCATGTTAAAGACTAATTGAAATATATAAAAATATCAACAAAACATTCAAAATATTCGTAATAAAAATACGAAATTTAATTCTAAAAATACAAATTGCCTTTTATCTGAACTGTAATTGACCGCAGAACTTTGTGGTAGAGGAGTACAATATTCAATGGAGCAAAAGAATTTATAGGAATTCAAAGCCTCAACTTTATTGAAAATAAATTTCCATGTTTTGTTTGTTACGTTCACAATATCGTATTGTATTTTTGTTTTATTTTATCATGGCGGGTTTACTATTTTAGAGGCTATGCAATTTCTTATTTTAAACAGTTTTATTATATTTTATTTTACTTACATTACACCTATTGTCGGCATGCAGCTTATGTGCATACTGCGTATAGAAAATGTAAGGATTAAATTAGTACTTTTAAATAAACAATAGTCTTGCGTCTAAAATAAACTTAATAATTAACAGCCTATCCCAAGCCTCGAATTGTTAGTACAAAGCCTGACCAATCAGCATCACTCTCTTAACTATTAGCCAATCATTACGAACTTCCGAACAAATCCAATTATCATTAAGTATGCTTTTAGTTCGCTGTTCAATTCAACCAACTATGAAATGACATTGTGTTCAGTGAACAGTGCTGATTAAAGTAAATTTGATAGTGTTGTTATATCATTTGATTACACTAATAAAATAATCAAGATACTTTTTCGCTAAGGATAACTAACTAAACCTCTGAGGAGCTCGGTGGCGTAGTACGCTTTGGCTTTCAATCGAAAACAAAGCGACCTTCGCCATAGTCAGGCCGTGGATGGGTGACCAAAACTTTGTGATCTCGATCTCATCCATGCTTTGGAAAGCACGTTATGCGATTGCAACCGTTGCCACAACCGGTGGTCGTGTTACGACCCAAGTTTCTCATGTGTTTCTCCATAAGGAAGGCGTTGTGCCCAGTAGTGGGACGTATATAGGCTGAGGACGAACTGAATCAACCACTCAATTCCCGGCAGCGAGACACAATTTATTGTGTTAGCATGCTGGTATGCCGTCTGGGTTAAACATTTTGTACCTACCTATTGTTGAAATTTTGTAAACTTTTCCGACCGAGCCTGTAATTGGCTTCATTTTTCAATAGTTGCAAGAACACAGGAGCCTGTCTATTTTAAAGCTAGCTAAGGGGAGATGTCTAAAGAACGAGATTTGATTTTCGCTTAAAATGCTCTTCCGCTCTGCTGGAAGCCTGACTTGAAGGCTAACCCTAATTCAATATTTTTCTTTCAACGTCAATTTGGTTTCTGCTTCTAACACGTATCTAGGTTAGCACACTTAAAATTTAAAGTTGTACTGAATGTTGTTACGGTGTAATGTTGTTATGTTAATATAGCACACATAACTAGAAATTAAAAAACAATACTCCCAGATATTTAAAAATTGTATTACAGCGTATCCGTAGCGAACTAAAACTACTTAACATAAAACCGCAGCCATATTTGTCTTGCAACTTGTAAAAAAAAGTAATCGAAACAAATTGACAAAATACACATTCTTATCTTATTTATGAGAGTTAAACTGTCTAATAACTGTGCAAATAACAACCGTGCAACAACAGTTTGCTCGGTGCATGATTGCATTTTAATCTACTTCCTCATTCACACCACGTATTTCATATTTCCCATTGCCACTTAAGCAGAGATTTATATTCTTATTATAATGTTAGCTTTATAAATAATGCTTTATTTTTACTCGCACCCCACGCCATGGATGATATAAGCCTAATGGACTAAACATGTTCGTTGCATTTAAGGGACAAACTTTATGCAGTAATATGGTAGTAAAGCAGGCACTATACGTAAGATTATTAGGATATTTCTGCAAAAATACATTATGAAAAATGTAAGTGAGGAAAAACTCGTAAAACGGTCTCTATTATGTAGCTTCATAAATTTGAAGAGACTGTAGATGTCGTGTGACTGTTTGACACTCTTTATAACAAGAAATTTTATTAAAATGAACATGCATATTAGTAAATATAATATAAATGTGACACATCTAGCCATTACTACATCTATAATCAGTAGATATAGTAACGGCATAATAAACAATCCTTGATCCGTCAAGGCAGCCGTTATGGCCGTTAAACAACCAACATCTAAAATTATTCAGTAACATTCTGAAAAGACATAAGCCTTCACAGAACCACGCCATTGTATCATCCGTTGGCATAGCTCACAAACTGATTATCAAACAGAAAGGTAAGAATTTCGCCTATTACAAAACACAAGCAAGTACTAATTCGAGCTTTCCATAGCGCTACAAAATACTAGACCAGTGTATCAAAATTACTAATATTAGTTATCAAACATTACAGCTCTGTTGCACCTTTGCTATTATGCAAATTTGCCAAAAGCCGGCCTCTCCAATCGGTGAATCAACCGATGTGCTTCCAAAGTGTTCATTAACATAATTTATTCGAGGCTGTCAGTACCTCTCTTAAATTTGTGGAGGGTTGTTTTTCAACACGGAAAAATTGTGTAAAATGGTCACGTATTTTTAGCGGCAGATCAGGTGACCTATGCGAGGACCACTCGAGGGCTGCAATAATGTGGGTGAGATAAACCCAGGGTGTAATTTAACGAGAACATATTACTAACTTAATTGTACAGCAGTAATTTTTACAAATGTAATGTAATTTTTTATAATTTTATAAGTTACTGGTAATATATTAGTTGGTATGTCTTTTATATGGACTTAATTCAAATCAGGTAAAAAACTCGGAAATCAATTTTAAAATGAGTTGATTTTTTCTTCATATTTTCGTATTTATAAATAGTTGTCGCAGAGTAAACAAAGAAAAATAAATCTTTATTATCTATAATAATGCCTAGAAAATGTATATGCCAGAGACTAAAATAAATATTAGCAATACCAACCGCGCAGTTATACGATGTCATAAACGAAGCACTCGATATGTTCCCAGTTACGGTTCGCTCCGATTTCGAGTGATAATTTATTTTATGCGTGGGGTTTGGTTACGCGAATGTTTATTGCAACGGAAAAATGTGGAATATTTTGTGATGAAATAAATATAATCGTTTAAATGAAAACTTTATCATTTTACGTGATTACTGAAATATTATAATTTACATAGACGCCTTTCTTCTTTATGGTAGGCAGAGATCAATTTTTTCACTTGCTACGATCCTTACATATTTCTTTCTAATTTACAATGATTATTATTTAGTATTCAAATACGTAAGCTGCTTAGTCAAAATGAGATAATACGAGGACATTATCAGTAAGAATAACGTTCACATTTGCCAACACATATCGTGTTACTTGAAACTTTTGATCCAGCCTTAACAGTCAGTTCATTAATATTCTTGCAAAGAAAACGACATTTAATAAACAGAGCTACATTATCACTTATCTTATATCACTCATGCTTCACATTTACATTGAAATTCATGAACATAATATGAAATTATCATTTACGATAAAAACTACATCATTTAGAGTTGTATTTATCTGCTATTAAAGTTCAAAACAACAGTGTAACGTGTTAAACAAATGCTATTTAGAAAGTTATATTTATTAACATATTTAATGACAATTAAGCTTCTCTTCGCTCTTCGAATACATTTCCATAATCTGTGTAGTTGAATATTTTGAGATTATGGAAATTTCATTCAGAATTGTCTACTTTTCTACCTTTATACGATAAGAATCTTAGAGAATTTTAATTATGTGCATATGCAATACTTTTAAATTTATTGATATTATTTACGAAAAACGTTTAAAACTCTACATTATTATTTATATTAACACAATTACTTTAAAATTCTACGTCGGGGATCCGCTAAGTACCTTGGTCTACCCTTGTTAGGTATAGAGCCGTCCCCCGACGAGAGAACGATTTTTTGTTTTTCATTTATTTTTTGCTCGGAGATTATTTAAAATTTTCATAAATAAAATTTATTTCATGTTTTTTATATGATGTACAAGTTATGACCTGAATGAATGTTTTCAATATACCCGAGAGGGGTATCAAATATATTGATTGAATCGTTTTTTTATTGTCACTTTGATTCCTCATATCTATCAAATGGCTAAACCGATATTCATAAACCTGGCTGTGTCGTGATGTATAAGTTGCGATCTTTCATACTCAACAGAGGTATTTGTAAATATTTGATTATTTCTTCATCTTTCAACAGACAGACACACACACACACACACACACACACACACACACACACAAACTTCAAACTTATAAGACCCCTCTTTTTGCGTTGCGAGTTAAAATCAGAAAAGATTTTTTTAGAAATTAATTTTATCATATATTATGATAAAAATTTTCTTTCTCTGCCGCAATTTTGTTGTCGGCATTGCACCTCTCTTCTATACTCTCTTCTGTAACTCGCGATCTCACCACTGCCTCCCTCCCTCGTGCATCTTTACAACAGATACCGTTCATTGGTCTTTTCCTCCATAAACGACCATCCACTTTCATGTCCGTTATTCTCCTGATGTGATCATTGATATCATCAATAATTTAACTTACATTGTACCTTCTATATAAGATTTATGCTGTTATATAACACCATATTTATAATACTCAAAGACACACAGTCGTAGCCTGGTTATTACCTCTCGAGGGATTGGATGCCTATTTATATGCCGAATACGAGCGAGTCGTCGAAAGTGGGGTGATACTGTCCTACGTAGCTACGTTACTTAATTTAATTTTCAAGAAACCTTTTTTACCGTCCCACTTATCATTCAGTGTGTGTTGCAGGAAAGAATGAACGAGTGCCATTTGACGGGTATAAATGCATCGTTCACCTTTTTTACCTTTCTATATTCTTATCAACCCTTGCTATCGTCGGTTTTGCTATACTGGCCTCGGGAGTTTTCCTCTGAGTTATTTGTTTTATATTTGGTAGATAAAATAACCGCAAACATGGGTAAAAGTTGTTAGAAAAAAATTTTTTGTAGCAAAACGATATACATCAGGCAAGTTTGCATTAGTGTCACACTTTTCATTAATATTTAACTGGTAACACTATTGATTGAGGAGCTCGGTGGCGTAGTGGTCAGTGCGCTTTGGCTTCGATCGAAAACAAAGCTACCTTCGCCATGGTCAGGCCGTGGATGGGTGACCAAGACTTTGTGATCTCGAGCTCCTCCGTGCTTCGGAAGGCACGTTAAGCCGTTGGTCCCGGTCGCATTTGTGACCATTTCTACCCATCAACCGGCATTGGGCCAGCGTGATGGTGTTACGGCCCATACTCCTCATGTGTTTCTCCATGAGGAAGGCCTGTCCCAGCAGTGGGACGTATATAGGCTGATGACTTACTTACTATTGATTGAGCTTGAGAAGCTATCTTCGCTTGTGATCTCGAACTCATCCGTGCTTCGGATGGCTAACGTGCCGTTGGTCCCAGTTGCTGTTGCAAACTGTTTCTGCCCACCAACCCGCATTGTGCCAGCATGGCAGTGTTACAGCCCATACTTCTGATTTACTTTTCCATGAGGAAGACACAGGCCTTGCCTAGCAGTGGGACCTATATAGGCTGAGGAAAAACACTATTAATTTATAATTAATTAATATTGTAAATATTTCCATATTGTTCCATATTGACATTGATATTCTATTTTAATTAGAACTAGGTATACATAATCAATGCTAAGTGCTAACCACGACTGAATACTTAATTTGATTTTAATAAATGATAATATTGTGTTGGTTAAACAGTTAGTGCAATTTAAATTATTCTGTCATTTCATAAAACTAATACGTTTCTGATGCGAAAATGTTTTGGTTACGATTTCATTTATATTCATTATTTAAAACAGAAGTTGCTAGTGCTTTCAATACTACTTATCTTGACACCTACTTGCTTAAATCTCTCCTTTTCTATTTCCAAGGATGCAGCTCACAAAATCAATAATACGAGTAACTCATTGCTAATTTAAGAACAGATTAACACAGATTCCCCCCACAGGGCATGAAAGCTCAAGTATTAATTGTCCTTCGTACTTACTTTAAATATCAGAAGTTGTATTGAAAAGTTGCTGCAGCAGGGCTAATGTTTACCGATGAAGCGGATTCCCAGGTCCGGTGGCACAACTAACGATCCCCAAGGAATTGTAAAGGCGTTATTGCTTTTGTATTACAAGAACAATATCTGATATTTATTCTATTCTACCATCTGCTGGGGATTATAAAGTAGCTATAATGTTGGAAAATTGTTTGTATCTTAACGATAATACTGGATTAGTCTGAATGCGGAGTGATAATTATGTTAGGATTAATAACATATTCTTAAATGTGATTGAGTTGTCAGTTGCACTGTAGCCAAAGAACGATGTAAAACTAAGAGTAGGACTAACAAATCCCGAGATTAGGCTTGAAATCAGCAAAACCTGAATCAAGGTTATAAAGTTATCAATACAATATAATATAAACAAGATCCGACGAAGTATAGACGAACCATGGTTTCCGGAACGAAAGATCTTTCCACTCACGATGCATAATAAAATAATTTCATCTGCGTACGAACAAATTACATTTTTTTATATCAGTAATAAAGATATGTTCCTGTTCCAAATTAAATACAATAAATAATATTCTATCAGCTCTAAAGCTATATCACAAATCTGAATCTTCTTCGTTACACGAATGAATAAAAAGCCTCTCCTATATAGAGTGTAACGAGACTCATAATTAAATTATCAACGGCAGCCTTAAAGCAGAAGTAAACAATCGTCTGCTGCCCTTTTTCCATTTCTAGACGATTAAGCAATTCCGTCGGGCAGACTAGACCATCTAAGTCCCTATAGGTAGAATTTCATTGTTCACTCGTTTCGATTTATTTAATGTCGCAGTAGAAGCCGGTCTTAATTACTTTTTTGTTTGAACTTCGGTGGAAAAGTAAGAGTCTTATTAGGAGCAGCCAGGAGGGCAAATTGAAACAGTACCCTCAGTTTGTCAAATAGAAACAGTTTAAGGGCGGCTTAGAGCCGATTGTGAAAATTAGTTCCTTCGAACTGTGGCAAACCTGTCATTGGATAACTTTCTTTTGTCACATTTGTGTTAGAAATACAGGCAAATTTCTGTTCGAATTTTATAAAATAATGAGATTGTTTTGGCATGTAAATAAAAAAGACTATCTTAACGTAATTTTTAACAGAAAAAGACCTGTTACTTAGATTCGCTTTCATGCAATTTCATAGCAAAAGCAGAAAGCAGTTAATTAATGTTTAGAGTAATCCAACATCATTCTTCCACTTAATTTCCCTTTGACTAACTCCTTCCATTTTTCATTCTATAGAAAATATGCGTACTGTGATAGTCTCCGGGGTAAACCTTTAACTGTTGTTACCTCTACGACATTTTTAATAATAATTACGCAGTAAGTTTTTATTATGCAACACTCGGACTTCTTGCTTGTTTACGCATTTATACGTCTTCTACATAGAATTAAAACCCTAAAGTTTGTTACACTGGATTTTCACATTCTTATAAGTAAAAAGATATAAAGCATTCATTTTTTTAATAAGTAATTTTTATGCAAAAGTAAAAGTATATTTGCCATTCAAAAAGATATCACACCGATATTTTTAAAATGACACGAGATTTTATAACATGTGGAAATACGCTTCCACCAGCAGATGCTACCATATCGTATTTCTTTGAACTATTTTGTGTCACTTTACGTACCGATTCCGATATTCTTTGCCAAAATGCTAGAATTAGACGGAGTTTCTTATCCATTTATTAATAGTAAAGCTAACTTACGTATTTTAGAATTATAGGTTATATTTTGTATAGATAGAAGCCCTAGAAGTCATTTTTATATCAAAATCATCATCACCATATCAACTAAAAATACTCATTTATAAGACACTTATCCAAGAATCTCCACAACAATCGTAACAATTGATTGGTTTAAATAAAAAAAACATTAAATAAAATCAAACAGTGTTTACGAAAATTCATAAAAGAACAAAATAAGTACCTATTGTGATAAAATTTTTCAAATTAACAAACAAATGGTTAAAGAAAAATATAAACAAAGCTATTTCCCCCACGAATGCTCCAGAGAGAGTTTGAAGCCTCTAGATTCGTGATTGCTAGCTGTATCCAGTGCTCTTGTTTCCTAAATTACCTATACTTACGACTGTCATTATTTATTTTTACCCTACACCTAAAGAAAAACCAAAAGGGTTGCTTAAAAATTTTACTCGTCTATCTAAGGAATATAATTTTGAGTATAGTAAGAATTGTCAATAAATAGCATACATTCCATCCCTTATCCATTAGCCGTGTGGTAGCGGCTCATTAAAAGAATATTACCAACCCATCCCTTTTCTTGGGTGTCGTACTCGTAAAAGGCGACTAATGGACTTAGAACTGCACAACCATCCAATAGCTTATAGCGGCGACCTCCACCTATCCCGCTGAGAATAGTCACTGCTTGGTGAAGCGCGGACTATGGCAATCACATGGCAATGGACCGCTTTTGCGGTGCTTTTACCTAGTCTCAGGCTAACCCTTAGGGGATAATAGTCGTGATTATATGTATGTATGCATGTATTATGCTGCCATGAGAATTTTACCTAAACTTAAGTAGCAAGTTTTGCACATTAACTTAAACACTTCTAGGTGTGGTTGACTCTTAAATTTCCTTGGGAAAATAATAATTTTTAATAAAGTAGTCACGTACTTGTCAATTCTGATAAAAGTACTGCTAATGTCACCAGGTTCAAAGCTGAAATTTCGCTTTGCTCTGTCTTGACGTTTTGATTTGAGAAAAAAAAATTACTTTTATAATTTAATACAATATTCTTATTTTGGTCACGGACGAATTTATAGTCAGTAAACGCAGCCTTTTCGGATTAAAATGTCCGCTACAGATGAATTTGAACAAAGACGTAATGGAGATGCTTAGTAGAAAACAAAGCTGTAAGACGATCCGAATAAATTATTCTTTTTATAAAATAAGAAAATTGCAAATCCTATTGAAATGTATCACTAAAATACCTATAGAAGTATGGTTCTAGTCAAAATCTCTTTCAAGGACTTGGCAGTAGGCAGATGAGTTATTTTTTCATCATTGTTATTTTTTAACGTAACCTAAAACTAACCTAGATCATCATTGGCGAGTTCAATGTATTATGTTATCTATAAAATTGTAAGTCGTTACTGAGCCTTGCTATATGTTAAACAAAAGAAAAACGACATAATTGAAAGGAAAAATTTTATAATACCAAATCGCATATTCGTCATCAGCCTATATACGTCCCACTGCTTGGACAGGCCTTCCTCATGGAGAAACACATGAGAAGTATGGGCCGTAACACCACCACGCTGGCCCAATGCGAGTTGGTGGGTAGAAACGGTCACATATAAGACCGGCACCAACGGCTTAACGTGCCTTTCGAAGCACGGAGGAGCTCGCGATCACAAAGTCTTGATCACCCATCCACGGCCTGACCATGGCGAAAGTAGCTTTGCTTTCGATCGAAGCCAAAGCGCACTGACCACTACGCCACCGAGCTACTAATCGAATATTACTTAAATTATAACTATATACTTTACTTTGTTAATTTAATAATATTTTTTTAATTGCATAAAATACAAAAGATACATGTTATCTAACAACAGTTTGCGTGGGAGGACTTATCTCTAATAGTGTTTGCTTGTAAATTCATTGAGCTTAAAATTTTTACTTATTTACAAAAACAAATAAACGTGACAATTAATTGTATTTCGAAAAAAGTAATGGAACATAATAATATATTTATTGGAGTTAATATTAGCTCCTTACCTATGTAATTGGTGTTTTGTATGGAGATTTTGGGGAAGTCTGCATTTTCCATACAAATTTTTTTTCAGATTTCTTCACAATGACAAATCCAGAGATAATAATTTTAGGCACGTATCATTAGACAAGCTTTAGCAATAGGTGTGATATCACTCTTCATAAAAATTGTGTATCGTTTTTAAGTAAATGCAAATCAAATGATGTATTCGGGAGGAACTTAAAAAGAGTGTTGTCTTCGTTTCTAATTTTAACACAATTAAACTTACAACAAATTATCAAATAAATCAAAAAAGCTCAAAAGTGTGGTCTAATTTTAGAGGAGGGTATTATTTTTTAAGAATATTCTGAAACATAATAGTTACAGACAAAATACTAAGAGAGAAAACAAACGCCAATTTCATAGGTAAGGACAATATAAATAAAAAATAAATGTGTATTAAATGAATGCTGAAATTTGGACATTATTACATTGGAAAAAATGGACATAAAACTTTGAAACGCATAACTATTATAAATATGACTTTACTGACATTCATCATTGCTAATAATTTAAAACATATTGAACAAAGCTCTAAAATTAGTTTTATTACAGTTTAATCCAAAGATAACATACCATCAGGCTTTAATCACTAAGGGCGTAGGCATAAGTGTTGAACACCTATTTATTTGTCCCTAATGTAATAGGAAAGCTTTGGTACAAAAAGATGTCAATAATGTTGTTTATTCTGAGTCGCGAACAAAAGTGTATTTCCAATTATGAAATGAACATAATTCATTAAATTAGTGAAAATTATTTTATTAATTTAATCAATCAAAATGAGTTCCGATTTATAATTTTATTTTCTGGTTACGAGATTTATGCACGGCCATTAACTACATTCGGATGTGTTTCACGGTCCGCTAGCTCCTAATCCGAATCAGCCGGGTACAAGCATAAAGTGCCACTAGTTAACATCAATTTCCGCTTTTCAAATATCTTAATTGCACCGGATCGATTGTTTGACGGCAAGCGGAGTGTTTGCTAATTTGTTTGCATTCATGTTGATTTGATTGTATACAGGACCCGCGTATGCTTGCTGTGGATTTGCACTGAAATTTAATAAATGTGCTCTAATTCGCCGCGCATATTGTCACTGACAAAGTACTACATATAATAATGAAAGCAAAAATTTTGTTGAGTACCGATTATGATAAGTATAGACAACCATATTTTGTTTTGGAAATAATACTTTCTGCATACATTATAATAATGGTATAATAAGGCAGCGGTAGCCGAGTTGGGGCGGATGGGGCACTACTCGTTCGAGAGGCTACGGGAATCGCGGGTTCGATCCCAGCGCCTGTACCACTGAGTTTGAATAAAACTTATATACAGTTCATTGTAAATATCACTTTCCTCACTTTGTGCCCGGTGCATAGCAACAGGGTCATCACTTGATACATGGGGACTTAAGATATCTGGCGAAATGTGGGTGTTTAACACCCCTGCTTACCACTTCGGGGAAAGCGGCGTGATGATATGTTATGTTATGTAAGATAAATAAATAAGCATAAATAAGCATAGTACATACACACAAGCATATTTCACATAGTACATAATATTATAAAATACTACAATTCTTGGATATCAGATACAAGTTCGATAGGACCCAGTACCTCTTCGAATGAAAACGTTGATAGTTTAATATTTTAATAATCTAAATCGAAAAAGAATTGTACCTGCCATCATCAAAAGTGCCCTATTTAATTATTTTCCCGAAAAAATAAAACACAGAAATTCGCTTAACAAAGCATGGAAATATTTAGGACAAATCGTTGTAGGCAGTGTATAGTAAACACTGAACATTGTACATTACTAGTGCAGTATTCTAATTAAAATCCACTACAACATGGTTATGACAAAATAATAATAATGGACATAAATGCAATAGTTTCCACGCCATCTCCCATCTTTCCCCAGTGTTCTGCAGCTTTTACCCGCTCATTTTAAAAATACGTTGTTCGACAAATTCACTTAATGCCGCGTTAAATGAACCGTGTTCGCATAATAAAAGATTTTATACTCAAAAGCGATTTGAAAATGGACGATATTTCCGTAAAACGAGAAACGCTCTCACGCTTCGTCTCTTCTCGAGCACCTGAATATTTTTTTCTCGCTCCAACGACTGATTCCGTCAGTAAGTTAGGAAAACACCACACACAAAATACCACCGAGACTTAAATACTCCGGAAAATCGAAGCCACTTTTCCACGTAATTTATTTAAAGTCTTCCTACTGCGTGGCGTTTTGCATTTATTGACATGTTAAATTCACCTACGTTGCGCTCTTTCATATTCATGAGGCTTATTTAAAATTAATAAAACAGAAAATGTTACTGCGTTTCCATTTGATTGTAATGGAATTTGCCACCAGTTCGTAACGCTCCGTTTTCATTGCTGAAGTATTGAAAAAATCATTAATATTTGTTTTTCCAGTTCAATTTAATCAAGAGTAACATGCCCGAATATTTTTTTAGTTTCAAATTGAACAACTCTGATACAGTTGCATTCTGCGTCAGTACCTACCTATACTCAATATTGAAAAATGTAAAAGTTACTTTACGAAACATAATTAAGATAGTTTATGAAACTTAATTATTAATTACGTTATTTATCAAAATCATTTTATCACAGAAAACTTCTAGAGGCGTTTTAAAATGTTTACATTTCGGAACAACTCAAAGCTGTTTTACAATAAGATTATAAGAGTATTTACTAGATGCTTAATCGTAATGAAACTGCTTTCCGTGAGAAATATGACGAATACGTACCCCGCCTTTCTTCCTGGCGTCTCGTAGAAGTCGAGTGTGGGATAGGCACTATTTAACAAACTTTTAGGTGCCATTGCTGTTGCATGTACATGTTCCTTCTCGTCATTTATTATTTATAAATGTTGTCTTAATACTTATTTTCTATTGTGATAACATCTCATCCTTTAAAGTGTATTGTTGGTCAGTTATGACAGTACATAAAGAGCAAAAACACAAAATTAAACATGTCTGATCATTATATTGTGTATTTAATAACCTTTATTTGAATTTAAGAATGAATGTGCATTTATACTCAACGATAAGTTAATTAATTTATTAGAAATTTAGTCAACATTATTATTTTTTCATTTTTTAAAGAGGATTTCACAAAAACCGACATCGGAAACATTTGAATTGCCCAAAAAACTTATTCGAGAAGGACGCCGGTCTTTTGATAAAAAAACTATCTTTGTATATACTGACTAGCCTGTTTTCATACGCTAAACTCTATGGTTTTGTTCATGAACCACGATCAAGATGAGTCAAATTAGTGTTTTAAAAACAAATTAAAAGTTAATAAGGGATTGACATATGCTATTTTAACGATGTATAAACAACATGAAACAAACCATCATTAGTGATTTTACATAACTCTGATGCCTTTATGTGGAATTAAGACGTTAATAATTGATAATAAGAAAAAAGTGTGTTACATTATCAAAAAATTATATTAAATAAATTGTATAAAAATACCTTAAGCCACTGTACTGTTTATTAAACAATGAACTTATACGCGTGCTTATTTCCAGTGGTGAGCAGCTTCAGGGGCGAGACGCTGGAGCTGTTACACGTCCAAAGAACGGACATGGGCGCTTATTACTGCATCGCCAGCAACGGAGTGCCTCCCACTGTCAGTCGTCGATACCACGTCGAAGTACACTGTAAGTGAAAGCTTTTGTTAAAAAAATATAGCAACATGACACTTAATTTCCACCTTTGTCACCAGCCTATTTAATTCCTACCCCTGGACACGGACCTTCCTACATGGAGAACATAAGAGTACTAAACGTAACAACACGCTGGCCCAATGCGGGTTGGAGGGTAGGGGCTGATTAGATAGAAATGTGATTTAAAAGAGGACACAGTGACAAGAATTGAGAAAGGGATGCTTAAATTATTTGGTCATGTGGAACGTTTGGATGAAAGTAGACTCATCAAAAAGATTTATGAATCTGAAGTGCATTTTTTAACATTTTTCGACGATATCTAAAGCGTACTAAAGAAAGGCCAGCTGCCCTACTCTGTAACGTAATGTTGATTAATCAATATTGATTGAATGCAACGAAAAATGTCTTGTCCTTTGATGATTTCGAAAAAAGTGTTTGAAATGACAGAATTCCAATTTATATCCATTGAAGTTTGGTTGTAGAGTAGGGCAGCAGGTAACAGTACCCGAGCATGTTATGAAAGAAGATATCTCTGCAATCAAATAATTGTATGTGTGTATATGAAAAAATAAATTCCTTTTAATATCATAAATGTTTAGATATTCATGTATTTTATTGGATACGGAAAAGCTTCTACGGGACAAAATAAAATTTGATTGACACATTTACACCGCCACTGATAAAGAACTAAAAGATCTTCTCTTCATGGTAACCTTTTTCCGTAACCTACGTAATATTTATATGGCATATATACTACCATAATATTATGTTCGTAACCCAATAACGTATTTTGGGAATGGAATTTAATTACTATTAATTTTATTACAACGTTAACGTCGTTAATACTATAATTTTGTACACACGAATACCAAGCTTTTACTAAAAAAAAACATATTATTTTACACGAAAATATCTATAAAATATCTGGAATGTACGAAGGTTGATTGAAAATATTACCGTTACCTTCATTGAGTATTAAAAGAGAACCTTTTAAGTTTGATTTCAACACAAAAAGGGTTGGGTTTTTTTTATAATTATATCGGCAAAGCCGCTGCCGACCGCCATCAAAATATACTTAGGCCCTTTTTTAGCCAGTAAGTTTTTAAAATGGTTTTAATGTCTCATATAAGAATTTCCAAGAAAAATTACAGAATTTTATTTAGTTTTACCTAAATTGAGGAAAGGATTTCCATTAAATTCACAGAAAACCTTCAACATTCAATTTGGTTAATTATCTTTTACTATTATGTACGTTACTGGTATTTATAAGCTTTTTATAATATTTTTTATAATAATATAGCTTTTTATAATAATATAGTTACATAAAATATTGTTTTTTTTCTGATAACAGTTATTCCACAAGTCAAAGTTACTAATCAACTGGTTGGTGCACCGCTTGGTAGCGATGTCGAGCTTCAGTGTTATATTGAAGCTTCTCCGAAAGCTATGAACTCCTGGTATCGCGAAGACGGTAAATGTAAGTAATCATCAAATAAAAATGAAATGAAAATGAAAATATATTTATTGCTGTAACTCAATTTACAATATAACAAAGTTATTGAATACTACTTTTAAGTTTCATTTTCAAATTATTTTTCATTCGCAATTTCCAATGATATTTTAGATAATAATAATCGTTTGGGTAAATGTCATAAAAATATTATCTAAAATCATTAAGTACAATTTCCATTACTAAAACCACTGTATTTATATTTTGATGTGCAATTGTTGTTACGCAACATTATATTTTACAGTTTTATATGTATTCAAAAACAAACTTCGCAGTTCAACATTATGAAGACCTAATAAATTGTGTAAAAATTTCTTCACCCATTGTATTAAATTCTTGCAAAAGTTTGAAAGTTCTTTATAATGCCGTTCAGAGAAGTCTTGTTCATAAACCATTGCGAAATAGTCACTTTTATCGACACCTTACCATTTAATTTTTATTTACAGCTCTTGTAAGCGATAAAATTCTGGAGAATCCGAAGCTTCGCATAGACGAGACTATAGTAAATGATTATTCACGGTGGATGAATCTCACTATAAAATCCTTGTCGTTGGCCGACTATGGCACGTATGTGTGTGCTTCGGTTAATGCATTAGGAAAGATGGAGAGTCAAGTTAGCTTACACAGTAAGTACTAAAATTGTATGTAATATTATTTAAGTCTCTTTTATAAAATACTTCGACTTAAAACTTTTTGTGGTGATGTCAAAAACCCAGTCTTGAAATAAAAGGATTAGGTAGATAAGGATATAGTTCCACTGTGTCCAGTTCAAGTTAACAGGCTCGCTTTCTGTTACATTGATACTAAAGAATACATATTAAACGAAATGTGGAAGTTCTTCTCTGCCTATCCCTTTAGAAATACAGGTGATAGTAAGTTTGTTTTAAATTTTAATAGTTTAATAAAAAAATATCGGCGACTTATTACTTCAATCAAAACCAATCCTAATTTACTCTAGATGTTTGACATTGTGATTATTTCGGTGCCGTAAAACGGCCCGTTAACCTGATGGTCTGATTGTTGTCTGTCTTCAATTTAAGCCAATGTTCCCCATGTTCATCTACCAGATGAATTTACTTTCGTGGCTTTACAAAAACTTAAGCTAGAATTATTGTTGTGCAGGGCTAGAATTAAGCATGAATGGCTTCGGTGCGGAGGAGCCAATGGTGTCGGGCGCGGCGTGGCAGCGCGCGCGCAACCTTCCCTCCGTCCGTGCGAACCCAGCCGCCTCGCACGCGCACCAGTACTTCCTGACACAACACCTACCCCCGCAGCTGTACGCGTTACTACTGACGACTCTACGATACGTATATACATTCTAAATTGAGTGATACTGTAAATCTGGGTAAATTTTAAGTCCCTGTTTTGAATAATTAATGTATTTATTTAAACTTCAATGTCCATGACTTAACTAACATTGTTCTCTACGAGTCATCCATCAGGCAAAGCAGATATCTAGTGGCGACGTTATACAAACTACAGCATGATTTTAACACGATTTGTTCAAAATTATTATAAAAAGGTAAATCGATAGTACAGGTTTGATACACACTAAGGATACTTAGTACTAGACACTTGGTAAATGATTTTGCAAAAGTACGATCGTACTTCTATTATGTACAGTCAATATCGAAATCAAAAAAGCAAAAATAAAACGCGTACCAAACAAGGCGTAGTGGGTCGTCCGATAGAATTTCTTCGCAAAGTGCGTGACAAAGTAATAGGTCATAAATTGCTCTTTCCGTATCAAAGTTCATAATTTCTAAAGAGCGTAACCCTTTTTACATAAAATATGGACGTCATGTTTTCATGCTTTTTGAATTTTAATACTTTGGTGCTTTTATGTTATTCAAAAAAACAATTATGTTTATTCGGAATGTAGGTTTTACCACTTACAAAAGTAAGTTGTGAAGATATTTTTACGTTATTAGCCTGATTTTAAATAAATAGCTATTATAAATATCTTTAAACAGGAAGGAACGTGGATTAAAATAATTTTATGATTTCGTGCAGATAGAGTCTGATTGACTCTGATAAATATCAGATGTATATATCAAATCGAATCGTCATCTTTATGTTTTTGTTTCATATATAATTAAGGTAAGTTATGGTTCCTTTTGACTCATTGTAAGTGACGTAAGCAGTAGATAAAAAGAATGGAAGACGTATGGATGGATGTTTAATTTTGTGTAATACAACAGGTACATAAACTCTAAATATTATTTTATCTGTCAGTTATTAATTTCCTGTAAGAAAATTTTCATGTATATTGTGATATTTTTTGAATAGTTATAATAATGTTAATGTAAATCAATTGTAATGTTTATTATTACCATAAGTAATGATGTTGTATCTATAGCCGATAAAATAACTAAATGGAGTACATAAACTAACTGAATTTCAAATTTTAAAATTTATTACGATGAAACATACTGTTAAATTTAGTAAGACTATTTAAATGGTTAGCTTAAATACTGCTTAAGATTAGATTTAAGTAGTGGGAATGTTTCAGATAGTATAAATCCTCATTATTTTACACTTGCGTGCAAAAACGTGCTTTGCATACATTTTCTTCAGTAAGTTAATTTTCTTTCTTCCTGTAAAACTGTTAAAAACAGCATTCTTTGTACGCATGTGTACTTATTTCGACATCTTGTGCTAATAATATATTACGTTGACTTGACAATAAATGTGTAATTAACGATAACGGAAATATAATATTGAATAAATGTCCCTAAGAAATCAAAAGTGTATTTTGTTAATTGTTTATAACCCAAATCACCAATTTTTCACCATTTAAGGCCACTAAGCCCACTGCACCAGAGTGCCCACTAGACCATTCCGTCTATGTTTGAAAGGGCCTTAACACGGCCATGGTAATGGACAGAGAGTAAGCTATACATTTTGAAGAAAGAGGACCTCGATATTAAAAACAAAAAATGCATCCTTGATTACCAAAACTTAAGGACGTTTCATAGGTACGAGACGCTACCGCTAGAGCTTTCTATACATTTTGATTTATAAGCGGGTGCGTGTGGCTGAGAAACTTTGTTAGTAGCTCCGTATAATTACAGGTGCGCGTGCATTGCCGGCGCTGGCGGTCAGCGTGCTTATGAAACTGCCCTATAACATCGCGTTCCTTCGTGCTAAGAAACGGACATATGCGTGGTGGTGTGACGACCCAACAGAGACGACATCTAGGCTCGTAACATATCAATCTATGAAACTTACCTTAAAATTTTCAAGCGAACTCCTTTTCAACTGCAAAGCACAGTGTTCATAATTACGGTGGAACTAAGCAGTAAAAATGTTATTTGATGAGGATTCACATACGCTTTACTTAAAGTATCGTAGTATATTTGGCACGAATATAGCGAGTATATGAATTCATAAGTAGTATTCGGGTAAATAAAAATACCGTATTAACGTGGACATTGAAAAAGAAAATTTAACTTACACGAACGTAAACTTAACAATATTCAATTTATAGTCCTGAAATCGAATCTGTTCCAAAAATACCTTTTACAGAAACGATTTAACTTTCTAACAAGCATCATCGTTTGCGTTAATTGAATCGAAATAAAAAAAATAAAAAACCCCTAACCAAAGTAAAAAATATAAACCAAAAATCGTTGTCTCCTCGGGGGTCCGCTAAGTACCGTCGTGTCACTTGTTAGGTATAGAGCGGTTTGTTTATATACTTTTTATTTTGATCGGGGTTTTTAAATGTTTAATTTAATTTTTTTTCATCATGCATTTTTTACGATGTTCAAATTATGACCTTGCATTTGATACTCCACTCGTATATGTTTATAAACATAAAATTTTCTCACATTCATTTCAAATGGCTAAAGAGATTTTCATGAAATTAGGTGTATCGTGATGTTTATGTTATGTTACTTTTCATTTATTACCTAACACGGGTGTATTTGTGAATATTATATCATCTATACATAGTATATTCCTGTATGTAACATAGCTTAGAACACTCTCGACTAACACATCTTCCAAATAAATAAAAACAGAATCGAAATCGGTTCATCAGTTTGGGAGCTACGATGCCACAGACAGACTGACAGACACACACATACACACACACACTTCAAACTTATAACACCCCCTTTTTGCGTGGGGGGTTAAAAAAGTAATCTATCTATTCTTATTTAACCCAGCCTGAATATTGAATTTAAATGAAGTGGCATACCCTAAATCTCTCCGGGATTTACTTTACCTCTCAAACAGCTTTTTTATATTATTATCAACGTCCTCAGTTTATTTTTTTAAGTAGAAAATAAAGAAATAGGCAAATGGGTAGCTATATATCTTATTTGCATATAATACGATACGACCGCTACAGAAACAACGGCATATCACATATATCGTTGTTTCTGATGAGCTGGGTTCGATGCCCGGTAAGGGCAGAAGTTTGAGCGGTAAATAAAAATTATTTTTTTATAGTTATATACATCAATATATTAATATTTATGTTTGTTTAGAGTATTCCAAATATTTAATTAAACAAATATACCTTACCTAACTTGTTGACGGATATACATTTTAATTGGGTGATAGATATAATGCGATAGACACATCAGTTGCTTATAGGTTATTCTTAAAATATTTAATTTAATAACTTAATAAGGAAAAAATCTGAAAGAGCTCATTAAATATGCTTAATTGAAGTTCGTAATTAATAAACTTAGTAAAAACAAAATATTTAATTTTCTGTACTAGATAAAATTAGGTTTCTGTAAAGATCTAGGCGCTTCAGACTTTCCGTCAATGTAATAAAGAGAATCCGTTAATTCAGTAGTAACTTTATTGGAGAGCTGTTTACTTTACTGCATTTTAAAGATGGTGGTAGTCCCGAGCGCATCCTAATGCTTCCATTATTTATGCTTAGCTCAGAAATATCTTATGTGTTTATTTTTATTTCTATTTTACGACATGCCTGAAATACCCAATGAGTCATCAAAATATTTTAGAATAGAATATAACTCTTTATTACTAGTACCACAAAATAAATCATACAGTAAACGCTAGTCGCAACTATTTGCCATCACCCAAGGCAATGATCTGTTCCCTGACCTATTTATGAAAAGATAAATAGAGATATTTATCGGTAAGTATAAAATACATTATTTATATTTCTTTTATATTTCATAACTTAAGAGTTTGAGTGAAGAATACGTAGTTAAAATAAAACAACATCTTTATTTTGTACTAAATAACGCAGCAGCAGCATACTAACTATAAAAATAAGTATACATAAAAGTAACGTGTAGGTAAATTTTTATTGTTTTTGTACATATAAAAATTATAAGCACCTTAACTGTACAAACAAATGATTTTTTTATTCGCTTGATGAGTGTGGTTGATGCGGTTTACTTGACGTTCAAACTAACCGCCCATGCCACTCTTACTTAACAATCATGGTTATACGGATTGGTGGATAGAAACGGTTGCGACAGGCACCAACGGCATAACGTGTCTTTCGAGCACGGAAAAACTCGAGATCACAAAGTTTGTCACCCATCAAAATATGACCATGGCGAAAGAAGCTTTGTTTTCAATACCGAAAGTCAACGCGTACAAACCCGAGCTGTCTACGAAAATAACTCGAGTAAAATATCCTAAGTATTTTTCACATCAGAAAAGTAAAGTGCTAGTAAAACCCTAGCAGATCGGAGAAATGACGAATGACCGGACTCGCCTAATGCATTTTTCGTGTTGCACTTGAATTAATGCTTCTTCAGGCACACTTTCACTGTGAGACCGCTTATTAACCGTGAAAAGGTTAAGTTTTAGACATCCATTTAGAACGTTCTACCCTTTTATTGAGCTGTCGAATTCTCGAATGGAGTGATTATGATAGAAAGGAACGTTTTTGGAAATTTATTTTCCAAAAACGTTTCCTTGTAGTTTTTGTTAAAAACGGAGAGAGGACTGTGCTACTGATTTTCGACATTTAAAATGACAGTTCTAAACTAAGAACGTTGTTTGTTAGTTTGAAAACGAAGGTGGCGACGTATGAAATTCCGACGTTTATTAATTTACAAAAATTCGAGTTTTAATATGGTTGCTAAATGCGAAATGATGACTAATATTACTAACTTAGTAAATAAAACAAAAAAATATTAATTTATTTTATTTATTGTAGGCTGTCTGGAAAACATTTTCCATAGTTTTGTGCGATTTTTAAGAAAAATAAGTGTTGCATAATGAGTACAACCTGTTGCATAATGGTCATTATGTTACAGTTTCCATTTTAAATTTTTCGTTTTTATCATCTGGTTAAAAAGTATGTCATTATGATTTCGAGTCTGAGTTCATAGTTCGAATATTATAACATAAGTGTAGATAAATATATTTTAAGAAATCAAGCCAATCATTTATAATTTAATGAACATAACATCTATAATTTATATAAGATACAAATAAATTTCAATATTAACTACAAAATTATTGTAAATATATTATATATATATTATTTAAAAAATAAACAACGAAGTATTTCGAATTTACTTTGAAAAATGCAAATGTGGCCAATGCGGTTTGCGAGTAGAAATAGTTGTAATATTAGGTCCTTACCTATGAAATTGGTGTTTTGTATGGAGATTTTGGGGAATTGTGCATTTTCCATACTAACATTTTATCAGTTTTCTTCACAACGACAAATCCAGAGATAATAATATTTGGCATATATCATAAGACAAGCTTTAGTTATATGTGTAAAATCACACTTCATAAAAATTATTTATCGTTTTTAGGTGAATGCAAATAAAATTATGTATTCGGGAGGCACTTAAAAAGAGTTGTCTCCGTGTCCAATTTTAACACAATTAAACTTACAACAAATTATCAAAACAAATCAAAAGAGCTCAAAAATATAGTCTATTTTTAGAAGAGGTATTTCTTTTTTAGGAATACTCTGAATCTTAATAGTTGCAGACAAAATACTAAGACAGAATAAAAACACCAATTTCATAGGTAAGGACCCAATATTAAAGGTGCTTTCTATCCCACCCTAAACCAGATGGAACTTTGACGAATACTTACTTTCGTCTGGATTTTTAACATACAAAGCATTAGCATCACCATTCAAATTCTTTGAAATTTTAAAATCAGGCTTGCAATATCTTTACAATAATTTAAGGTTTAAAATAGACTAGGATAAATTTTTATAAATTATCCAATCGAAACCGTCATACCTTCGTAATGCATAATGAAGTCAGTATTAAAAAGAATAAGTGCGCATCGCACTCCCAAACTAAAAGTTTCATCAACATAATTTATGCGGGCCACTCGGCGAAGTGGCCCATACGAAGGAGACCGTTATTTTTTTCTTTATTCGTTCAGGATCCGCTCCAAATTTCGGGGCCGGGCTATTTTTCAGAGGAAAGCTTGAATTGTGCAACGCAGTCACGTAGTTTTTTAGCGTCAGCCGAGATGCGCCAGAGTTTTAATAATGTCATAGGTTCGCGTGCCCCTGTATGGATGGCGATAGCAACGTGACATTTAGATGGCCTTCGTATCACGGATTATCAGTAATGAGATCGTAGAGATCTCTTTTAAGTGGAGTATATTTTATCGGACATGTTTTGGTGTTGACTTTAAATGTTGTGGTACTCAAGAACGGTTCGTACTTATGAAAAACGCCGTTGGTACATCCATAATAGTATCTTTATCACTAAAGTTTTTTTTCTCTCGTACATACATACATAAAATCACGAATCTTATCCTCTAAGGGTTAGTCAGAGACTTGACTAAAGAACCGTAAAAGCATTCCTTTTGCCATAGTCCGCGCTTCACCAAACACTGACTACACTCAGCGTGACAGGTGGTGAGCTTGGATTTTTGTGAAGTTCCAAGTCCATTAGTCGCCTTTTACAACACCCCATGGAAGAGACGGGTTGGTAGTATTATTTTAATGAGCCGCTACCACATACACTTCTCTCTTTTTGGCGCAAATTACCTACAAATCATTGATCCTTCAAAAAAAGGGCGTGTTTAAAATATTTTTAAAAGTTTGGCAAGGGAATGATAGCCCTGACGATGTAGCAAGCGTCCACTCTACTATAACCACTTGTGTTTGTTTACCGCCTTAGAAGATAATGTGTTAAGTGGCATATTCATTGCCAAGAACGTCTTATTCGACATATTATTTCGATTTTATAAGCATAAATATTGTAAATTTTTCGACCCAAACTTTTTACAATGACGCAATAAAACAAAGCGAAAGGTAAAACTAAAACATTGGTGAACAGTAATTTCAGTTTTCGCGTGAGCATTCTTAATATATGCGAAGAGAGCACGAGCGGTTGCATAGCTAATACTATCTATGCATTCCATACAAAGAATGAATAAATATTAGTAAAACGGCACGGAGTCACGAGCTTCATGGCCGCTTGCGCGATGCCCAATAAATCGCGAGTGTACACAAATGCGCCATTTTGATTTGTGGTATTTCGTATTGCTCGGCGGACAGGTCGTTCCACACCTCAGATTATAGTAGACGGTGGACACAAATCTTACATCCTAATGAAACCTTTCAGAAGCTTGACCTAAATGTATTGTAGATAATTATTACTATATGTATTGTAGATAATGATTACTTTATGTATTGTAGATAATTATTATAATTACTATTCTCTTAACCGCTTTTTACGTCGAATCAAGTCATTACGGAGAAATTGTAGTTGAGTAACGCTTGTATATTTGTACTTTTTATAGGCTTCATATGATATGTTCAAAAATGCCATAAATCTAAATTTAAATTAATAAATTGAATTTAAAACAATAACAAAGATTTTTGGTGATTTCTTTCAAAACAGATTTGGCATTTACAGTAACGGGCGATTTCTGCGGATGCGGCTGGTTGAGGCACTGAAAACACGGGAATGATTGCGTAAAACTATGGGAGCGTCTACGAAGCTAAAACTATAGTAGTTATGTATCAAACTAGAAAAAATAAGTTTCATCATTAAAGTAAGGAAGTGAGCCATTTTATTTTTGTTGATGAGGAGAAATTCTACCGCTGCTGGCTGTGCGGTAAGCATATGTGCCAGTCGCCAATAATGTTACACTACCCACTAAAACTCCTTGATATACCTATACTAAAAAGGGATCAACTTCTAAGATTTCCAACCACTTCCAGTATTCATATAAACATAATTTATTGTTACATAATTATAACACACCTAACATTAATTCAAAGTTCCCCCAACATAATGTTTAGCCTGATAATCATTAAGGAACACGCGTATTAAAGTCATTATTCATTCAAGAAACAGTCCTCAATAGAGTGTAGAAGTGAATTGCCAGGAAACAATGGCCTAAGTAAGTACTTACTAATCCATTCAGTGACAACCCCTTCATTAAAGTACGTAGAGACGACGCACAGCCACACATACACTGATTAGAGATTAGTGAACACACTGCTGGAACAAAAATCGGTGGCTATAAAAAGGTTATGAAATCAATAGTGTTCAGTACAAATGTGGACCGTATCCATAGGTCGCTGGTTCATATCCGGCTCGGAGGACCACGAAAACGCCTTTGTTGCGGAAATAACTAGGCGCTTTGATTATTTAAAATAAATTTATTTTCAAAGGCGTTGCATATAGGTGCAACTCGGAAGACAGAAGGGAGAAGTTGCCATAAAGAAAAAATATTAAATGCACAAATAGTTGACATTGTAAATAACATTGAAATAATATTTTTAACATTTAATAATTCATAAAATTTAACAACTAAGATTTAGATATTTAATCATTTAGTAAAGCGTAGAAACCTGTCTGTAAGTAGTCTTCTGTCAGGACACGTTACAAGAGGTTTAACTCAAAACATGCGGCAGAGGGGGTATCACATTTCACGTGATATGTTAAAGTTTCTATGGGCTGAGCCTGTTTCCATGCTCCGGGAGACAAAGGATATTAATATTTCGAATTAATTAATAAATAAAATGAAATATATTACTTAATTATTTTAAATATCATAGATACCATTTTCACTATTTATATACCTATATCAAATAGTAGACAAAAGCTAATAATTATATCAGTTACAATATTTAAAATGTTCTAAATTCCTTTTGTTATTATGGCTGTTTAAAAAAGGCTAACTGTTGAGTTTCTTGCGGCACTTCTTCTCAACAGGCTATTCACGTCGAAGTGCTAGTAGGAAAAAAAATATTGACGTGCAAAAGTATTTCATGTAAATCTAATTGCAGAATAAATGATTTCATTTCATTTCAGTTTTATTTGATAAATAAAAACCAGCCGAGGAATATTGATATGATTTATTAACAAAGGTCACATTATCTCTCTTCATAAATATCTGACGAATTTTAAAGCAAAATTTTAAACACTTCCAATTTTCAGAGGCAGTATTTAAAATATTTGAAAAATACAATGGCGATAAAGTCCCGTTTTATTCTAAGCTGATTATGGAGTTCCTATACAACGATAAATTCTTTTCGAAATCGCCGCTGACAGGCTCGTGGGCTATGTACTGTGCACTGGAATAGGATTTACTGTGTCATACCAAATGTCACTGGTCGAATTGAATTTTTCACAAATCCGAAAGCGATGTCGACAATACGCACTGTGATGAGATTTCAAAATGGAGAAAGCCACGTTAAGTTTTGCTGATTTAGATAGACACAAAAACTGACAGCGTTAAGCAAAGTTAATATAATCCCAAACTAATATAAAAAGCATTTATTCACTGTGAATTATGTATATCTGTCCCGAGAATTGATGATTGGTGAGTAATTAACATAACATAAAAAATAAAAAAGGTAAAAACAAAATTGCAAATGGTGTATCACCAACTCATTATAATGGTAAGTAAACAGTTGAGTCCATATGCGAAAGAAAAAACCAGACCTACGTTGCTAATCCTTATGGTGCCTTTCTGGATGTACATCCAAAAAATACACACCGCCCAATAGGTTTAAAATTCAAAATAGGTACTAGTCCAGCCTCAAACATTTTACGACCTTCATAATGAATTATATTGGGCCCTTGGTTGGTAAAAATAAGATGCCAATAAATATAAAATGAATCGTAAAGTTGAGTTTCATTAAATCCGTGGGCAGGTGATGATGTGTGAATACACCGTGTGCTGTATCTCAAGTTCGCAGGATCACGGCGTAAATTCGGCCATAAAATAATAAAGTAGATTGGATTTTCTTGGCTTCTTTCAACCGTAATAAAAAAATCCACTTGCAATAAAAATGGAAGGTAACTTTTTTAAATTTCGTTGTCATTGGACCATGGGAATTATTTGCGTTTTAGCTCATGAATTTAATTATTTGCGTAAATTATTATTTCTTTCCAAAGCATGATTTTGCAATGAGTAAATCTTTTACATGACTACTTTGAGTGCTGTGGTGGTGAGCAGTAGATGAGAAGGCTGCAAAGGTAACCGAAAAGAAAAAAACAAACATAGCTGCTTTTTTGTACTTAACTAATTATTATTTCTATCATTACGCAACCAAGACAAAAAAATTTTTACTACATTTGAGATCAGTAACCACCTTTCAGACTGGGGTAATTGTAACCATCTCTTGAAATAATAAAAAAACTCTTTTGCGTTTTAAAACAAAAAATAAAAAGGCAATAACGTTTCTGTTGTTTTAAAAATTGGATTGGAATAAATGAAATTCATTTTGTATGTAGTAAGTATATTGTTGTTTTTATATCGCGGCGACGCCGGCTCCCATCCATTCGGATTTTCAGATTATTTTTAATGTTTATATTGTGATTCCCAAATTCTGGCTGGCAATGAGATTTACCAAGCTACGGAAAGATTTACGAAAAGAAACGTGTTGCCTTCGAAAGATTTATGTTTTACTTATTGTTTTACAAACACATTTACACATGAACAGGCAATATTAATGAAGGATTTGTATTTATGATTTTCATAATATCCCTCGATAAGAAAAAGGACAAAAAGTTATTCTATTAACATTTTAGTCAAAGTGTAATTATTCTCAAAAGAATAACAATATACATAATGTATATCTACTATATGTGTCTCCAAGAGGTATATTGCAATTAAAAGTTTATTTTCATTTCATTTTATCGACTAATATTGGGTCCTCACCTATGAAATTGGTGTTTTTTTTCTCTCTTAGTATTTTGTCTGTAACTATTAAGATTCAGAGTATTCCTAAAAAATAATTACTTCGTCTTAAAATAGACTATATTTTTGAGCTCTTTTGATTTGTTTTGATAATTTGTTGTAAGTATAATTGTGTTAAAATTGGACACGGAGACAACTCTTTTTAAGTGCCTCCCGAATACATCATTTTATTTGCATTCACTTAAAAACGATAAATAATTTTTATGAAGTGTGATATTACACATATTACTAAAGCTTGTCTAATGATAGATGCCAAATATTATATCTTTGGATTTGTCGTTGTGAAGAAAACTGATAAAATGTTAGTATGGAAAATGAAGGATTCCCCAAAATCTCCATACAAAACACCAATTTCATAGGTAAGGACCTAATATTAAAACCGCACGCTCAACACAAAACTGAATAATTTTCATTTTTCATTTATTTTATAATTTCCAAACTGTTGTGAATGTAAGGATTTACGATGATAAGCTTATGATGATTTTGAACGGAGATCAAAGAAATCAGATCAAATAAACGAAAACGAGTTTGTTATGACATAAGATTAGAGTAGGCGTGCTATGCCCAAAAAACCTTAGACATCGCCAAATACTAGTGTAAATTTACACACTAATAAATATTTCTTATTTTTCTAGTGAAATTCAAATCAAATGGCATTACTCTGAAAATGCGAGATTGCTCAAAGAAAAACAAAAGAAATTTATTACCGTCACTCAGTGGGACGTCGTCGCAGAATTCGCAGAAATTTCTCAAAAATTTGTTTACGGGTTTAATCCTTCAACATTCTGAATTGCTTAGGCTTTTTCAAAACGCAGTTAAACCTTCTTAATCGATCAAATGTAAAAAAAATACTTATAGTCCGATGAAATATGCATGCTCTTATGTAGATTGTCAACATTAAAATCCCAATCATCCAACGGTAGTCGAGTTGGGAAACGGACACTTCCCTTATATATTTATTTGTGTATGTTGTTAACATATTATGTTAATTGCATCATAATCTAACATATAACAGCTGCCCTACTATCTAATCATATTGCAATGGATTGGAATCGGATATCTGCCATTCAATACTATTGAAATTATCAAAAGCGCCACATTAAGCGGTTATTATGTGAACTAACTTCCTACTGTCTATTTTCGTTATAAATTGGAAAATACTAAAATTTCCTACTCTATAACCGATTACAGACAATGGCCACGCATTCCAATATTTAATATTTAGCATCAAATTCGGTTAGAGATTAGCAAATTTTATCAATTTCCAATATGTAACGAATATAGACAATAGGAAGTTAGTTCACATAAAAACCGCTAAACATTGAATCAATGTGGCGCTTTTGTTAATTTCAATAGTGTTCAATGACTATATCACATTCCAATCCATTGAAATAGGGTTAGAGAGTAGGGCAGCCAATCTTAGTAAATAAATTTCTTACAAGAAGTGCCTCAAATATCAGCCTGTACCACTGACCATTACCAATAGATACAGTGGTACTACACGAATGAAACCTTACAAAAGATAAACGTGGTAAAACAAGGTACTGGTAGAATTTCACAAGTACATATTTTTATTGGTAAACCTGAGCTCATTTCATATGGCTCCAATATTCCACATAAAAAATAAAATGGGCACAGCGTGGGTCGAAATGAGGACGTCATTCACTACGGTGATCAATCTATCGTTCCGCAGAAGTGACGCATCGATGGACACCGAAAAATATCGATAGCTACTGACCTCACGCAAAAAATATTATAAGTGGAAAAGTAATTTATTACTTCAGTATCAGTAGGTAGACTGCTGTGCTTTGCCCGTTGATAAATATCTATAATATTTTTGTCCCTTCTTTTAGACTGGATCGCAATGTATTATGAACACACTACAATCAATTTGGTGTCTATTCTATTCTTTTTTTATTCCTCATTCATTCGTTAATGCAATAAGGCTTGCGTCCTGCAGTGGGCCAGCACGCGTATATGGGCTAGTTTATCCCGTGATGTAAAATTTTCGAGTTGTTCCTTAGACTATGTTGTATTGCAGCTTTTCTGTAAAAACGGCATCATATGACACATCAGCCGATTAAAAGATTTATTCAGTACTCTAGCTGTGTCCGCGACGTCGCGTCGTTCGCGTGGCTATTGATATAACGCCGATAAAGTTTACAAAAAAAATTTGGTGTGTTTGTTAACACTGCATATGTTTTGTAAAGTGCTCAACGTTACATTCCTACCTCTTATTAGCAAAATATTGATTATTAATGGTTGAACTAAAACCTCAAATTATTAAAATAATGAAAATAACATTTCTTGTCAATGTGATCTGATTAATTGTTGTCATGGTGATAAATCTCTGAAATGAAATGAAATGAAATGAAATGAAATGAAATGAAATGAAATTTTTACGGAATATGTCACATAATACTAGGTCGAGCAGATATTGATAACCACGGTTACACCCGCGCGGTACTCGTTCCCATGGGAATGCCGGGATAAAAAGTAGTCCTTTCTCAGGCTCTAGACTATCTGTGTAAAAAATTTCAATTGAATCGGTTCAGTAGTTTTGACGTGAAAGCAAGACAGACAGACAGACAGAATTACTTTCGCATTTATAACATTAGTATGGATTGTACTACAACGGTTGAAAGTGACTTATTTAGTCCCGAGACAGGGTTTGGCAAACATAGGTCAAGGGACTAAATAAGTCTTTCACCAAGGGATAAACAGTGGTTTTCATTGCGAATGAAAAGCACAGTAAGTAGATGTCAGTTACTTTTCGTCCCTAGGCATGAAAAGTAATACTTTCATCTCGGTTTTCGGAGATTGCCGACCTTCTTTCCGAGCATGAGTGATGAAAAATATAATTGAAGGTGTACGCTAATCACAGGATTATGCAGTGTTCGTTTAATAGAAGTGCATAGTAGAATGCCCTTGATTATTGATATTAGTTTCTCCGCACATTGCGGCAGCTTCTCTGCACGCTAATTTCCCAACCGCTTTGGATCAATATATAGCTTCTGAATAGCTATTTTAGTGTGCATTCCGTTGAAACTAGTGTATGCATACTTGCATTTTGATTCATTTGCGAGCGACAAGTTTTAGTTATATTTCGTTATAGGAGGCATGGCAAATGTTTTTTATATAGAATAATATAAATGCCCCGCTGAAGCGGTTCTAGTGTGTATTTTTTACATAACATTCCGTTCCGCTTGTATCACTAAATGTATTATTATTCACATTTCGAAACCTTTTTTCTAAAATACATAAAAATATTATATTGCTTTGTATGATTGTGTGCGAATTAAAAATGAAGACAAATCTTGTTTCACATCAGGCTCGAATTCCTAAAGTGCGTATTAAAATCCCGCTGTGCTATTTCCGTGGCTCTTTCAGTATTCTGAAATGGTACGTTTTTTTGAGCCCTTTCTAATTTTCTACGGGCTAAATTTAAAAAGTCAAATGGATCGGATTGCGAAATTACACATTCAGTGAATGTTTAATTTTGCGTCACCACGCGTACCGATTTAAAAAGGGTTCGTTCGGAACTTCGGTAGAAATCCTAAAAACAGTGACTCGATGCGAGAGTTGGACGCAAACGGCTCAATAAAGGCCAGTTGTCCCGTTGGATAAACAAAAATGCCAGTCATTAGACAGCGCAGACGAGAACATTCGCCCCAATTATCTGGGGAGACCCGGCTTCGGTAAAAACTGCGCAAGAACCTTATGATGACGTCGGCACGACCCATCAATCTATTGAGATCTAAAGAGCTAATGGGATATTTTAATGACTGAGTAAGCCTAAATACATATATTAAATATTCGCTTATTTATAGTTTGTGTTTAGAGCTTCGTTATAGTCTAGAATGATTGCAAGAAATTTTTCTTTAATAGTGCCAAGAGACATGGGATCCAATAGTTTGGTTTTACAGACCAAAAATACTGCCTTGATTTTCATTCTGTTGCCCGCGATACCTTCACATATGGGCTCATCTACGTCTTGCCATTAGGTGTTGAATTACTTGTGGAAGATCTTACTTGAACATATAAAAAAATACAGTCTCTAGTTAAGTATCATCGATTTATAGTACCTTCAGTGCTAAGATTTGGCTTTTACAGAAGAATAATTTTAGTTCACACTACAACAAAAACTTATTTCCCCATCAAAGTTTCTTTTCGTCATATTTATTATGTTAGATCCATCATATATTTTTTTATATATTTTAATAATAATCTTATTGTTGGCGACTGGCCGCAAGGCTCTACATTTTTATAGCAATATATCTATATTTTGATACAATCATATTTGTACTTATTCTTACTGTTACTCTTCTTTATATCACCGCTTTGTTCTGTCGTTCTTGTATATTTTTACTATTAATGAATCCCTGTTACCTTCAATTGGCTTCTGTTTCCATCCACATCCATACAGTCCACCATCACGCTCTCCCGCTCGCTATCACTTATCATTCTCATTCTCTTCTTTTTTATGTATAATCTCATAACAACGCAAAGAACATTTATAAAAAAATTGGACTTGTGCCAATGACTCCTGCATTTAAATACATGTAATAGAAAATGTCATCTCTTCACATTATTAACATACAATTACGTTTGTGACAAGATATAGCAGTGTCACGTTAGTAAAATTAAAAGCCTACTAGCATTATTAAATTCAACCAATCTGTTAGCGACAACACAATACATCGTTTGTAACCTATGCGGCATACGACGAAATGGACGGAAACTATGAACTTACAGTCACCGAACCCTTTTCACTGAGAAATTCAATAAGAAACTACATCGGCTCCCTTTTCCGTTGGTTATGATATTGTTAAGAAGCTGGCCTCGAAGCCACTGACACTAAAAATACGTGACTGCTTTTCAGGATAGGGCGAATCGTGAAAAATCGTCGCGTCTCATAATAGTGATAGGGATTCAGATAGGCCAGATCGACCCACTTGAAAGGGTAATGCAGGCTTTTTGTCTTAGTCGTTCAATCGATTTTATGTCTCATTCATTCGAGCTTAAAGTTGCTGTGAGAATTCAATTTGAGTCGTTTAACACTTTTTGAATGTTGTAAATTAATTTCATTCAATCTAAAATTGTTTGTAGGAATCTTGTAAGGATGTAAGGTAGTGATATTTTGTTTCACAGTGTACAACTAGAAGCTTTACTAATGATTTAAATCAAGTTATTGAGTTATCCAAGCTACGAAATATAACAGAAATATCTAGAAAAAATTACAAATATTAATTTTCTAAATGAATTATTTAATGAATTTTTTTTAAAGTCAAAGATATAATAAGGTTGAGTAAGTATCTGAATAAAATGTGAATGAAATCAGTGTACTTTTGTCGAAAAAGCATTGAAAATTTTACAAAATATGTAGGTAGGTACTTTTAGACTCAAAAAAAATGCCGGAGTGCAATATTTGCTTTGTAACATCACGTGGGTTGTCTGATTGTACAAAAGACATTTCCAACTCCAAAATTTACCGGGAAATTACCACGCCAAGCAGCTAAAAAGTAGCTTTTTAGAACATTACACTAGAATTCACGATTCTCTTTAAACTGTTCCCTTAAAAATTTTAAATTTCCTTCCTAGCCAATGTTTTAATACTTTCGACAGTGCAATTTATTCGAAGCTAAAGTAATAATGTAATACATTTTGAAATGTCAGGCCATTGGCATAATATTCTATTTCATGGAATAACCATTCAACCAGGGTTGGTTGTAGGGTGCATAAAATAATGCTTCCCGTAAATATACACATTCGCAAATCCATCATAATAACAATATAACGTTCTAGAAAATGTATTTGTCATATAATGTGACATTAGTTTCATGTTCACAATATATTCTCCCGAAGAAAGATGAATGTACAAAGTCGATGAATTACGGGGTGAATTGAGAAAAAGAGAGGAACAGCCAAATACTCACCAAGTTCTTTTATTTCCTTTTTTCTTATAATTTTGAGTAATTTTAGTATCCGAAAAAAGATCGTTAAATAAGCCTACTTAATTAAGTCAATAATAATGAAATATAAATAACAAATTACTATTGTTTTTTTTTCCTGTTCAATTCATTAATAAATAAATAATGGGTTGACAGTGACATGTGGGGGCTTTCACAAAAAAGTAAGGTATTCAAATGAAGGATTAATTAACCGTTTAATTATTTCCATGAGAATATAACTAATTTATTAAAAAACAAATTATTATCTACCAACTAAGACCAGCTGCCCTACTATGTTATGTTGACAAATCAATATTGATTTAATTTGGATTTAATGCAGTCATATGTCATGTCCTTTGATAATTTCAAAAAAGTGAAATGACAGAAATCCAATTCATATCCATTGAAATTTAGTTAGAGAGTATGGCAGCTGATTTTGAATGACCAATTATTATTATATGAATACGGTGTTTTAAGGCTGACTAAAATAATCGTGCTATCAAATTAAGACTGCCTCATGCAACGCGGAAACCATTTGATAGATTTCGTCAATCCAAACTCGTGAACGATTGCAAACTAAACACGTACAGCTAAAATAGTAAGTAACAGCGGAATTCCCTCCAAGTTTGTTCTGTTCTAAAGGCAGTAATTGATTTTAATTCCAGCGGGCAGTGCTCTGGACTCGGTGAAGCGTTAATGAAAAATAATTTCCTCATCTGAACTTGTAAGTTAAGAGAGCACGCCACGGACTGCAACTACCTATGGAGAATTTTTTTATTGAGATTACGATTTTATTTAAAGTCTGGTTCTATTTCTTTTGAAATCTCTGGTCTAGTGGTGGAGACTATCGGGATGTACAGGTTCGATTCCCTAAGAGAGCAAAAGTTTTTCTGCTTGGTTTGGTTGGTGGTAAGGCTTCTAAGCCCACCTGGCTGGCACTCCTCAGTTGCTGAGGAATACAGGTGAAGCTCGCTTCCACCTTCGGCCTTATCGTCACATCAGGTGAGATGAAAGGGTGAGAGCTTGCCTGAAACTTTATATCGCAAATAAAATAATTACATATGATAGCTATAAGTTGAAGCTTGTTTCCAGAAATGCTTAAAATTAATAACAAATAACAAAAAAGATTTGACAGCTTGCCCCTGTAACGTCTTAACATGTCGTCAAGGATTTGAATGTTAACAACTCTGCCTACCTCTTCAGACCGTACCTACCGCTGGCTGGGTGGAAAGCGTGTGTGATACTCGGCAGTAAAACATGAAATCATGCTACTCGTATTAACGTGTGGCGGCAGCGTAAAATACACCTTTTTTGACGAGGAGAAATTCATTTACGGACCGTACTTGTGGCATGTGTGGGACTCGCCTGAAATACTAGATTTCTCCCAAGGCAAGTAGAAGGACGGACTTAGGGCGCCCGCCTTCACCTAGGTGGGCCCGTCTACGCCGGAGAGTGGGGGGAGGGGGACTAGAGGATCCTCTTCCAGCTACCTCTCCGGTCCTTCTGCAAGAGTACGTTCCCGCAGAAAGCAGCGGCAGCCTCCCACACTCTCTTGTTGCTAAACATTTCCGATTGAAAAATACACATATTGGAGTACTTACCTATGAAATTGGTGTTTTTATTCTGTCTTAGCAATTTGTCCGTAACTATTAAGTTTCAGAACATTCTTATAAAATAATTGCCTCTTCTAAAAATAGACCATATATTTGAGCTCGTATTATTTAATTTGATAATTTTTTGTAAGTTTAATTGTGTTAAAATTAGACACAAAGACAATTATTGAATACATCATTTGATTTGCATTAACATAAAAACGATGAATAATTTTTATCAAGCGTGTTCACACACATATTGCTAAAGCTTGTCTAATGATACATGCCAAATATTATTATCTCTGGATTTGTCGCTGTGAAGAAAACTGATAAAATGTTAGTATGTAAAATGCAGACATCCCCAAAATCTCCATACAAAACACCAATTTCATAGGTAAGGACCTAATAATAAGTTCGTGCTGTTACATATACCTATTGTATTGAATTTAACAGGCACTAAGACTATAGACTATAATAATGACACCATCTATAAAATACGACCTACCTGAATAATACAGTTCCCTTACAAATGTGTTGTTGACCAGGCGTTATCAAACGCGCGCGCCACTGATCGCCCGATATCGCTCTGCTGTCAATTCTGTCAAATTTATCGTTTACACCATTTCGCAACGTACAATACAAGCGTACCAATCATACCATTGTTGATTTTATATTTGTGTAAACCCTAGCCTCTCAAACTCAGTATCGCCCTAAATGGAATTAGAATCTGAATCTAGCTTTGATATTTAGAAGTTTCATAATATACTTTTTAAGAATATCGAATCAAAGTTCCAAGGTGGCCCAGTTTATTTGCTGTCCAGTGTACATTGTCAATTCGAAATATCATAAAACTCATGCTCAGAAAACATTTAACTTTCCACTCGTCCGCCGCTGCCACTCAGCGGATTAAAAAAATCGGTATTTAAATAAAAACTATTGGCTGGAAAGAAACGTGAGATCGTTAACCCTCCGTTGTCGTTTAAAAGGCGGACGCGTATTCGGCACAGTTATACGCCTTAATATTAAATTCTTTCCCTCGTAGATAGCAATCGTCTTATTCAATTACACCGAAGAAGCGCGAGCTGACAATGACTGTGGGACGCATGAAATGTCGCTATTGAAAATTCGAAGCTTATTCCATTTAATTCCGTTGTGATATGTGACGAAGGTCAAATACTTATCCGCCTTAGCGTACTGGCTTCTCACAGGCTTGTTATGATGTCAACGAGGAAACTGGATCAAGCCGATATAATAATATGTAATCCTGAAGCTTTATTTACACACAGAAAATAATCAGTAATTCCAACCTCTTTTCTTATAAAAAATCTAAAAAATACTAAAATAGTCTTTATTACTGTAGCGTAAAATTACTTGATTAAAACAAATCTTGGCAGTTATTTTTCATCCTCAGCTACTACTCAACTTTATGGTTAATGTCGCGGTAAATTATGACTGCGTCGCCGCTGAATAAAATGGTACAAGCTTTTAAAGGGTCTTCAATTAAACATTAACACCTTTAAAACCACATCTTTTAGCTAGGATTTTTTTTTATTCACTAGATATTTAAAGAGCCTGCTCTTTAATACTATTTTTTCTCGTACACATGAGGGATAGGATATTTTCTAACCATGTCATAAGTCTTGACTGAAAATCAGTTATCTATTTACTGAATTGTATTTGCATTTGTGGAATGTCACGAAATAAATATTTAATAAGTTTGTAAAAAAAAGAATAAAAATGATTAAGTTTGGTATAAATCCTCTTTTAATCTTTTGTAATCTTTAAGAACGGTAGGAACGTGACATCGACCACTTATCCATGGAACACGAGTATGTGTGTTATATGTACCTATTTATAACGTAGACTAAATAAGTATTTAATAGAAGCCGCTGAGGCTTGTAAAATGTTTGATTTAATTATTTTGGAAATATTATTTTATATCTGGTAATAAATGGAAAAAAATCGCTTTTTCTGCCCTACTCTCTAACCAAATTTCTATGAATAAGAGTTGGATTTCTGACATTTTAAATACTATTGAAATAATCAAAGGATATGGCATTTGGCGTTGCATTAAATCAATATTGATTTGTCAACATTACGTTACAAAGTAGGGCGGCTGCTGAGTAGTGTTAACGATGTGTCATACAGTGTATTTTATAATAAAAAAACTTTACATCATCACTTGATTAAATTTGCTATTGCGCTGCAGGCACAAATCTAAAAAACATATACTAAGGTACATTAAAAAGCTTTTTATAAAAAAATCCCAATATAATATATGTGCTACCATAAGAAAATTATTTTGCTATAGCTACTTATTACATAGCTGACCCTTAAATGGTACAATTTCGTGGTTACTAACGGATATTGCTCGCTTGTCTAACTCCTTTAAGAAACCAATCTGGGATTGACAGAGTGAGCAGTTTTGATCAGTCGAGCGCACGTGCACCCGAACCACTTTTATTTCTCCTCATCGCATTTTGTTTACTTTTATAAATCGCGTTGCGTGCTACAGACTGAAGATACTAACTTCCTCACTTACTTGGCTTCACTTGGGAATAATATACCGGTCTTTAAATCATGTAAATTAATTTTTAAATTAATATGTAATCAAAATCCTATTTATTTCTATATTCATTTTTTATATGTACCGTCGACGGTTATTTGTAGCTCTTGCATGAGTAGTTCCAATTTTTCTTCATGAGTATTATTGACTTTTATTAAATGCTTCTTAAAAAAGAAAGGTATTAAAGTTAAATCAGAATGTTGTTTTTCAGACTCAAGCTGCCTTGCATACATTTTTTGTGTAAATAATTGTATTGGGTTTTGCAAGACACAATAATATGATATTAGCATTTTACCCGTGCAATATTTAATATTTTATCTGGTATCAAAAGTAATATTAATAAAATAATGTAATTATTTATATTGCAAACTATCATGTAAAGCGTAAGAATGAAAATGTATAGGTACAGTCAACTCCAAAAATATATAACCAATTTTGACAGTAAATGACTCCCATTGGAAAAAAATATAGATTGTCACCTCTTAAATGTGTAAAAATATTTTTGTACTCGACTGTACCTGTACAAAACATTCAAATGAGTATAAAAATGTATATTTTCACCACCTGCCAGTATGACCCGTGATGTATTTTTTTTAAATATTTCTTATCAAACTAGGTTATACCCATAGTGCAGAAACGGTAAATATAGAAAGTTTCCTCCAACTTACAATAATGATATGATAATTCGATTGCCCATTGTGTATAATATGCGGCCGGTTTCGCTCTGCAGCCCAAGGGGAATATAAATTTTCAAAGGTAAATACATAAAGCACACCCCTGAATCTCTTTATGATGTCGTTGCATTGATCTACACATATTTAAGATGTCGATCTAAAGAGTATCTTTCGCTTAAAAACTGGCATACATTAATAAATATGTACTTTATGAGCTCACTTAGCTTAGTACTCAGAACTGCATAGTAAGCATTCAGAACTACAGTTATTGGATAGGCAAACATAATCTTAATAGGTAATCATATTTTAATAGACTCGCATTCGTTGCTAATGTCTACTCCAAATTCGACTCGAAATCAGAACCATAAATTTTTCGTGATTTTGGACGTAGGGATCGTCTATCTACTTTAAAAATAATGCACAAACTGTTAAAAACTTACAAGGGATATAAACTTCTTACAACCGTCCCTGGAGAAGTAGTGGAACGTACAATTTAACTCACCGACTCTTTATCTAAAAGTTAAAAAAATCTATTCAAAATAACATTTGTACAATTAATAAAAGAACTGCTCTCATATAATGTCACCCCGTGTTATAAAAGTCAGGCTCCGTTTAAATAAATCGGCTCACAATGACAAATAAATAACATTAGGATGCATGACAATCTAATCTTATGTATGAGGATTGTGGCATAGTGTATTAAATAAGTACGGTTAAAGTGACTCTTATCTAGTATTACATATTGTTTTGTAATTCCTATTAATTCACAGAGATAAGCTGGTAATTTCTTGTATGAGATTCAACCAGCCGTTTCCTTAATACCTCTTTAGAGTTCCTAGTGTAAAACTTTGTTACGCTTTTGTTAAGCAAAAGGATGTTGTTGTAAAGGTGTGGGGATGATTGATTGTAGTGTCGCTTAGCTAATCTTGATCGGGTGATTGGTGTTTTAATTTTGGGGAGTATTTATCTTGTTATTGGTACATTGGGGGTTATCTTGATTATCTTACTTACGAGTAAGGACAACATAATAAATAACTTTCGTACCTTAAGAACTTGGGCTTGATTAGACCGTTGTTCGGTTGGCGAAATGAAAAGGCAGAGCAAGTGCGATTGGGCTCTCTTGCGCAGGATCATATGCATCATTGCTGCACATTCCCAGGCGCATATGTAGTAGGTAAGTAAGCATTGACAAAGAGCTTTGTAGGTCGATATGATAAGTTTCTGGTCGGCCGCAAGATGTAGCTGTTTAAATGCACATATAAATTTTCGGGCTTTGGATAATACCACACTGAGGTGTTCTTTCCATTGGAAGTTTTCGTCAATGGTCACGCCTAAGTATTTTATGGTTGTAACACGCAATAGGCCTGGTAGCTATTCAGTTAAGTTATTTGGTAATAAGGATAGGAATGTAGTTTGAGTTCGACTTTAGTATCTGTGCTATTAGCTTTAGTTTTGCTAAAACACGTGATTTTTGTTTTTAGAGTGTTAAGTATAGGTTTTGATCTAACCATGACGAGACAGATTCCCATCTCAGACATTTGTTTTACAACGTCCCATTTTTTATTGTGGAATAGAACCACAGTATCGTCAGCAAACATAATAGTTCAGGGAGATTTAGTTTATAAACTATTTATGTATTTCAAAACCAAGGAAGGCCTAAGAATACTTCCCTGTGGAACTCCGTATTTACACTAGTATAACGTCTAAACATTACTAGTGAGTGTAACGTCTAGACGATACCGCTATAATACCGCTGTCCACTCTCACAATATGACTTCGACCAGTTCGGTAATTCGTGAAGCAATGCGTGACACCTCTCACCCCCGAGTACTCAAGCCGTGCAAGCAATAAAGAATCGAAACTGTGTCGAAGGCTTTCTGGATATCCAGGAAGACTCCGACATAGTTACTACCCCCATCTGAATAATCGGTAACCCGTGATGTCAATTTTAATACAGCATCCTCGGTAGATCTGTCAACGTGAAAGCAGTAAGTACTTACTCAGTAATTTTCAGTAAGTCTTAGTTTTGATAACGAGTTGTTAGCTGGATTTATTGTAAAGTATTAATTGCACATATTTCGGTAGTTTTTGAATTCGATATCTAATCTTCAGTCTTGCGGTGTCTTCCTTAATTTTATAGTAATTTGTATCTTTTGCGAATTGACTTAATGAGGCTCACGTATATCCATGGTTTAAGTGGTCTATTTCTACTAGGTATGTGTGACACAGTAGTATTTTTATTAAGATGATTTTGATATTAGGGATCAGGAATTCTGTAGCTAAGTTAACATCTGTCATGTTTGTAAAATGTATTCTAGTCAATAAGGCAGAGATTGATAGATATTGTTTTTATTTACTTTGCTACTCATTAATCGCCTTGGAAATAATTTTGATAATGTACCAATAACATTACCATTGAAGGCATAATCAGTAATGTTTCATTATTTCATAATTACTTCGTTACCCGTAACAAATACAATCAGCTTAATCCGATATTTATTCATCAGTCTCTTTATCCTAAAATAATATTAAGCAACGTACAGTCAGTGTGGGTTGTATTAATTAGTACAGCATTAGCGTCCCGTTTATAAAATCATTGATTCGCTGCAACATTTAATGAGTTTCCACAAATGTGTTATGAAATTAAATTTATGTCGTAAATGTTCCTAATGAATAACAAACTGCTAATGTGAATTGAGTGGAAATTAACTATTGAATGAATGTATAATTATTAATGTGAAAACACACCGGATAAAATCACAAGAATTGTGCGAAAGATTCTAACAACAATGGCAAATTAAAATTTTTGACATTACCTACTACGAGTAGGTCTATTATCAACCTGGCCTACTCGCTAGAGTAGGTCTACTATCTAATCTTTGTCAATTACCGAATGAAGATTTGAGACAGTCAAGTAACACATTTTAGTGGTGTTTGTGTGCTTGTATTTGTACTGTAGCCGGAAGGAAAGTGGCACGTCAGAGTCCATAGACAACAACACGAAAAATCTGTGATTTTCATAATAGTTATATGTGAATCGACACAAGTTGTCGCTGAACAATTTAAAAGCAATTAAACGTAACGTAATTTGACAGTTCGATAACGATCGTATCGCTCAATAACGATTTTTAAAAAGCATTTTGTCTACGGGCCCTTGCCTACAACCGTTATGCTACAGTGGCTACGACAATTATTATATACCACAAGGTACGCCGTTTGCTTGTCTTTTCAGTCAACTTATGTTAAAACATGACAATATTAAAAGCATATAAAAGATACTTATATAAATTTTTGTGATGTATTTGAAGATAATTACAAATTTGGTGCGTATTTACAACATATAAAGCAAATAATTATTATTTAATTGTAGGAAAACTTCAATAATATTTCTGTCTTTTGTGCGAAAAATACCTTCGTTTTATGTAATAATGAAATACATAAAATCACCCAATTAGCTTAATCATTAAACAAAACATTTGCCGTAATCGATTTGTGAAAATAAATTGTAACTCAATACTTTCATTATAAATGGTTAAAAGCTTTCAAGTGTATAACAATTTTTTAATATAAATTTTATTCTGGTAACGAACAGTGGCCCAAATGACAGGACCCGCTTAAACCCAAGATTATTTTTCTCAAGAGCCCCCGTCGGGCTTAAGCCACATGCACATGAAGCATCACGTCCACTTTTTAAGTTTTATTAAGCATTAAGTAATCCTTGGACCCTTTGGCTTAACTGACAACACAGTCGGGTAATGAAGATCCTTCCCCAGTGAGCCGCCCATCACTTTTTGGAACGTAGCGTTTTTGCTAAAGAGGGATTAGTGTACCCTTCTCGAGCCCGATCTTCCTGAGATGCTTTATCATTGGGTTTTCCGACTAACATGAGGTTAACTTGTAATCTTAGCTTTATTTGGTCGTTATACCGACTTAATACTTCCAAGCTCTGTAATGAAGGGTTTATACGCAGACCTTTTCTTATTCCCTTTCCATCATTGTTGTCGCCGCCTTATAGCCCATTCTTTTCAAACGGTCGTATCAAACAATCGAGAATTTTCTATTAAGAATATTTTGTACAATGCTCCAAATGGTTAAAATGAAATCCTTAGATCTTACAAATATACAAAACGCTTAGAACGAAAGTTTCCATAATCACTGTTGGTGTTTGCAATCACACAAAAATCTTATTGTGTTTGGAATATTTTTCACGCAACGTATTTATATTTCTTTTACATCTGTTCCTCGTTTATGAATTATTGCCACAACAGAGCACATGTCCAATATTCTCAGAAAACATGACCGAGAGCAAAGCCACTTAATTGAGTTTGAACTAATAAAAGCGGCTCTCCTTAATTTTGACGTCTCAGCAAATAGGCTACGCCTTACGTAAAAAATATGGAATACAGTGAAAAACGTCGAGTCAATTTGCGAGCATTTGTCTGGTCGCCTTTATTTGCCGGTCGAGCGGGCACGAGAGGCCCTGGCCAGCCACGGTAAATCAGCTTACATTTTTCAAAGGTTTTCTGTGTTTGGCGTACATCGCATCAGTAGCATAAAACCCTTTTTACTCGTATCATGACCTGCACATCAATGCGCACGAATATTATCGTAAACGTTCACGATTAAATAAAAATACAGCGTCTTATTTCAGCTCCGTAGAATCAAGACAGTTCAGATATCGCCGTCGCCGTGTGCTGCCCAAAGTAATCGTTTGTATATTATTCCAATTGTATTCGCTTGATTACTATTTGATTAGAGTCCGTCTGCTTGTCGAATTAATCATGTTTATTTAATTTTGAAGCATAAACCCCCGAACTTTGCTATAATACAATAAATACTTAGATGAAGTGTTTCGTACGTGACTACAATGTGACATGGAGTAGAGTAACATTACTTCTGCTACATTCCTGACATAACACCGATAAAGTCTGTGCACCTATTTCTAAATGGGAAACTAATAAGAGATTCGAGGCACGTTGGGGCCGACTCCATCGCAGTTTTCAATCCCAATTCGAAACTAGAAGATTTGTCACGTACATTGCAACTTTTACAAAGGGACCGTATCATTTCGTCACCTTTTGTTAAAACTTTTCCTCTAAAATTAATTCCTTAATCTGAGCAAAATGATCATTCTTAGTCGTTCAAGCGGGTAAAATATGTAATATAGGGAATATATATGTATATACGAGTTTCAATTACGTGACCGCTACGATACGCCGCAATATTAAATGACCAATCAAAACATATGATCAATGAGGCATTCGATCTTTATCCATCACGTGGACTTGCCACTCGTAGCGCCTAGGTTCGCAAAAATAGACGCGAAGCTTGCCTTCTAAGTGCTGAATTTTACATTACCTCTTGACAATGGGAAAACCTGATGAAAAAATAAGAAGGTTAAAGTACGGTGTCCCGGACAAAGGTTCCAACGGTATGAGCCACTCAAGGTGACACTTGTAGCGGGATTGTCGCGGGATTAAAGTTATCGTACCTTACCCAACGGAATACAAATGCTGATTTGTCTTGAAAGCGTCCCTGTTAGAATAACTGGCAAATAGTGCAAGCTCGACCACATAATTTGTAACGCAGTTGTTTGTTACAAAATATGTGACTGAGTTTGCGTTGTGTATATATTATAGATGTAGATTTAAGTGACCAGAAGTTCTTGTTTTTATACCTCCATTTACCATAGTGGTCGGATTTGATTTAAAGTATTTGTTTCATCGGTGGTACTTTACGTTCAATTGAAATGTTTTTGAGGCGAAAACAAGTAAAAAGAGCTTTGCAAAGGTTTATTATTAAAAAAGGAAGTCGTAAAAATCCATTCTTTGTTGAAAAATGAGACGCAAAAAACGAATGCGGATGTCTTCCGTTGAGAGCGGCCCCTCGGGAGCTGCCGTCTTTTTAGACATTTCGCAAATTCACGTTCGGGTTGCAAGGTGACCGAATCACTTTATCCCTTAAGATTTAGTTAAAGCATTGGTTACGTCAACATCCTTTTGTGTAACACTCGTTATAAACAAGAGAGCCCTGGGGCCAAATATAACGAACTCACTCATTTGATATTTTCTTCATCGTCTGTCAAATAAACGGGCACAATAAATGTTTATTGTCCTCGAATTACTCGAGTGAGAAAATGTATAAAGAGAAAAGAATGGAGCGCGCGGAAGGGACCACGACAATAGCGATCCTTCTTCGGACCGCCAGCCGTGACGCCGCTTACATTAAGGTTATCGTCATCCGCCAAACTGAATACAAAGTCTCGCCTGCGAAGAGCCCTGTGATTCATGTGACCGACTCGCTCTATTATCACATCGCAATTTTGTATTGAGAGAAATATGGTCCGGATATCGTACTGGCTTCTATTAATAACAGGCTACAAACTGAACGGTCACAACCCTAAATTAATGTACCATTGCGGCATTTTGCGCTCGAACTTTGAATCTCGGTTGGTTGAAAACTAGTGGTTACAGAATATCGCTGTAAAAGCTATTTATAAATACCTATATTTCCAACCGGCTGTTTCTTTATTGGCCTGATAGCTAAAAATAGTATTTTGTTGAATGTTAAAATCTTTGATGAAAGGTCAGCCACATTATTTGTGAACATTACTTAAGAAGCCATCTATCTCTGAGGAACAATAAGCCCAAGTCATAATTCCAAGTCATACTAGCTGTGCCCGCGACGTCGTTCGCGTGGCGTATTGAATTAAATTAGATATTTTCCTGCAGTTAAAGTTATCTCAAATATTGACAGGACATCCAGCTTTCGCCTTACCAAATACCATTCATCTATACTTCTGATGAATATTTTTGGGTGATGCGAAATGTTCTTAAATATTATACCACTGTGAAAAGGCCGAAATGCATAAGATCACAAATAGTGGATGAACCCCGCAACCACAGTAATTGCCAATCCTGATAATTTGATACACATTTATTATCAAATGGCAAAATAAAATAAGCACCTCATTAGTTGGTAACTTCATTGAAATATTAATATATAGTATAATATATAGTCGAAGTAGCAGAATCTAAAATATTGATAATAATATTAAAAAAATATAACCATTTAAGTATTTCCAATAACACGACAATGAGGTGTAATGAATCCACGTGGTATTTGATATTACTCATAACATATTACAAATACATTTCGTACATCGTCATGATCAATTTAATTTTTGACACTACTACAGGAAAGGTCTGCGCTGTTTAGAAAACAACATTTTAAGGGTGCTTGTCCACCAAAAGATATGCAAGATAGCTAATCGGAGTGCAAGGAAAAGAGACCAATTGGATTGGTTTGTTTCACGTGACTCGCAAAATAGCTATGGGTGCTGTTTAAATGAGTAGCAAAATATTAGAATTTTTATCAGCAAAAAAATACAATTGATCAACTTTAACAACTGATTGGGCAGCAACTTATGGGCAGCAAATATTTCTAAATTTGTCAGCATGATAATTAATTGCTTAAATAATTATTTTGCAGCCCAACTAATTATTTTGCCACCCAAATAGTTATATTGCTGGCCAAATACTTATTTTACTGACCAAATGCTTACTGTAGCAACGCTACTTCAAATATTGGGTCCTTACCTATGAAATTGGTGTTTTTATTCTGTCTTAGCAATTTGTCCGTAACTATTAAGTTTCAGAACATTCTTATAAAATAATTGCCTCTTCTAAAAATAGACCATATATTTGAGCTCGTATTATTTAATTTGATAATTCTTTGTAAGTTTAATTGTGTTAAAATTAATTTGATACACATTTGTTATCAAACGGCAAAACCAAAATAATAAGCACCTCATTAGTTGGTACCGTCATTGAAATATTAATATATAGTATAATATATAGTCGAAGTAGCAGAATCTAAAATATTGATAATAATATTAAAAAATAAAACCATTTAAGTAACTGCTTCCCGAATACATCATTTGATTTGCATTTACATAAAAATGATTGCTAAAGCTTGTCTAATGATACATGCCAAATATTATTATCTCTGGATTTGTCGTTGTGAAGAAAACTGATAAAATGTTAGTATGTAAAATGCAGACATCCCCAAATCTCCATACAAAACACCAATTTCATAGGTAAGGATCTAATATTATATATGTACCTTCTTAGTTACGGTTAAAGTTTGTGGGGTGAAGATAAGGATAAAATTGAAACGACATGAAGCCAACAAGTGGAAGCAAAGGTCTAAACGGCTGTGTCATAATATTATTATAATAGGGCGTAACAAGCAAGACTAATCCGAAGTCTAAGGCCGTCTTATCACAAGCCCGCTGAATCCCAGAGGAAACATTATCTAACCGTCTACATTACTGCTGGCTGATCTGATTCTGATGTACTCGTATTCTTCGATTAATTATTAACTGGCCTTTATTTCGTAAAAGGTCTGTTCTTATTTTATGTTAAAAATACATACACTATTTTCAAAATAGATTTAATTACATTAAATAATAGAAAACGAAACAACAAAAACAGCTTATAATATATTATTAGCAAAAAAAAACATAAATCTAACTAAGTAAATTTAATGATAGCAAAAAAATAAGATAATGTATTTTTAATAATCATAATCACATAAAACCTCTAAAGACAGGTTATATTCATATCAAAAATTCTAAAAACTTTGTATCAGTAAATACTATATTTATTTCTTGATAACTGAAACAATTTTATAAAATTTACGTAACGCTTCAACAAAATTATCTATATCCTAGTATAACATCTTTGCGTGACATCTTAATGTGACTTTTGTCACCAAAAACATATATTTCTGCAAGTAAAATCACAGAATACTGAATCTACCTGCAATAAGCACCTGTAGGTGTACATCAACCGATTCTGGAGCCACCAGTATACCTTAAGCTGGTCTTATCCGCATTTGCAACCAGTAAGAAATACGCACGTAGAAGCGAAGTTACCAGGAAACTTTCTCACCAGTAAACCTTGCATGCTAAAATGCAACAAAAGCGGAAATCCTGGCTTTGTCTGAAACAAGGTAATACTATGAAAGAATGTGCTTTGAATAATAAAGAATTGCTTGATAATTATATGTAAATAACTTTAGAATAATTAAACCCACATTATTACTTTAGCTTGACAATTAAAAGATATCTAATATCATTGTTGTTTTCAGCCTATATACGTCCCACTGCTGGGAACAGGCTTTCCTTATGGAAAAACACATGAGGATTATGGGCCGTAACACCACCACGCTGGCCTAATGCGGGTTGGTATGTAGAAACGGTCGCAATAGCGACCGGGACCAACGGCTTAACGTGCCTTCCGAAGCACGGAAGAGCTCGAGATCACAAAGTTTTGGTCACCCATCCACGGCTTGACCATGGCGAAGGTAGCTTTATCTTCAATCGAAAGCCAAAGCGTACTAACCACTACGCCATCGAGCTCCTCGACTCCTCCTCTCATATCATTACTCATTAGTTATTTAAATTTGATTGTTTGGTAGTTTGTTTAAATTCTCTTCATTTTAGGCATTCCCCTTATCCTATTGCTTTACAATCAAAGTAGTATAACGTTTACAATAACAAATTAATCTGAAAACATAAATTTAATATTCAATAGACGGTGCACGCAAAATATTTTCCATAAAAATGTCCATTGGATATCTTTTCAATGAACTTTAGATTAACTTTCTTACTTCGTGCGATGTGACATCAGGTCTACTAGATCTCTTACATTAAATTTGCTGTTAAACTCAATTGTTGCGAACTTTCAGACCCGTCCTTCCAATTTTGCTATAAACAATTTTTTCTTGATACTTATAGCGACCGTAAACAGTTTTGGTATTCCTTAAAAGCGCATTGGTCGTTAGCGCCCGTATGCGGGATGCGAAATGGTTATGTAACGATGCCATAGGGCTCGCATGCGAGGAACCGTTTTCTTTGATCGTAAGAAAAGAAGAAAAACCTGAATACAATTATTTTGGCAGTTGACATTGAGAAAATATCATAAATTTTGTATTTTTGTTATCCCCCAGTGCTTATTATCGACTAAGTTATTTATTGACCAATGAATTATATTGGTCGTTAGCCCGCATGCGGGAACGACCGACTTATAGATCGATGAAAATGCGCCTTAAGTTGAGAAGACAGTGGCGTCAAGGGTTTAGTGTAAACAAATATGTATTTTGTCACTTGTCCAATGTGTTAGGTACCTATATGTTGTAGTAAGTGTCTGGTCGGAGAGGCTCACGAGAGGTGCCAATATACAGGGTGGTGGGGTATTGTTGGGTAAAAAGGTCTACAGATGATCTGTAGAAAGCCGTAAAAAGCAGCTGTAGAAGGTAGCAGGAAGCCGTTGGATGCAAACAGCGCGGGACCGATTTGTATACAAATCCAGTTCACGTCTGTAATGAGATGATTATTAATACTATTTCGGTCAAAGTACATTTTAGATTATAATAAAGATCAGAAGGTGGTATCAGGAGAAATAAATCAAGATAAATCAACACGCCTAGGATGGTAGGTAGATGTGTGGGTAAAAATAACAGTAATCTTTCATTCGAGTAGTTCTTCTTATACTCTGGAGCACTAAAATAATGCTCAGCACAATTCTATGGCTGACCCACCACAAAACTAACTTCTGTTTACTCGCATGTTTATTTTCCTATTTTATCTGTTTCCCACTCTTGTTCATTACTAGTCCGTGTGAAACCTATTTAGATAAATATCTCTTGGGCGCGTGTTCTCGCCCACATTTCTTATTTCTATTATACAGTTCACACCAATCGCTATCGTATAAATTATATTGGTAATTTAAGTTCACTCTTCCATTTAATTTATTTTTGTTTCACTTTTACGCAATCACCATCGCAATGTATTCAATTAGCATCCAAAAGAATCGTGGTATAAACCATTCTATTTTTATTCTTTAATAAAATAAGATCTACGTCAGTTACTTTTGTGGCACAAGCGCTTATAAGCTACTTATTTTGGGCTTGTAGTAGGTAGTACATTGTATTTGTTGGACGAGCTTTTGATATTGGGGTGTAAACGTTCGTTTAGCAGCATGAGCGGTTAAACAAAAATTTTAACATATCTCGAATAGATTTTCAATTTTAATTTCTTCGCAATATAGTACTTAAGTTGAGCTATTCTGACAGTTTATGGTAACAGCGAGTGGTGTACTTCACAAATAATATTCACGCACGGGTAAATTTTTTAAGATCCATTCCATTACATTTGACCTGTCTGCTGTATTATTATAATAAAATACCAAAATTTTCATATTGGTATTAAATTTCTTACTTTAGAGCTTTTATTTTTCTGTGAGTTTTGTGTTACATGGTAACGTACGAGGTTGTTTACTCGAGGCCAGGAGACAAAGTATTAATATTACTTTTTTTTAATAGCAATAAACAATAAAATTTTATGCTAGAGTTTATTGTTGGTAGGCGTATTTTAAAACGATAAAAACTTGAAAGGAAAGAAAACCTCATACTAATTGACAATTGTTATAAGGCACTTATATAACTCCATAAAGCTTATTCTCAGGAGACGCAAAAGTGAATTACTTTAAGAGGTTTTTTTTCCCTTGGTAGGGCTCATTTGGAAGAGTTGTGCTTACAAATATATCTTTAGTCTACAGTCTGGATATTTTTTTTGATTTTGAGTGAAATTTATCGAATCCCATATCAAAATGCACCTATTAAATTATTCAGACTGTATGTACTGTGACTGCATTTACCAAAGTAGTTTCTTCTGAATTTAATACAACATTCAAATAATATTTTATGTCGTATACTGTCGGTGCCGTGCCTTGTGGTAGCGGCTCATTAAAAGAATACTAACAACCCATCTCTTCCCTTGGGTGTCGTAAAAGGCGACTAATAGACTTAGAACTGCACAAAATCCAACATCTTATAGCGGCGACGGGCTCACCACCTGAGCACATGTGCAGTCACTGCTTGGTAAAGCGTGGACTATGGCAATGGACGGCTTTTGCGGTGCTTTTGTTTAGTCTCTGCCTAACCCTTTGGAGATAATAGTCGTGATTATATGTATGTAGTTTCGGTAAATGAATACTATCATTTATTAAGTACCTGCTGCTACTTTAATTAATATATAAAATATAATTATTTATGTATTAAAACCTTGACTGCTACAAAATACCGATAAATTTGTATATTTGAGACAGATAAGAATTTCGCAAACCGTAAAAGGGTATCATATCACGACAGCGGAAGATTGTGGCTTTGACCTAAAGGAATTCATTTTATATCCATCCCTAGGGAAGTAAAGGGCGGACTCGACCGAAAGTATCATACACATTTTCTTTTAACTATATGTAAGTATCTACGATTAATATTGGGTCCTTACCTATGAAATTGGTGTTTTTTCTCTCTATTAGTATTTTGTCTGTAACTATTAAGATTCAGAGTATGCCTAAAAAATAATTACCTCGTCTAAAAATAGACTATATTTTTGAGCTCATTTGATTTGTTTTGATAATTTGTTGTAAGTTTAATTGTGTTAAAATTGGACACGGAGACAACTCTTTTTAAGTGCCTCCCGAATACATCATTTTATTTGCATTCACTTAAAAACGATAAATAATTTTTATGAAGTGTGATATTACACATATTACTAAAGCTTGTCTAATGATAGATGCCAAATATTATTATCTTTGGATTTGTCGTTGTGAAGAAAACTGAAAAAATTTTAGTATGGAAAATGCAGAATTCCCCAAAATCCTCATACAAAACACCAATTTCATAGGTAAGGACCTAATATGATATAAAAAATATAGCCACTTACCGAAAATTATGTCATACGATAAGGTTAGGTCTCAAGGTCAAATAATTTATTTAGTTTAGGTATTTACATACTCTTATGAATGTCAAATTATGCCAACCGTTCACTAGCTACTGGAAGGCCTTATTCTGAGAAGAACGGGCAAGCAACTCAGCAAGTTGTTCCCTCCATTCACCATAAAAATACTGGTTTTTTGAAAGCTTTTAGAGAAGAGCGTACCCTCTTTTTCCTCAAGGACTCACCTGCCATATTGGCACCACCCACTAAAACTCCCCGATATACCCGTTCCTGCCCTTCTATGGGAGCGACCCGGGGTCTGCCGGAGCAACTCTCCGAGCCGTTCCCAGGGCTTACCGACCTACGGACACTAGGTCGAGGTTTTCGCCAAGAGAAGAGCGAACCCTAGCACTGTAATACGGCGTATGCTCCGGCGTAGTGGGCAAAGACCTTTACTGAAAAGGCTATTGAAAAATATCAAAACAATATGCTTGTGGCATAAATGAAAGGTTTTTTATATTACAATATTAGCCACTTTGAACTTATATAACAATGACTCGTTTATAAAGCATTTTAAGGAAAACCGTGAAATCACATTTATTATTAGCTAACTTTTGAAATGAAAACAAGAGTTTCTTCTTACAACGTGTACTTTAATTATGTATTTTCCGCTTTGTATATGTCCCTAGGTAGCCAGTTGATATAATAAAAGACATAATACTGGAGAGCTTTATAATGTATCAAGTACAACGTCCGTGCTAAATATTCTCGAGTCCCTTAATAAGCTTGGATACCTTGCCGTTGAAAAGGGCCTAGTCTATCAAATTTTATAAACGTATTCTCATAAAAATTTGAATCATGTAGTAAATATAGAACCAACATATGTACTTCAAACAATACTTAGTTGAAAATGTATTGAATGCAAGCAGTGCTTTTTGCGTGTTGGTACATACACACAGATTAAATTTTTCCCCTACGATCGATATTTTCCTATGTTAATAATATATATACCTAGTTACACTGTGCTCCTTTTTATATTTAGTAAAAAATTTAATAACTTTATATATATTATCGGCATTGGGAATATCTTTGGATATAAATAGTTAAAATATATCTTAACTCATCACGATACGTGCGTAGACAGAAAGAAAATCAATTGCGTCTACTCCAAAACAGGATTAGTGTCAGTCCAGGGGATAACCTGTAAAAATTTACACAATATATAAAATTATTGCTCGCAAACGCTGGCGGTCGCTTGCAATTAAAAAGGTTAAGTGATTTTTTTTTTTTCAGAAATAGCCAAAAAATTTTAAAATATTAGGCAAATATTTCAATATCACGCTGGTTCGGAATTACCTATATTTATTTTTAAATCTGCTAAACCAACTGCACAAACCGCTGCAACTTCATTAAGCGCACCGTTCTCGAACGTCAAACCCATATGAATTATTACGGCGATAAACATTTTTCTAAGTTATTCGCCAATTCCTACGTACACATACATTGCAATAAATTTTCATATTGCAAGAGAACGCAATATTACGAGGTGCGGTAAGTGCCGTATATTTCATGTCTGCGACCGCGAGCTGACTCCTTGATAATACCACAGTAGATAAATACAGACAGCGTGTCTTTACGAACACTTCATCAAATCTTTCCCATTAACATCCCCCCCATAAAAAAGATTGCAAGAATTTTTTATACTGTGATATTTCATTGCAAAACCGTTTGTATTATCACACTCACGAAGTGACTTGGCTGGTTTCATTCATCCATGATAATACAGTATTCCACTTGCTAAGATATTGTCTTTATAGGGAAAGTTGATCATTCGAGACTGCTTTATTAACTTTATGGCTGATAAAGCGATGAACTTGGGTTAGCGAGACAACGATGTAAATGGGAGTTTCTTGAAAAGGAAAGTTGAATATTCTACCGCTACTTACATTCACCTTTGATTTAAGGCAGCTTAAACGTAACCCTGTAGCACCTCCGGTGATAGACATTATTTTGACTGAATATTTATTATTAAATTTAAGGGATGTTTGACAAAAAAAAAATTGACAGTTCTAGTCAGTAAACAACCACATTCATCGAATATGTTTAAGTCCAAAGGGGACCAGCGTTTTCCTGTGGTCAGAAACGGCTTAAGCAAAAGGCTAGTTGACTCATATCAAAAGTAGGTACAAGAGTCCAAAATATACCAAGTTCGATAAATATAAATAAGGGATTGCTGTAGAAATTCAATTCAATTATGTTTTATTTTTACTTTATTTTTCATCTGCCAAAAACGCTATCCACCATGTTTGTGAACTTAGTTGAGTAAGGTTTCATGTAAACAATTACTACGCATGGTCAAAATCCGTCAAACGCCAATCGTAACCAATCAAGCATAACTGTCGGCTATGTCACACATGCGTATTGAATTGTTTACAGTAGTCGTGACGCTACGGCACAGATAATTCATAGACCATCAGGATTATGAATAACGTTTTTGCTTAAATGACAAAAACGCCTTCGTATTTGACATTTAAGCAGAAACGTAATTTATAATTTAAAATTTATTATTTTAAAGGCTTCGGAAAAAAATTGTATTATTTTTTATGGTCATTAATTAATAATTTGGTCAGTAATTAATAATTTAGGGCCCAATAAAAAAAGGGTCAACTAGTATTTTAGTATACATAATAAACAGCACGTACGTTTAACCTTTCAATGGTCAGAAAACCAGACAATAGAAACATTGCTTGTGAACACCGGTGTTCGCGCTGACCCTGAAGCAGTTAACAAATCAAGAACTTTTATACTGTCGAGATTCAAGCCGCGATCTCTTTCTCGAGTATGGCCGGCTGTGCCTACTCGGCTATCGTTTTATTTATACACTATACGGAAATACTTTTACTATAAGAAAATCATATTGCTGCGACAACCCAATATTATAAGTAGATACAATCTTTTTTGCATGTATTTACATCCTCGGCATAAATACCTCCCACTGCTGGGCAGAGGCCTTCCTCGTGGAGAAATACATAAAGAGTATGGGTCATGACACCATCACGCAGGCCCAATGCGGATTAGTCATCCATTGAAAGCGACTTATTAAAAAACCATAATTCGAGTTACTTAAGTGAACTAAACCTAATATTTACAGAAGATCACTATTAATCGTATAAGAAACTTCGCCCTCAAGTTACGACCTTTAATTAATACGGAGAGCCATAAATTTTCATATGTGCATGGTACGGTGCGTCTTTGAAACTATTAAGGCTGTATTTTCAGTCAGTCGCGACGGCGGAGATTTAGATAAGAGTATTAATGTGCTCAGTTCTATCCCTGATTTTGGTAACGTTTCTAGTATGAATTAGTTGTTTAAGATATTTCAAATAGTCCCCATCTTCTTTCGAAAAAGCAAAATAATGAACTCTTTTTAGAGCGAGATCAGCTGGCGAAAGAGCTTTGAAAGCCATTAAAAATAGTTTTTTTCAATTCCCGCCCCTATTTACGTTATTAATTTAGTTAAATACAGTTTGATCTTAAATAGCACTTGCCTTAGGCGGTGTTTACCAACCAACAAAGAAACCAAAAACATATCGAAATATACCAAATTCAAGTTTGTTAAACCATTAAAAAACGGCAAGCAGAAGGAACATTGAACATAATTTTAATAATGATTAAATGATTATCTCAACTGAAAGAAGCCCACTTAAGTCCTGTAAAAATACTTCTCACTTTGAGTTGCGTTAAGAAATGACAAAACTGTCAATTACTATGAGAAATGTGATTTCAACTTGTTTCCGCTAGAGGCGCTTTACACGTTTCCCTAATAATATTGGGTCCTTACCTATGAAATTGGTGTTTTTTCTCTCTATTAGTATTTTGTCTGTAACTATTAAGATTCAGAGTATGCCTAAAAAATAATTACCTCGTCTAAAAATAGACTATATTTTTGAGCTCATTTGATTTGTTTTGATAATTTGTTGTAAGTTTAATTGTGTTAAAATTGGACACGGAGACAACTCTTTTTAAGTGCCTCCCGAATACATCATTTTATTTGCATTCACTTAAAAACGATAAATAATTTTTATGAAGTGTGATATTACACATATTACTAAAGCTTGTCTAATGATAGATGCCAAATATTATTATCTTTGGATTTGTCGTTGTGAAGAAAACTGAAAAAATTTTAGTATGGAAAATGCAGAATTCCCCAAAATCCTCATACAAAACACCAATTTCATAGGTAAGGACCTAATATGATATAAAAAATATAGCCACTTACCGAAAATTATGTCATACGATAAGGTTAGGTCTCAAGGTCAAATAATTTATTTAGTTTAGGTATTTACATACTCTTATGAATGTCAAATTATGCCAACCGTTCACTAGCTACTGGAAGGCCTTATTCTGAGAAGAACGGGCAAGCAACTCAGCAAGTTGTTCCCTCCATTCACCATAAAAATACTGGTTTTTTGAAAGCTTTTAGAGAAGAGCGTACCCTCTTTTTCCTCAAGGACTCACCTGCCATATTGGCACCACCCACTAAAACTCCCCGATATACCCGTTCCTGCCCTTCTATGGGAGCGACCCGGGGTCTGCCGGAGCAACTCTCCGAGCCGTTCCCAGGGCTTACCGACCTACGGACACTAGGTCGAGGTTTTCGCCAAGAGAAGAGCGAACCCTAGCACTGTAATACGGCGTATGCTCCGGCGTAGTGGGCAAAGACCTTTACTGAAAAGGCTATTGAAAAATATCAAAACAATATGCTTGTGGCATAAATGAAAGGTTTTTTATATTACAATATTAGCCACTTTGAACTTATATAACAATGACTCGTTTATAAAGCATTTTAAGGAAAACCGTGAAATCACATTTATTATTAGCTAACTTTTGAAATGAAAACAAGAGTTTCTTCTTACAACGTGTACTTTAATTATGTATTTTCCGCTTTGTATATGTCCCTAGGTAGCCAGTTGATATAATAAAAGACATAATACTGGAGAGCTTTATAATGTATCAAGTACAACGTCCGTGCTAAATATTCTCGAGTCCCTTAATAAGCTTGGATACCTTGCCGTTGAAAAGGGCCTAGTCTATCAAATTTTATAAACGTATTCTCATAAAAATTTGAATCATGTAGTAAATATAGAACCAACATATGTACTTCAAACAATACTTAGTTGAAAATGTATTGAATGCAAGCAGTGCTTTTTGCGTGTTGGTACATACACACAGATTAAATTTTTCCCCTACGATCGATATTTTCCTATGTTAATAATATATATACCTAGTTACACTGTGCTCCTTTTTATATTTAGTAAAAAATTTAATAACTTTATATATATTATCGGCATTGGGAATATCTTTGGATATAAATAGTTAAAATATATCTTAACTCATCACGATACGTGCGTAGACACAAAGAAAATCAATTGCGTCTACTCCAAAACAGGATTAGTGTCAGTCCAGGGGATAACCTGTAAAAATTTACACAATATATAAAATTATTGCTCGCAAACGCTGGCGGTCGCTTGCAATTAAAAAGGTTAAGTGATTTTTTTTTTTTCAGAAATAGCCAAAAAATTTTAAAATATTAGGCAAATATTTCAATATCACGCTGGTTCGGAATTACCTATATTTATTTTTAAATCTGCTAAACCAACTGCACAAACCGCTGCAACTTCATTAAGCGCACCGTTCTCGAACGTCAAACCCATATGAATTATTACGGCGATAAACATTTTTCTAAGTTATTCGCCAATTCCTACGTACACATACATTGCAATAAATTTTCATATTGCAAGAGAACGCAATATTACGAGGTGCGGTAAGTGCCGTATATTTCATGTCTGCGACCGCGAGCTGACTCCTTGATAATACCACAGTAGATAAATACAGACAGCGTGTCTTTACGAACACTTCATCAAATCTTTCCCATTAACATCCCCCCCATAAAAAAGATTGCAAGAATTTTTTATACTGTGATATTTCATTGCAAAACCGTTTGTATTATCACACTCACGAAGTGACTTGGCTGGTTTCATTCATCCATGATAATACAGTATTCCACTTGCTAAGATATTGTCTTTATAGGGAAAGTTGATCATTCGAGACTGCTTTATTAACTTTATGGCTGATAAAGCGATGAACTTGGGTTAGCGAGACAACGATGTAAATGGGAGTTTCTTGAAAAGGAAAGTTGAATATTCTACCGCTACTTACATTCACCTTTGATTTAAGGCAGCTTAAACGTAACCCTGTAGCACCTCCGGTGATAGACATTATTTTGACTGAATATTTATTATTAAATTTAAGGGATGTTTGACAAAAAAAAAATTGACAGTTCTAGTCAGTAAACAACCACATTCATCGAATATGTTTAAGTCCAAAGGGGACCAGCGTTTTCCTGTGGTCAGAAACGGCTTAAGCAAAAGGCTAGTTGACTCATATCAAAAGTAGGTACAAGAGTCCAAAATATACCAAGTTCGATAAATATAAATAAGGGATTGCTGTAGAAATTCAATTCAATTATGTTTTATTTTTACTTTATTTTTCATCTGCCAAAAACGCTATCCACCATGTTTGTGAACTTAGTTGAGTAAGGTTTCATGTAAACAATTACTACGCATGGTCAAAATCCGTCAAACGCCAATCGTAACCAATCAAGCATAACTGTCGGCTATGTCACACATGCGTATTGAATTGTTTACAGTAGTCGTGACGCTACGGCACAGATAATTCATAGACCATCAGGATTATGAATAACGTTTTTGCTTAAATGACAAAAACGCCTTCGTATTTGACATTTAAGCAGAAACGTAATTTATAATTTAAAATTTATTATTTTAAAGGCTTCGGAAAAAAATTGTATTATTTTTTATGGTCATTAATTAATAATTTGGTCAGTAATTAATAATTTAGGGCCCAATAAAAAAAGGGTCAACTAGTATTTTAGTATACATAATAAACAGCACGTACGTTTAACCTTTCAATGGTCAGAAAACCAGACAATAGAAACATTGCTTGTGAACACCGGTGTTCGCGCTGACCCTGAAGCAGTTAACAAATCAAGAACTTTTATACTGTCGAGATTCAAGCCGCGATCTCTTTCTCGAGTATGGCCGGCTGTGCCTACTCGGCTATCGTTTTATTTATACACTATACGGAAATACTTTTACTATAAGAAAATCATATTGCTGCGACAACCCAATATTATAAGTAGATACAATCTTTTTTGCATGTATTTACATCCTCGGCATAAATACCTCCCACTGCTGGGCAGAGGCCTTCCTCGTGGAGAAATACATAAAGAGTATGGGTCATGACACCATCACGCAGGCCCAATGCGGATTAGTCATCCATTGAAAGCGACTTATTAAAAAACCATAATTCGAGTTACTTAAGTGAACTAAACCTAATATTTACAGAAGATCACTATTAATCGTATAAGAAACTTCGCCCTCAAGTTACGACCTTTAATTAATACGGAGAGCCATAAATTTTCATATGTGCATGGTACGGTGCGTCTTTGAAACTATTAAGGCTGTATTTTCAGTCAGTCGCGACGGCGGAGATTTAGATAAGAGTATTAATGTGCTCAGTTCTATCCCTGATTTTGGTAACGTTTCTAGTATGAATTAGTTGTTTAAGATATTTCAAATAGTCCCCATCTTCTTTCGAAAAAGCAAAATAATGAACTCTTTTTAGAGCGAGATCAGCTGGCGAAAGAGCTTTGAAAGCCATTAAAAATAGTTTTTTTCAATTCCCGCCCCTATTTACGTTATTAATTTAGTTAAATACAGTTTGATCTTAAATAGCACTTGCCTTAGGCGGTGTTTACCAACCAACAAAGAAACCAAAAACATATCGAAATATACCAAATTCAAGTTTGTTAAACCATTAAAAAACGGCAAGCAGAAGGAACATTGAACATAATTTTAATAATGATTAAATGATTATCTCAACTGAAAGAAGCCCACTTAAGTCCTGTAAAAATACTTCTCACTTTGAGTTGCGTTAAGAAATGACAAAACTGTCAATTACTATGAGAAATGTGATTTCAACTTGTTTCCGCTAGAGGCGCTTTACACGTTTCCCTAATAATATTGGGTCCTTACCTATGAAATTGGTGTTTTTTTTCTCTCTTCGTATTTTGTCTGTGACTATTAAGATTCAGAGTATTCCTAAAAAATAATTACCTCGTCTAAAAATAGACTATATTTTTAAGCTCTTTTGATTTGTTTTGATAATTTGTTGTAAGTTTAATTGTGTTAAAATTGGACACGGAGACAACTCTTTTTAAGTGCCTCCCGAATACATCATTTTATTTGCATTCACTTAAAAACGATAAATAATTTTTATGAAGTGTGATATTACACATATTACTAAAGCTTGTCTAATGATAGATGCCAAATATTATCATCTTTGGATTTGTCGTTGTGAAGAAAACTCAAAAAATTTTAGTATGAAAATGCAGAATTCCCCAAAATCTCCATAAAAAACACCAATTTCATAGGTAAGGACCTAATACTTTCATGCGTTTCCCATGCAAATTTTTATTCTTGACATTTCATAACGCAACTCAAAGTGAGAATTTTTTACAATGAAAACTTACTCTAGGAGTACTGCACGTAGGCCTTCACTGATCTGCCCAAGTGCCCACTATTTTGAACTTTTGAAAAATAAACGGATCGCGGTCACTTTTCATGTCCCTTATTATTGCGGTGAATCAGAGCGAGACAGGACGTGACTTTCCGAATCGAGTCGCTGTACCTGTGATGCATTTATAAGACAATCTGTCCTCTTTTTTTTCTAGCTTTTATTTAACTTGCAATAGATAGATATTATTAAGTCTTGGAGTTTTTTTGATGATGAAGCTGGTGGCAATAGGAACTGAGTAATTAAAAGATACAATGCCATCAAGTTTGGGCTCGTTTGGGCAAGTTTAGGTCCTTGAATCGCCTTAACGAGGACGTTGACTTAAACAAAAAAAGTTATAAATAAAATATAAAAAAAATTATAAACAAGTTTTTATTACTTCATTAAATATAAGCGTGTTACATTTTGATGGAACATTGAAGAACATCTTGAAGAGCAATAACAATGTAACACGCTTTTATTTAACAAAGTAATAAATAAAGCTTTTATATTTTTTAATGTTTTGAACCTTAATATTAATTAAATTAATATCTTTAAACATTCACACCTATCCACTAGCCACATTTTAAGCAACTGATGCTGCTTGTGTTATGGATACTAGATGACGGATAAAATTTTATTCAATAGATAAATACATATAAATATCCAGAATATATCTAATACTGGAGAACAAATGCCTGTATTCATTACACAAAAATCTGCCCCCACCGGGGATTGAACCCTGAACCTCTCGAAATGGAAACACCTTAAGACCGGCGTACAAACCACTCAACCACGGTATCGTCAAATCCAAACAGATAATATAAAATTGTTGGCGAGAGAAATAAAAAGATGAGTTAAAATATTGTGCTTTACTCTCGCCAGACTAATAGAATAGAACAATAGTAATAGAAAAACACGTCAAACGTATAAAAAAAAACAGAAATTGTACAAAATTCAAAAACAAGTAATAGACAAATTATCAAAGTGTTCGGTGGCCAGCTCTACGGCCGCAGACCAGTCCGCAACAAAAAAATTATCATAATATTTTCTAAAAATAAAAATCTTAATATCATTAATATTGTATAGTATCTAAGCAGACAATTCTGTCTACTAATAGGCCTATTTTATGAAAAGACCCGACACTATTATCTTCGTAATTAGATATAATTTTTGTATTTGATTAATGGCTAGTAAAATTTCAAGGCGTCACATTTATTAGGCTGTTAAGCTCTATTATGTTTAGATTGGTTGTATTTTTTACATATTTAATTAGTTACATATTAATTGCCGTGTATTTACCGTTCATCGTTTTATCCAGCTTTCATCCTATCGAAACGTTAATTATGTATATTTAATCTTTGTTCCTCCCCGGGTACGTTCTTATCTATTCTCCTTTGTATAAGATATCACATAATCGTTGATACTGAACACATCTATAAATATCAAATTACGACCTCAGAAAACTTAATAAGCGATTAAAAATTACTGAGCATAATATTTTTTATTATTATTCAAACAACATACCTACGTCATAATTATAGGTACGTAATCTCTTTAAACGTTAACGATATAAGCCACATTTTATTCACAGCATTCTCAATAAAATACTTACCTCTAATATATTTTCCGTAAATTCTTTCCTTTGATGAACAAAAAAGGGTCGTTATTTTTTTAAAGAGAAAAGAACTTTCCAATTGATATTATTATCTACAGTAATTTGTCTCAATGAATTTTATCAAAATACCATATTCAGTGCTTCAATGAATACCATTTGTTTGTTGAAATTTTTAATGGCGTTAATACGGATGTAATTGTCGTATTAGTTTTAAGCATAAACAGCGCAATATCTATCGGGCTTTTATCACGATCAACTGTCGAAGTACTATAGCATTTCACAATTAGCGTAATAAAAACGTGATAAATACCATATCGCGGTGCTCGTGCTTTTTAGGCATGGCATATAAGCTTACAGCAATAAAATTATTCAATATTTTTTATTTAAGCAAAAGCTTCCCCCCATACAAGCGGTATCGAACCGATTACGTGTCGAACTTGTCCCGTTCTATAACACGGTTCTCTTACAAATAACTCGCAGTCGGATTGAGTGAGAGACTGACATATTTCAGAGTTCTTCGGGCGACTTCCAGAATATTGATCAGCAGAATCTCTCATACCGCAACGCCAGATGCTCTCTGAAAATTACTTTCAAATAAATCTTCTCGGCTTGTTACAATGACGTAACAGCTCAAAATAAATGTGAACATTATTAAACCGCGAAACCAGCACCTAACGCTCATGTGAACTCATAAAGTCATAATGTTCTCGAATATCTTTACTAGAAAATCATAATATGTAATTAATAAAACTCTGTTATGTTATAGCTTCAGTTAGTACCTAAAGTTTATTGCGAATATAGTTTGCTTCACATAATGCCCGGTGCATTTGATTTATTTATTTAAGGTCTGTCAGCTTTTGTATACATAAAACATACCTACAATTAATTACATTACATATTATGTAACAAGCTAAATATAACAAACATTATATTGGGTCCTTACCTATGAAATTGGTGTTTTTATTCTGTCTTAGTATTTAGTCTGTAACTATTAAGATTCAGAGTATTCCTAAAAAATAATTACCTCGTCTAAAAATAGACTATATTTTTGAGCTCTTTTGATTTGTTTTGATAATTTGTTGTATGTTTAATTGTGTTAAAATTGGACACAGAGACAACTCTTTTTAAGTGCCTCATTTTATTTGCATTCACTTCGTCATCAGACTATATACGTCCCACTGCTGGAACAGGCCTTCCTCATGGAGAAACACATGAGGAGTATGGGCCGTAACACCACCACGCTGGCCCAATGCGGATTGGTAGGTAGAAACGGTCACAAATGCGACCGGGACCAACGGCTTAACGTGCCTTCCGAAGCACGGAGGAGCTCGAGATCACAAAGTCTTGGTCACCCATCTACAGCATGGCGAAGGTAGCTTTGTTTTCGATCGAAGCCAAAGCGCACTGACCACTACGCCACCAAGCTCCCGCATACGCATGGCAATAGACTAGCCCTTACTTACATAGGGACTTTAACTTAAGCGCAGGTAACAACTCTTGAGAAGCTTGATGATTGTATGTGGATATTAAATAATAATGAAAAATATAACAATCAATTTATTTATTATATTTTTAATTACTACTTTTTCACATTCACTTTTTTCATTTAATTTAACGTAGTATGGCAAAATATAGTTAACGATTATCTCATAACTTTTGTCTTCTGTGCAATGATGTCTTTATGTATTGTCATTTAAGACACTAACCGCCGCACTCAGAGATGTCATTTAACATAATGTTCATAAGAAAGAATTTCAAAATCGTCTTTATGTCTATTAAAATAAGTGTCAATTTTTGTTCATAAGTAACCATTAAAGTTAATGAATGACTCTGAGTGCGGCAGTAAGGTTATAAAATTTCTTACCGGTGTTTTGTGAAAACCGGAGAGGGTGAAAACTTGTCGAGTATCTTATTCGTTAATCTTAGAACAATACCTAAGGAGATTTTGCATGGCGTCGTCTTTCGCTTTTATTAAAATCGTAAAGCATTTTATATACATTCATCACAGCACAACAATGCATATAATCTGAATAAACACGTATTTTTGTATTTTAAAAAAACCTACTCAAAATAAACTTAAAACTTTGAAAATTCATATTTGGTTGAATCGTTACATCATGTCAAATTAAATAACTTATCTTTAACATAAGATCTATAATAAAAGCAATCGTAATGAATTTGCTTTGGATTACTTACGCTTAATAACTTTATGTTCTAGTAAAGATCCAAGTTTCGAGCTTTAGTCAACATAGCGCCATCTATGTGTAGACCTAGAATATTACATTCGCTATATTTTTTTATTTAGCTGCTACTAGCACGATCACTTGTTTTTTCGTGAAATTTTAAGTTACTAATTGAATAGGAACAATCTTTTTTAAATTTTCACGTATATGGTCAAAGACAGGTATATGGTCAACTATTACAAACCTATTGTAAATACCTAGTTCTTAGTTTTATATTATGTAGTCATTCAATACAAGCTATATAATAAAATAAAATTCATTTAACTACTACTTACTACTTCTTACTTTTAAGCCTGAACCGACCCAAAGTAAGGTACTCGGGGACGTATAAAGATACGTGATAATTTAAACCAGAAATTATCACACAAATCTCCCCACCGGGACTGGAACCCGGGACCGGGACCCGGGGAAAACATTGCACACAAGGCCGCGAAGAAGGTCGTTCTTATTTCTACTCTTATCAGTGAAATATAAAAAAATGCAATGAAGCATATGGCTTTCGTTGAATTGTATTTCTTTTTTTCACTAACAATACAACTCCTAATCTATTCTAAATACAGCTCTGTATTATTGTCAAATCAAAATATGGATCAGGTAAAAATAAATAATAATGCCCTCTGTGTTTTGAATACATTTTTATTTGAAAATGTCATAAAATGATATCAACATCTTAAAGTTAACATTGATAAATAGAATTGCCTTCATGCTATTACTTGAGTTCAACTTTATTTTAATTATATACAAATACGATTGTCACTTGTTATTGTCATTTCTAACAAAAGAAAACACTTATAGGAAACATTAATAATGCTAAACAATGCTAAGCCGATCAAATAAATAACCACGTAACGATTATGTAACTATATTATTATTGTATTTTATTTTCTCTTCCACAAGCAAAAACTTTGTAAAAAAATTGTCATGTAACAAAATCCTAACTTTTACCTATGTATGTAAATCATAACACAAATATATCATAGTACAATGAATACATACAGCTACGTATAGTTTATGTTTCCAAATACATAAATATAGAATATTTTTACAGAATCGATTCTTATCAAAATTCAATTTAATCTCCATAACTCTATTTCTACTATAAATTCATCATTTTTACTTACATACACTACGATTTATATGAAGCCCAAAAGGTACTCCACACACTACATTTCTTTTAACTCATATGTATATAAACTTGAATGAGCCGAATACATTATTTTAATATACTATTCGGAAGACAAATTTATTAATACAAGTATCAAATTTTATACTCTAGCACTTTTTAGTACCCAACAAAGTATTATAACCGAAACAGTGATGAGAACATAATAATTATATTTCTGACCTATTTATTTTCAATAAGAAGGAGAGATTTCGCAATGATTCAACGGAATATAAAAAAAATAAACAAATTTACTCACAGATATTATCAAATTTATATTAAAATTTTTAAAATTTGTTTCTTAATATTAGTATTGTCATATGTTGGATGTAATAAAATATTTAAATATTTATAAACATTCATATTCATTGTAAAATTTCTTAGGTATCTCTCTCTTTTTTTGTTGGTGCGAAATCTGTCCTATATTTTGTATGAATAGAAAAATACAGAAAGGACAGCAATATTAGGTTTTTAAAAGCAAGTCTCAAAGACAAACTGACAATTATTAATATTGCTATTTGTAATTTGCAACTATGACCTTTTTAGTCATCACCTTCGTTGTATAATTATAATTACGATGTTTTTAACTTTGATTTTATACATTTTGGGAAAAAATATTTAAGCTCTATACATGCAAAATGTCATCGGCCTAATAATAATATTTTGGTCTAAATATCTTAACACTACGGCTATTGTCTTTACAATCGTATTGTCATACAGAGGTTATAACTTACATATTAAACTTATTATAATAGTTATCATTATAGATATATTTATACAATTACAAAAATCATGTATACACATTTTCTTGAATTATATAATTGTATAATCAAATATTTTAAGTAAGAAAACATCATACGGTTTTATATAGCGTCTTCGATAGCAAAAAGAGAATTCAATTTTATAAAAGAGATTGATATGACATTGTTGATATTTTATCAATTTATAAAGTCATACTAGACTTTTAAGGAATTATAAATTTAAATGATTATTTTATAGTTGAATCAATATTTACTTTATTTTATTGTCACACTTACAGACCGAAATTGTTACTTCCGCCTAGCATATCAATATTATTTCGTACATTCTTACAACAACCTCAAAATACGTACTCTTAAAAATTCAACAGCCATTGTTTTATCACTACATAGTACATAGTTGTCTTTAACGTATTGTTTAATAAAGCAATCTTACGATACATTACATTTGTTAGCAATAAAAATTGCTGCGTGCATTTCAGGCAGACTTAACATAGCTCCCGGCATCGAGATCCTAACTCATATTATTTGAATCTTACAATGGTTGAAATAACTCAGAAGAAACACTTTTATACGAGAGCTTTTAGAATGATAAGTGAAATGGTGAATATGGTTGTATACAGTTCGCTAGCGTGGTTGTACATGTATTGACGGGGGGGTCCAGACGGGCGGACTTTTTGTTTCTCGGTCCGCTGGGCGTATTCGTTATGCGTGTTGTTGGGCAAGCCGTACGTGTTGTAAAAGTTTAACGCATTGTTGAGCTCGGGGTGTCGAAGGTCTGACTCTAGCGAGTTCTGATTGCCGCGTTCCAATTTCTTCGGGTTCCGCTTCGGTGGTCGTGTTGTTGTCGCCAGTGTTGTTGTGGGCCGCGGTGTCGTGGTTGTCGTTGTTGTGGTGGTAGTCGTCGTTGTTGTCGTCCGCTGTGGTGTTTCTGTTGATAGAAGAAATAGACGATTTTACTTAGCTGTTTTATAATGAGCAAAACGTTACATTTATATGCCTAGGGTAAATAATATGAAATTGAATTATTAATGAGTCCTAGGTGGTAAATAATTCAAATAACTATTCTAACAAACTATTATAATAAATCGAATTAATAAACCTTCAATTCAGTAATATTTACCGCGGAATGAGCCAATTTATGTAAGAAAATAGTTAGATTTTTGTGTTTTGCGCGTGTTTATATACGACAAACAGAACAGACAAAATAAATAAAAATCTTAGCTACTCAAAGCATAAAAAAACGTTAAATATCAGTAATATACAGAAAATTTATATGTTAACTTATATGAAAGTAAATTTATCTCAACAGCATAAGTAAGTAATATTTAACCAGGTAGTATAACGGCTGAAGTTACTGAACACTGAACTTTCCGTTAAATGTCGAAAGCTCATCGAATTTACGTTGAATAGACTTCCGCAGTTTTCGAATTTTCTGTATCCCAGTCGATTTCTCGTAAATTGAATACTTAGGTACCTCGTAGAGTACATAATTGATGCGGAAAGCGCAATTCTCGCTTCAATCACAACTGAGTTCAAATAAAATTCAAGTACAATTTATACTGAATATCGTTTCCTTACACTATCCAGTGCATCGCAATAGGCTCATAGGGTATAGATACTTTGGGAGATAAATTGGGTCAACAGCACTTAAGTACAGTCACATGCAATAATGAGTCATTAACTGTCAAAAGTATATACATATTTTCGCACGTGACTGTACATCTCCCTTTACCCCTACAAGGATACTAATCATGGCAACGTTATGTTATTCCATGTTTATTACTTATTCTTTGTAAATGCCCTTGTCATCAATGTTTATATTCACGCTGTAAATAGGCATTTTGCTTTTATTTTCCTCTACTAAACGTCCTAATATTTACACCATTCATACAGAATCCTTAATAATGGGAGTAACATTTGAGTTCTGTGGTCTTACAACAGTGTGCTCCACACATCTCTTTGATTTTATTTCTATTTTTATTCTATATTTTTATTCTGGTGTAATGTTATGGGTAATTAAAGTTTCCGATTTTATACAATACACAAACATTATCACATACGATAATATTTGTTAGGCAATTGAGAGAATTTATAGAATTAACTTCGGCAATAAATAATTTTTAATGGATATTTCAAAGGGGACGTGGAAAGCAACGGCACGAGTTAAAATATTTATCATAATTTAGATGATCAAATTAAATCAAACTACGTAATGACAAACTTTAATACTTAGACTTAAATATAAAATTATAAGGCTTTTATGTTAGCTAAGATGAGCTGACCATTTTGACCACAGCATTAATATTAGAATAATATCAACATGAATGTTTAATAACTTTCATAATAAATATAAAATATACGACCTTAAATTCCATAAATGTAAACTAAGTGCGCTGCCACACTGGGGGATTGCAAGCGTTTTTAAAGCGGACCGGCCACGCAGCGAACACGCCGCGTTTGCGCGGTGAAGACGTCGCGGCTGCGCGGCGAACACGTTGCGGACGCGCAGCGTACGCGTCGCGGATGCGCAACGTTTCCGCCTCGTGTGAGTGACGTATGATACATTCAGTAATGGATGGATTCCAACGAGGAGATATTGCTGATAGTTTTTTTACTTTGAAAACGCAAGAAACTGAGCAGGGTCTTCTGTATGTGAGTGTACAAAATGGCGTCTACGCTTCTCTCCGCGGCCAAATCGATGCGCGTCCGCAACGTATTCGCTACGCAGCCGCGATGTCTTCGCCGCGCATACGTGGCGTGTTCGCTGGGTGGCCGCTCTGCTTTGAAAACGCTTGTAACCCGCCAGTGTGGCATGGCCCTAAAACTAACTCAAGAACTTGAGGTCTTTAAATATGAACATTAATAAAAAACACCAATAATTCGGGCGCATGAAGATCATATACCAAAAAATAATATTCACACAATACAACAACTCCTTTGCAAACAATACATACACACACACATACATACACACATACATACACACACACATACACATATTACTCTTCACAGCACCTCACACAATCCTAATTATTAATTTCGTAGCATTGTACCTTTAAATTGATTAATGGGAGGAACAGTATCTCTTAATACAAGCATTTTTACATGCTTCCTGGTAGATTCTGGCCACAGCATATATTAAAAACTGTATAATGTTATGGAAATAAAGAATTTATTATGTATCTCAAGGTAGGCAGATGTATGAAATCCTTAATAAATATAGTTATGATATAATGACGACCACCGTGGTCAAGTGCTATATGCCGGCGTCAAGGCGTCGCCATCTCCAGAGGTTCTGGGTTGGTTCCCGATGGGAGCAAATTTTTGGGGATAAATTCAAAATCATATAATAATACATTCAGGATATTTATACGTATTTATCTATTAAATATATTTATCCGTCATCTTGTGTCCGTTACACAAGCAGCTTTAGTTGCTTAAAATGGGGCTAGTTGATAGTTGTGAATGTCTGAAGGTATAGTGGCAGTCAGTTGCCATGCATCATGTCAATTGTAAGGCAAACGATATTTAGATTCAACTTAAGATCGATTATTTCAAAATCATTGCAGATTGAACCGATGACCTCCTGTATGACTAACGCCGTATTTCCTCATCCGCTATTGCTTTTTTTAAGATAGCAATAGCAATAAGATAGCAACAAAATAGCTTGGAATATACTTAAAAGATAAACGAATCACACAGAAGGGTAAACAAACAATAATAATTAATTGGGCGTCTATTGGACACAGAAGTGTATTTATTGTGTCGCAAGTGTTATCGTATTAAGTGTCTTGTACTAATAAACATAACGTACCTTTCAGAATAACGATCCCTTCAGCTTTTCCGTATCCATTGACGCTCGTACACGTGTATTCACCGAAGTCACTCTTCTTTAAACGGTTAATGGTTAAGTTCATCCGTAACGAGTACTCGTTAACTATTTGTTCGGTGATCACGTACTTCGAACTGTTTAACAGCTTTCCTCCTGCGACAATACAAAATAAATCTTTTTAGTATCGTGTAAACTGTACGGGAATTGTGTTAAGGGGAAAATAGTGATAATTTATCCATCTTTTTTATGTAAATTATGTAAACAAGAAATAATCTAATAGAACATTTATAAAAACACAACGTGACAACTTATTCCAATTCTTTAGAATTGAAATAATATACCATAGTCATGTCGTGTACATGGACAGTTTTGATTAACCTATTATTATAAACGCAAACACTTTAAAAGTGAAATACATATATTAACATAACAGTCACTTAGTAAATATAGGTGCTATTCTCAATAAGCCAGCTAGTCCCTCAAAGTAAACTACAAAAGCCGTCTATAATAAAAAGTGTTAAAAAGAGCCAACCGAAGAACTGGGTCATTCTTAATCTTTTTGAGTGCAACATTTTGCAGCTTTTAAGGGTTCTTTAGATAGTACGGTTGCACTTCTGAAACTAAATAATATTTAATGACTTAAAACATTCAGACCTATCAACTAGCCCCATTTTAAGCAACTAATGCTGCTTGTGTTACGGACACTAGATAAAGGATAAATATATTTAATAGGTAAATACATATTAAAAACCTGAATATATATAAAAATCCACGACTGGAGAACAAATGCCTGTAAATTCATCACCCAAACATTTTCCCCCACTGGGGATCGAACCCAGAATCTCTCGAGACGCTTTGAGACCGGCATACAGACTACTCAACCACGAAGGTTGATAAATCCTGATAATATATTATTATACTGGGTGTGTTATGTGTGTATTACAGCTTTTCAATCTTGATAATAAAATAAAATTACGTTTTTTTTTAAAATTTTTGTGACTGTCAGTAAATCATGAAATTTAACAAAATATTTTCTTTGTCATCTAAAATTTAATACCATCTTTTTGCTTTTGTTGCAGGCTTTACACTTGATATAAGTTTATCGTAAATATTTTAACTCTGGCGTGAAAACTTTCTCGGTACATTAATCCGTTTACGAAATATTAAGCATATTTGTAAGAGTTGCTATATTTCTTAGGGTTGCGTATCACTTTCCACACAAGTCATCCTTTTACAAAAGAGAAACAAAATGTATATCAACTGTTTTAAGACAACATACACATACAGTTAGAGCACTAACATTAAAAGTTTTCCAATTAATGTTACTTATTATTGCGTAAGATTTCATATACTACGATGTGTTGTGCACTATACAAATATGCTTACAAAATGTTTATTTATAACGACAAAGGAGTCCACAGAAGGCAGTTATAATGTTCTTTATAGTAAATTACGTCTCGAGATGTATAGCATTCAATTGTCTTAGCATCCATAAAAAATAAAATTTAAAAACTACAAAAACATTAACTCCTTAACTCGATACTAACCGTGTTATTCATAAAAAATAATAAAGTTGTAATTAACCTATTTTAGTTACAAAGTATTTGGTTTTCTTCTTTCAGACACAAATCTAAATAAGAAAGAAAGTGACAAATCACTTTTTAACTAAAATAAGCTTATTAAGCCTACAATATTTTTTATGAATAACACGGTACTATTATACAGAGGTAATATTTATATATTTATCACTTATTTGGATAATTATACTAGTAATTGATTATATTAGCCCGCCCATTGCATACATTGTGTTATTTTTATTTTTATGTAACCATGTGTTTTTGGCAATAAAGAGTATAATAATAATAATAATAATAATTAACAAATATTATACCTGCTTGAGATTTTCCCCGTTGCCAAGTATTGAGAGACTTTGGCGACGCTTCGATGTAGCATTGCAGTGTTACTTGCATGTCCACGGAACGTAGAACTACTGGACTATCCACTCGTACAGCTGGTTGGACTGTATAGAGAAAAATAAAAACATTTATATTTTTGAGTTTAATTTTATTTTATGTTATGTGAGCAACCGTGTGGTAGTGGCTCATAAAAAGAATACTACCAACCCATCTCTTCCCTTGGGTGTCGTAAAAGGCGACTAATGGACTTAGAACTGCACAACCATCCAGTAGCTTATAGCGGCGACGGGCTCACCACCTGTCACGCTGAGTGCAGTCACTGCTCGGTGAAGCGCGGACTATGACAGTAGACTGCTTTTGCGGTGCTTTTGCCTAGTCTCTGATTAACCCATAAAGGATAATAATCGTAATTATATGTATGCAAATACAATTTGATTACGCATAACACGAACGCCTAAAATTCCGTCTCTTGTACTATTTTACATAAATACAGCAAAATATTAATTACTTATATCAGTAATTTCCACCTTCTATCATCTATCGTGTGACGTAGTGTGTCTAATTAAACTGTCAAAGTTTGTTGAAATGGGGTTATGGCCTTTTCATAAGATCACCCACGTGAATAGATATTCAGTACATTATAACAAAACATTTTTGGAGATCATATAATCCGGCTAGTACTCCATTAGTATTAACCAGTGACTTCACCTAATCTATATTTTTATTGTTACTCTACAAAGGTTAAAGGTCTAAAATTCCAAAACTAGTTACGTCTTCAAACACTTAGAGTCATTCTGTCTCTACGAATTGCTTTTGCCTATTCCAAACCAGGACAAATGAAAAGCAATTTATTTAATTACAGCGATTATTCGATTATTTTCCTGAACAAAATTATAAACAAGGGTCAATTTTAGCAAAAAGGTTAACTATAAATTAAGTCAACCCAATTAAGTTAACACAAGGCTGTCTAAAAGTTTCGTTAAGGATCGAAGTTAGATAGGTACTTTATTTTCCGAAGCTTCAGAAAATTTTCCTGTGAATAAATTCGCCTTAAGCTAACTGCCTTCTCAAATTTATTTGAGGTGCCCCCGTATGTGAGGCTTTTGTTTATATTTATTAAGCTGCATATAAGTCTGAGTTACGATTAGGCTTATAAGCCTATTGCTTCTCCATTCCAAAACAAAACGATATTGTGTTTTAAAACAAGTATTCTGTAGAAGACCGGAACAAAATAGTATGTTTTAAAATCCAAAACACGTAAATAATAGGTGTGCGTATGAGATATAAGGCATGTAAACATTCGTCTATATTTGAGATCCACCGTGGGCATTCTACAAAAACTATTGTAAGGGCCTATTTACATTTGACTATGTCGCATGTGCTATTTATTAAACTGACAGACGGGACGGGCGAGTCGTGCTTTATCACGCTGCGTGGAACCGGACCAACAAGATGCACGAATTTCGTTCTAGAGTGCAATGTGTTGACAAACTTTTCGCAAAACCTAATTGTGAATTGAAAAAGTTGCATGAAAAGAAATCTGCGCTTTTCTACATAAAGAGTCTTGACTCATCGTCTACTCATTGTAATGAAAATGGCGTCTGTAAAAGTGTAAAACATACAAAACTAAATTTAGCAACCATTCCTTTTATACACCTGCACATAATGCATTTAATATAATAGCTATGTCATGTAACATTTGTATATAGCAAGATTTTTAGCCCACGGGGAACAATAATAATTTAAAAATAGAACGTCAAGATAACAATTAAAATATACGTAAAAAAATTCGTTATGTTTTTATTGTTGCACATTAAACTAAGTTTTTTTTAATACTTACAATGTACAGAGACTTCGTATCTCCGACTCTTGGTAGGCGGGATACCATTGGCAGCTATACATAAATACGTCCCCATATCCAGTCGCTGAAGGTTGCGCAGGGACAGCGTAGTGCCCACGAAGCTGTCCAATGCTATGTAATATAATAAAATATTATAATAAACCTGTCACATTTATACTTAACCGTAATCTTAATATTTAATTTACCAGCTTGTGTTAAAATTCAACAGTAAAACATTACCAATATGCCTATCCCTGAAAGGGTAAGCAGCATCTTCATTTCGCCTCATACATTCAAGTCCCCATGAAACAGACGGCGAGTGTTAATAATATTAGATCCAAAGGTTGTCTGGAAGACATCGCTAACAGCGATAAGACTGCCCATTGTACTTTTATGTAAAATTCTACATGTAACTAAATTGGAACAATAAAGATTATTTTTAAAATAAAGATTCGAATGGCATTAATTCTCTGAGATAAATGATATCACGAATATTTGTAATAATTGTATTTTATGTTCACATCGTTGAGTGCCAAGCAACTATATAAAAATCATACATCATCGCCCTATAATAACCTACACCGTTCCATAAATTGCCATCGTGATTTATGCTACTTTATTATACCATTCTTTTTTCATTTCACCCTATTAAACGATCTTCTTTTGTTTTACTCACATTCATTACCTTTTTCTATTTTTTCGCGTTTCATCCAAACACAAAAGGTTGGCAGGATGAAATTTCTACTTTGAATTAAACCTTTAGCTGTTCTGATCAATGGTGAAATTGGTGAATGACGTTATTAGATGATAAAGGTTTTTAATAATATTTACTATCATCATTTTCACAAAACAATTCCCAAACGACAAAAGTAGGTCAAGATAAGAAATAAATATTGTTTTCAACCAAAAATATAAATTTTAATTCGAACCTGAATACGAATAAGTAATATTAATTGTAGTTACCAAATAAAAAATTAAACGTGAGCACAAGCGAGTGCTTTTAGAAAGAGAAAAGTAAGAAAGAGAAAAGGAATTGAGGTTTGGTGAAGATTAGTATATATTTGTGAAATTTAAAAAGGTCTTTAAAAAAGTCTTTGTATTTAAATTTAAAAATTTAAAAACAAAGTCTTAAAAAAGGTGCAAGAAAAGCAATAATGACAAGCGCACAAGCAAGTCCTTTGTTATATGGTGTTTGAATTATGATAGCCTAGATACGAATGATATGTAACAAAAAAACTGCTTATACTCTTATACAACTATGGAGATCTTAACACTAATAAAATATCTTTTGCTTTTAACTATAATATTATTGAAAAAAAAAATGTAAATTATTAAAATTACTTCATTAGGACATGAAGATAATAAATAAATAAAAATAAATATCCTCAGACATTCACACCTACCAACTAGCTACATTTTAAACAACAAATGCTTGTGTTACGGATACAAGATGACGGATAAATATATTTAATAGATATATACATATAAATATTCAGAAAATATACAAAAGTTATATAAACATCCAAGACTGGTGAACAAATGCCTGTATTCATCACACAAACACCTGTGCCCACCGGAGATCGAACCCTCTCGAGATGGCGCGGCCTTGAGACCGGGCGGACCACTCGACAATATAAGAAAAAATTATATTACAACAAAGAATGTAATTTTTTCTAAAGGCATAAATTTATAATTCTTGTCACTACACCGTTTAAACTGATTTAATTATATCAACAAAACGAATTACCCAAAGTCGTCAGGCTCAGATCTTGTTTCGATGCCAAATTTAAGCCCGTGTCTCAGCCAAAATCACTCCCTCACGCTTACGCCTCGTCTTAATTATATGAGTCGGCATCGCTAATCTCAACGTAACACTTTAATGAAAACATTGCACAATCCGGCATTTAACAGTCGCTGTCAAATTAAATTTAAATTGAAATAATTTATTGCCTTATTATATACAACCGTACCTCGAGTTGTGGCTGTGCAACAGCGGTTTTAAGTGGATGAAAAATGTCGATGTGGAAAATAGTACCATTTGATTTTCACGAAGTTCTGCTTTATTAGGTGAAATCTAGTAATCTTTTAAGACATTGAAACTAAAATTTTGTTTTTCATTATAAAGAAGCATTTTTATTTTACAAGTGGCTTCCTGCAGTTTCACCCACGTGGTACCCGTACCCATGGGAATATCGATATAAAAAGTAGCCTATGTCCTTTCTTAGACTCTAGACTATCTGTGTAGCAAAGACAGACAGACAGAGTTACTTTCGCATTTATAATATTAGTATGGATCTACTGTAACGAAAATAAAATTTGTAGGTTCTGTAAAGCAGCAAATTCAGTTGTATAATAGAAAGAAAATTGTGAAGGATTTATCGCGGTTTTCGGGGCCAGGATTTGCCATTAACAGTCCACATAGCTTGCCTCTGTAATCGCTGTAACTCTAACCGCGTCTCAAATCTCGGGCACGGACATAAAATACTGCTCCACTACGTAGCGCGTAATATCAAAGCGGCCCTGTATGAAATTGTGTTTTATTAACGGGTTATAAAGTTGGGTTGCGACATGTCGTTGGCAACTTGTTTGCCCAGACGACGGCTCTGATTCAGCAATTCCATTATTATTGCTCGCAGACTAATTGTTTTCCGATTTAACTCCGGCTCAACAATTTCCCGCCATAAACACTTTACAAACGACTTTTAGAATTACTTGGGGTGAGTTTTTTGATCCGTAGTAATAGTAAACACAATAGTTAAATTCTAGAGCAATAGCGTCAATGGAAACGCCAAATTGTATGATTGTGTGAGCTTGACAAATTGTTAAATATGCAATAAAAATTCTGAACAATATACATTAGCTGTGCCGCCAGCCGCCATGTTTCTAATTCGTGGTATCTATGGTATATATTCGTCATTTATAATGTGTTGTAGTTAAATTGTCTATGACTATTTAACTAAGGTAATATTTAAAAATTCGATTATTGAACAAGTTGTCATATTACGACATCATATGTTTTCGCCATTGGTCCTTATTTTAACCTACTGGTTAACCTGACTATGGATTTAAAAATTTACCCTTAATGAGATATGGATTAGCGTCAAGTCTTAGTTTTGTGACAAATTAGCTAAAGCGAAGGTTAATTATACTTTCTAGAATATCAAGAAGCTCTCGTTATTAATATTGAACGGAAACACGAAACCAAACAATAAAATAAACATTAGATTCTAAAACGGGCATTTTCTTTGTAATTTTCTATCTGGTATGCTTTAATCACCAGCATTCTTAAATTTTGTTTTACATTCTATGTAAGCCTTTACGAATATAAGTAAATAATTTGTTTTGAACATTTAATTTTTGAATATTATCATTAGGTACTTATGTGACTTATTTTAATAATTTTGTTTAAATTTTATTATAGTGCAAGAGTTAACCATATAAATAAAGTGTCATTATTCATCGTGTTGGTTTGTCTTATTTCAATAGCATATTTTAATAAACTCTACTTTTTTTTATATGGCAGGTAAGCTCTTGGCCTTCATCTCACCTGATGGTAAGTGACGATAAGGCCGAAGGTGGAAGTGAGCTTACCTGTAATCCTCAACAACTGAGGAACTGGTTATCTTACCTCTGATTGCCGGAACACAACAATGCTTATAACATTGTTATTATGGCGACAGATTTAGGTAAGACGGTGGTAGCTAGCCAGGCGCGCTAAGAAGCTTTACCACCAACTAAACCAAGCAGAAAAATCCCTGCTCCCGTGGGGAATCGAACCCAGGACCTCCTGATCTACACCCGGCGATGTCAACCACTAGACCAGAGAGGCGGTTAAAACTTAAGAATGAAGCAATCAGTTGATTGCTTCCGTTCAGAAGAAAACAATTTTCTTTTGATTTCAAATAACTATCTTGAATTGTACTATTTAAATTTTACTAAAATCCAACAAGCAAAACATTTATTAAGGTTGACAGTTTAACAAACGTATAAACAATTCTTATTTCGCGACAATAAATAAACGATATCATTTGTCAAGTTTAATTAGGTTATGTTCCCGTTGAATTGGTTTAATGATTCAGATGTTTTATACATGGACTTAATTAAGCGATCTTTGACAGGAGAGCCTTCGCTTCAGATAAGTAATTAACCCGTGTAAAGCTGTTCTCATTATGAGAAAAACGCCAGCAGTTGCCGACACAATGTAACTGCAGCTGAATATACTTTAATATGTTTATGAATTTAAAATCAACCTCGTTAGTAGTATTTCAAGCGCTTTAAATGCGCCTTTTATTTTTACTTATGGAATCAAAACTACATACTACATGAATGCGTGATATTGGAATAAAAGAAGTGGATGCTAAGCTGACGAGTGATAGAGGAGAGTGCTAGAGAAAGACGTATTGTGCCGACCCCTCTTAACGTTGGACAAATGCTGGAATATGAAGAAACAACACTACATACAGATATACCAGACAATCTGGATATACCCATAACAACAACCATAGACCCAACTCGGTGGCGAAGTGGTGCGTACACTTTGGCTTTCGATTGAAAACAAAGCTGCTTTTGCCATGGTCAGGCCGCGGATGGGTGACCAAATATTTGTGATCTCGAGCTCCTCCGTGCTTCGGAAGGCACGTTAAGCCGTTGGTCCCTTCGCTATTGCGACCGTTAGGCCAGCGTGGTGGTGTTACGGGTCATACTCCTCATGTGTTTCTCCATGAGGAAGGCCTGTGCCCAGCAGTGGGACGTATATAGGCTGAGGACGGAATGTCCGTAGCCTCTCTTTAGTCCAGCTAATATTTTCTGAATTACTAACTTGATCGTCTCCTCCAAACGAGTTCAAAAGAAAAGTTGGTCTTAAACGTGCAATAAAAAATATCTTATTTTTCAGTCCGTAATAGCGTAAATGGTTTTAAATTAATTTATATCTAAAAAGTATACGCCGCTATTAGTAGCAAAGTAGCAATAATAGGAGAAACTAAATTAAGAATTAGTCTACAATCAATAATGGCTTCTGATCTTACCCTGTAAGATTATCGGCATTATAAGCAATTAGAAACGGATTAGCTTCGTCCTCTATATAAAAGTACATTTGCTTTATCATCTATTCTTAAGGCACTCTTTCTTATAAGTCTAGTCTATAATTAGCTAAATCTGAGACGTTTCGACAACACCAAAAACAGAACCCTAGTTAAAGTGATTTGAAGTAAATGAAAATTTTTTAATTAATTTAGACTAAGAAATTAAAACGAAAACAAACTCCGGAAAAAGGCGAGCAAAGCAGAAATTAAATTATTAATATTTGATGCTAGCAAGCGAGCAATATTTCCCGACAGTTTCTAAAGTAATCAATTTTATATACCACGCGAATTTATTACAATCCCCCGCTGGTGTGCTAAATTAAAGGGAATAATCGACTCGCCCTGAAAGCATATAAAACGCAGGACATAAAACGTCAATTTTCCTTTGAATTCCATTCGCATCGGTGAGATTCAACTAAGTGGTAAAAAAGAAACAAGACTAATTTTGCATTCAAAGCCCGCCCGCCGGGCGCAGGTGGCTGCGTGGTTAAAACATTGGAGTTTTATAGGATTTAATAAGATATTACTACGAAGATATTGGAAATAGATACGTCCTTCTTTACGCAGAGCGGAGCGTGGTGTGACTCAATATATATTCAAGTCCCAAAAATCACATTATTATAGCGACGTCGTTCGCGTGGCTATTGATTTCCGACAAAAGTTTACAAAAAGTTTTTGTGAATAGTTGAACTAAAACCTCTAATTATTAAAATAAAAAAAAATCATAAAGGTTTACGTCGAATCGATAACCTCCTCCTTTTTTTTTAAGTCGGCTAATGAAAATAAAATTTTCTTGTCAGTTTCATCTGATTAATTGTTGTTATGGTGATAAATCTCTGTTGTCGTGTCATTATTTTACAATGCCTAGAAATTTTAAAATTCGAAATGAAATTATATTTTGACGGAATATTTCACAATATACTCGGTCGAGCAGATATTGATAACCACGGTAACACCCGTGCGGTACTCGTTCCCATAAGAATACCGGGATAAAAAGTCTATGTCCTTTCTCAGACTCTAGACTATCTGTTTCCCAAAAAATTACAATTGAATCGGTTTAGTAGCTTTTACGTGAAAGCAAGACAGACAAAGCTACTGTCGCATTTATAATATTAGTATGAATAAGAGATGCACACTCATCATTTATGTCTGTTAATATTATTTTCAAGTTAGGCCACCATACAACACTAATGTCCAGACGATACCTTTAAATGTATGACACAAAATAATTGTATATCTTCCATTATTCCGGCCCAACTGGACCAAGCCTTGAGCATCTATTTTCCTTTATGTTTCGGTTTTTCACCCGAATAGGCAGTCGACGTTTTTACATTACAAAAGTGGGTCCTGGTGCTATGGCTGGAACTCATTTCCGTGGAAAAAACGTGTTCAAAGAACTGAATTACTACTTAAACAAAATATTGTAGGTATCCCGGTTTCGACAGGAAATTAAAGGTACAATTTAGTTTTAATCAACAAAACAAAAGCAAAAGGTCGTAGTAGTAATTATTCACCCTTTTCAGGCAAAAGCAGAAGGTGTAAAGATAGGAGTATAAAGCAATTATTGAAGTTCGTCCGAACACACATGGGCTCGTCGTTTTATTTGGCACTAATCCAGTGTTCTAATTTATTTCTTAAAATTAAGGTATTAAGGTTTGTATTGCTAGTCCCGGTTGGCAGCTTAAGCCTTTTAGGGGAGTGTTTTACGAATTTGACCCGTTTTATTTGAGCCATTAAGCGTAAACAAAAGACTAGCGAGCTTCTGTAAGGTTGTAATAGTTAACATCGTGGCGTAGCACCTCTGGCTTTGTATTAATTGGAGATGTTATACACGCCTCGCTAAATGAGAAAGATTTGCAGCTTACGATTTGAAAGAGTAAGGGTTTATTTTAAGTAATAAACATTTATTTCCTTTCTGTGTTCATGGTTGTAAAAATACGGAAGTTATTAATAGTTAGAAGTAAATTTTAACTAGATATTTGTGTTTTTGTTGAAAAGAACCAAATCCCTTAATCTCAACGGTCAGAAAACAAACCGAATCGCTATACCGGTCCCTTTCAATTGCGGTTTGTAAGAGAGAGACGGGACGAAATTCTGAATCGATTCCGTAACCGACAGTTGGTTTAGAATAAGCGGTCGACTTTGGAACTCTTAGGGATGTGATGACGTGACCTGTATTCTGTGCTACCCAGCATGTGCTACCTGTAGTAGGTCATTTGGCGGCGCAAGACCAAGATACAACAACTTTTCAGTACACTTATAATGGGTTAACCCAAAATAATTTTCAACACACTTACCAGTATCAATACAATATGTTTAATATACCGTCATCAGACATTTTCAGGACTGATAAAATACCTTTTTCGTTAGTCACCTAAAAAAACGTGTATAAATATACTCATCTACGTTTATGTTTAAGACATATTTCATAAATAGTGTACTAAAGGGAGCAAGCACCTTATTAGTTAATTAGTTGTCTCGAAAGAGGCGTCAGCGGGCGTTACGCTGTCGTAATTAACTCACTTACTTTATATAAAACAGCGTAAATTTATTTTACAACCTAATGACTTTAATTCTAATTATAAGGTTTATGTTCCATTCATTCGAATTATTTTACAATTTGAAACCAATTCAAAGCATTCACCAAAGTTTGGCTATCTATTACTTGTAGTCGAAATTAAAGATTATTGAAGATATTTAATTAAAATAATGCTTTATATTAGGTTTTAAATGCTAATGATTAAAATGAATAAAAAAAATCAAATGTTTCTCTGAAAACTATGAAAATGTTTACATTTTGATTTTTATTCCTTTTCTATAAATTTTTAGACTTTTCAGATTTAGTTTACATTGTGAATGTAATTAAAGGGATTTTACTACCTCACAAATATCTAGACTTATCTACATAACTGGATTTACCTAGTGCCTATTGTACCAAATATACACACTGGAGTTTTTTTAAAAACAAGAATATTACAATAACATTTAAAGATAAAAAAAGGTTGTTATCAGTTTTTTTTCGGGTCAGGGGAATTCTAAACTATAAGAGATAGAGAAAATCTCTCTTAGGAACCGTGAACTTAATTTAAGAGAAAATAAAAATGGTATTTTTTTTTAAATTAAATCTTAATAGATTTGGAGATATCGGATTTTTCGAAAAAAATTTTTTTTTGATATTTCAATTGTATATCACTATACAAATCAAAAATTGTATGGAGACCATAGGTCTAAAATTGGTTTTTATGGTTTTTATAAAATTTTTGGTTTGCATAATGATCGAAATAATGAAAATTTTAAGAGAACAAAAAAAGCAAGGACCACTTTTATAAATCCGGAATTAAATTGCTTAAAACAAAATAGTTTCTAAGTCACTAAAAAAATTACTAACAAAAAAATATATATATTAAAGTACTTTGACTTCAGCTAGAGTAACAATAAAAAAAATATATAACATAATAATGCACAAATCGATTTAACTCGGTCGTTATGTTTATTTCCGACAGCAACCAGATCTGAGACTGGTAGTCATAGTAAGTGTTGTTCGTCTTGCAAAGTCTTTTCAACAATACTATTAGAGTCGGGTACAATGGCGGACATAATGCCATAGGGCATTCTTTACCAGTCAATCGGAAAGGAAAGTGAGGATAGCTAGAATGACGGTCCATAACAGTGAAAAAAAAATACGAGAATTGTAGAATATGATGATATATAATACACGTTTATTTCATTAAATTATAAATGACATATAATAAACATACTAGATATATAAATAAATATAATATAAATAAATTACAAAAACGCAAAATATCTCTGTAATGAATGATAGATAAAATACACAACTTAGGATTTGACAGACATTATGAATTGACGAGCTAGTCGCTTAAAATGTCATTTTGTTGACATATTATCTGGAAATATGATTAGGCGCCTTAGAATAAGGATGATATGACTTAGAAATGACATGCTGATGACAATGTTAAGAGCGAACAAGCTAGTTAATACAAGTTTTCCTAAGTGCGATAGAGATAGGTATACTATTTTCTGTCCTTATTAGAGTTCATGTTTTTATTTGTCTGACACGTACCGTATGTGCCAAACAGTAATGTGCGTTTCTTTGTGTCGTTGTGAAATATTGCGTTTCGGACTGTAATTATTGATTACCATACAAGTATTTATTGGGTTTTACTACACTTCCTTTATCAACAATGGTACAGTGTTGCATTATCGGCTGTAAAAGTCGCAGTGAACGAAAACACGAAAACATAACCTTTCACACGTAAGTCCCATATTTCATCGTTTTATCTAAATCACAGTGTACTATTACTTGTTACCGCTTATTTACTTTAAATCGTGTACAAAATAGCGTGAAAAATACGATAAATAGCTAATGAAAATTTATTGCTTTATCGTATTTGCCGACTAAGAAAAAACGTCAACGAAAGTCAAGGGAGGCTGCCATTTTAACTGTTATTTGAATTTTGCCGGGTTTTATGCGTTTTAGTGATACCTGTCAAAGAAAATGTAAATTACCCATTCTGAAAGGGATATATTTAAAATTAGTTATTTTAAATATTCTTAATAGATTTTGTACCTAAACATTTTGCACGTTTTGCACACTAGAAACATAGCCTGGTACATTAAAGATATTTTTAAACTTTATTTTCCCACCAGGCAGGGATCGAACTATCACCGTATGCTGGACGGCAGCCTTATACAAACATTATAATGTTTATATTATTTATCTATATTTTAGGTTCCCTAACGATGAGAAAGTGCGTGATGAAAAAGTGCGTAAAAGCTACTGGAAGGCTAAATTGGAAGCCAACTGCAAACACTCGCATGTGCTCTAAGCATTTCAAGAGCCAATTCTTTCGCAAGACTCTACGCTCTGTTTATTCTTCCAAGAAAAATAAAATAAAATAAATAATAACAACAATACAAAAGTGTTTTATTTTTCCAAATATGTTACTGCTTATTTATTAACATTATGATTATTGGGAAAATTTTTATTAGCATAGCAACATAGTTTTGATTCTTACCCTATTTCTGTCTTTTACGGGTGTACGCGTATGTCAAATCTAAGTCTTCCATAATCTAAATTAGGCGCTGATACACGTAAAGGCAAAATGTGGGCGTCAACGCCTCTGCTTCCACTTCAGGGATAAAAGGCATATCGGTAATTATATTGATTAAGACGATGAAACTTAACTTATGATTTCACCTAAAACTATGCTTAGGTCGTTGTCACGTCGTGAAAATCTCTTATAGCAATTTAATTTTAATTACTCTTTATTATCTATATTGGAGTTCGGCGGCGCAAGGAGTTCGGTGGCGTAGTGGTTAGTACGCTTTGGCTTTCGAAGCTACCTTCGCCATGGTCAGGCCGTGGATGGGTGACCATAACTTTGCGATATCGAGCTCCTCCGAGCTTTGGAAGGCACGTTAAGCTGTTGGTCCCGGTCGCTATTGCGACTGTTTCTACCCGCATTGGGCCGGCCTGGTGGTGTTACGGCCCACACTCCTCATGTGTTTCTCCATGAGGAAGGCCTGTGCCCAGCAGTGGGACGTATATAGGCTAAGGACTCTTTATTAAATTAGAATTGCTTTTAATTCATTGGCTTCCGTCGTTTTCTAATTGATTCTTGTAGAAAGAAAGAAATAATGCTTTATCAACCATACTTAATTTTCAATACACTTACATCTTGGTTCTTTTTCGTCTTCATCGCGCAATACAATAGTCTTCCCCTCTGTTCTCCGCCAGTATATGTGAGGCTCGGGTACGCCGGTGGCCGTACATCTGAGGTCGACAGACCCTCCTTCAGGGGCGCTGGCTTCAGACCCATCCTCGTCCGCTATGTCTGGCGGTATCACCACGGATAGAAAGCCCATCTGTTGAAGAATTACTCATTAGTAAGTAGTTAATCCTGCGCCTGCGATATCCAGTTTGGTAAATGTGCAAGATTCACCGTTCACACCGGAAGAGTCACCGTTTCCCCGCCGGTACCACTGAATAAGAATAAAAGTTAAGGAAATGTTTATTTTGAACTAGCTATATTTTTAACTATCCCACGGGTACCCTTTAATTTTCCGGAATAAAAAGTATTTAAGATGTTGACCAGGCGATATAAGTTATCACCGTGCAAAATTTCATTGAAATCGGTCCAGCCATTTCGGAGATTAGCCTGTACAAACAGACAAACCAAAAATAAAAATAAAACTTTTTTTTTAGTATTTTCTCTCTTTTTACATCCACCTGACTTGGTTTCAACCATTTTTTTCTATGTACAGTCATTCTACTTCTACAGTTTTATTGTATGTATAGATAAAATATAGATATCGCTTGTCTATTACATAAGGACTAAAAAAAATTCATGCAAAGGAGGACGATAATATTGATAATACCTAAGAACTTTACCCTTTAGGAATGTTTGTAAATCATTGGAATTTATCATAGGAAAGTTTTTTATAAAACAATAAATTTATACTTTTCTTTCCTACGAGTATTTATAACATTCGTAAGACCATCCCTGATCGGCTAGCCAAAAACTAATAAAAAACAATTCACTTTACTCAATTCAATTCACTTCTTTGTTTCGATATAGTGTCTATAAAAAGTAAAAGCGTTTCTCCTTTCAAGAACAAATCAAATTGACAAGCTACTTTGTTTAATTCCCACAATAAAAGACTCCAACGAACGACAAGAGATAAATAGTTATTATTTTATTTACTACTTATTACAGAAAATTTTTTGTAAAATAATGGTTGATGCAGTATTGTTCTTACTGCACCAGCTACCCCAGTAACTGGTCCATTATTAACTTACTACTTACCTAAATATCAGGAAAGATATAAAGGATAGAGATACGGAAACAAAACAAACATATCATCACGCCTCTTTCCCCGAAGGTAGGTAGAGGTGTAAACACCCACGTTAGGTTTAGATAAGTAACATACATATATACAATCACGCCTGTAATCCCCGAAGGGGTAGGCAGAGTCCAAGGAGCACTGTGTTCCTTAAGACCACATTTAGCCATACAAAAATAGGGTGGGTCAGATGAAAAAATCGTGAAAGAGTAGTAACAAATGGCTAGCTCATCGCCTACACAATCACAGACCCGGTGCCCAATACGCCCTTAGTCGCCTTTTACGACATGCTAGGCAAGAAAAGCAGTTGGTTAATTATTTTTGTGTCCCGGACCAACACGGGAGATAGAGATACAAGGTCCTTTATAACAAAAATAAACAATATACAGACCTACCTCCGCCAATAACAAAATTATTATAATTATAGATACACAATAGGGCAAACTAACTAGTAAATCGGTCAATCTACGGCAAAGAGATAAAATATTTCAACGTCCGGAGGTCGATATTAATCGACATTACCAACTGGCTGCACGCAGGACAAAGGAAAACACATTTTCCGAGACAGTGGCGTTAATCATTTTATTTATTGAACCTAGATGAGAGAGCCGCTTGTTCTTTTTTATTACAGCAAATTGTTTTATTATGGCTTAATGTAATGACCTATTTTGTTACAACGCTTTTAATGTGGTACTCTTTTGGCCTACCTACTGAAAAAGTTAGGTAAATGCCGATCTTGTATTTAATACGTATACAAGATCGGCAATAACATTAAGGGATTATAATACATGCTTTACGAGAAACCGCGTAAAGCATGTATTATGATCCCTTAATGTTTAATTAATGTCTAGACTAGCGTATTAATGATATCCGTACTAATAAATGCCAAAGTATCTCTGTCTCTCTGTCCGTCTAGCTTTCACATTAAAACTACTGAAACAATTTAACCGAAATTTGGTACACAGATAGTCTAGAGCCTGATAAAGGACATAGGCTACCTTTTATCACGATATTCCTATGGGAACGGGTGGCATACGGCTGAATATTAAAAAAAAAATTACGCCTCCTTACTTAGAAAAATTTAAGGACAAATTTACGCCACTATGAACATTGCTTCTAAAAATAGAGGAGTAAATTTTGAATTCCACCGATTGAGGCTATTCCAATTTGAAAAAATCTTTCAGTGTTGAATAGCCTATTTATTGAGGAAGATCACACTAGCTCAATGCAACTATTCTACGCCGACGAAGTCGCGGGTAAAATCTAGTTTGTTATAAATGTATAGTTACATGATAAAACAGTTGCCTAATAATAATAAACACTTCGACATCCTATAGGTCGGGTAAAGCTGTTCATTTATTATTATATATAACAAAATCTTGATCTTATATTATCTAATAAATTTACACGTACCTTAATAAATTAATTCTAACACACTCATCTATCAACCATCTCAAATTAAGTAGCTAACATACGCGGTTGATTTATGGATGGATACTTTATGGAGAATAAAGATGCTTAGCAAGGAAGCTGGTGGGTGGATGTGTTATAACAGCTTGTATCGATTACAACCACAGTCAAAACGCTGTGGATGTACTTGCTACAAGCGCTGGCGGAATGTTATGATTATTAATATAATATGAATTTTTAATCATTATTTCTTGTAAGTTATCTTAAATGTAAAATATTGACGATTTGATATAAAATAATGTTTTGATTTGATTTGATAAATTTTAGAAATATACAAATGGAGAATAAGAAAACAAAAGCTTTCAATGGATAGCAATTGTAGTTTTCCATTTGCTATGGTCCTGACACACATTTTTCACTTACTCTACTCTCATTATTAACTACATGGCATTAACAGCGTCCAATCGTATATCAACTGTCAAATCTTTACACACAGTTCCTATGGTCTATCACAATGAATACAAAATCAGTAATTGCTATTTGATGTTATTTGAAAAAGAATATTATGCCAATGACATAAGGTAGCCTCCGCACTCGTTCGATATTAGTCGAGAGCATTACGGTCTGGCTACACGGCGTACACAAAGGAAAACACAGTCATTACAAACACTCGCAGAGAAAACAACTTAATGTCGCCTCACAAATGCGAATCTAAAACTGTTTTATTGCGTTGAAATGGAAGATCACAGACAAATGTATAAAGAATTTTCGTTCTTTATAACATTTTATAAGTTAAAACTATAATGAAGTTGGAAATGGAGTTGGTTGTTCCGTGTTGGTCCAGAACACAAAAAGAATGTACCAACTGTTTTTCTTGCCTAGCATGTCTTAAAAGACGACTAAGGGCATATTGGGTACTGGCTCTGTGATTGTGTAGGCGATGAGCTAGCCACTTGTTACTACTCTTTCACGATTTTTTATCTGACCAAATCCAATTTTTTTTTGTATGGCGAAATGTGGTCTTAAGGAACACAGTGCTCCTTGGACTTTGCCTACCCCTTTGGGGATTGCGGGCGTGATTGTATGTAATGTATGTGTAAGTTGGAAACTTAACAAAATGAAATAGAGGTATTCTATGTTAAGCCTTGAGACTCTAATTTTTTTTTATAAAAAGCCCAGAAAATGACTCAACACTACCTGTTGAGTCATTTTCTGATAAGCAATAGAGTCTAATGAAGCACATAATATGTTGGGACTGTATGAACTTTTGATAACACGTTTGGCGATGAAAGTCACCAAAACACGAAGCACTTTTCCAATTTACCCACATTATTTTTAATATTCTTAGTAAATGTTGGCTGTGATCATTGTTGCATCTAAGGGACAAAATACATTAGGACTACGGCCAAAATTGTTAGATAGAATCGGTTGCAATATCAATCGAGACCAACGGCTTAAAGTGCCTTCGGAAGCACATAGGAAATCGCAATCACAAAGCTTAAGTTTAAGTCGATTTTCCAAGGGCATTGCAAATTTTGAGTAGAATATAATAAAAGATATAAATATTTCATTTAATATAAAATGAATTACCATAAAAAAACTTAATTATATGTTGTCTACATAATTAAGTGCAGTTTTTCCTTTTTTTTTTCAATACCACTACGCCAATATAATTTTAGTGCTTGAATTTAAAAATTACTCTTGTAGGTCTAATAAGACTTATTTTCATTTCATTACATATTATTTTATAATGATTTTACATACAATTTTAAAACATGATATCTGGTATTTATACAACTCAGAAGCATTTAAATCCATTAGAATGTAACGTGTCTGCGCGAACAGATAAAGCTTTCCACAACGTAAAAGACCAAAGCTAAGCGGGCCCTGAAAAAGTTTTGAAATTACGGAACTTGAGCTGAAAACTTGGTAGTTATAAACAGAACAAATGAATTTACGCTTGCAAATAAGGGGCACGATTTACAAGGCCCTCAGTTATGAGATTAAGCGCAAAATTTATTGTCCTCTTCTATCATACAATCAAGATCGCAACAATTATATGCTCACCGAATCGATTAAGAAACCCTTATCAGGAACGCGATTGGAATGTGATAGCTTATACAAGTGGGATGTCCCTCTAATAATGTGGAGGACGAGTGTTGTATGAAGACGTATTGTTTGTCTACATAGTGGCCTGACTGACAAATTCTTGAGACAGTTCGATGGAATCTTTCAATACAAACATGACTACGTTGAGCTGAATAATTTTCTCTTTGTAATAGTTAGGGCTGATTTGATATTCTATGAGATAATTAATACTACATGTCAATGTGCATGATTTTTCTGACTAATATTACACAACGATGGAAATCTTAAATAAAATTAATTAAACATATTTTGATGCTAATGTATAGTAATAAGTGCCAATACTGATAATAGATTTAATTAAATACTAATTAGAGATACGACCCGATACAGTTCAAGGTACGAAAATTATTTGTAACAAACGGGTTTGAATGTTAATTTAATAACATTTTATTGAGGTTATTGCACATTGTTATATATTTAATTATCACAAATATGTAATTAACAATCTGGCGCGGTTCTGACAAGGCTATGATTGATTGTATGTGTACACAGCGAGATAATACGATAGCAGCTAAAACAATCATATGGAAAACTTTTATTCTTTTAGTCAAAGAAAATCCACGCAGCCTCCTTCGGGACGGGTTTTAAAAATTCATTCGGACGGGTATTATGCAAATTCCCGATAACATTCAGTGTAGTAAACATTGTACGTCGCGAGCTAGAATGCGAAGGAGCCAACAAACGTATTGTGCTCCGAAGAAACCCAGCTGATACACGTCACGAAGCGACTTTGACAAAATTCCGCGCGAGCGCGCCGTGCCCGGCACTAAACGAGTCGCATTCCTCATGCAAATATGTACGAGTTATAATTTTAACTCTGCAATATAACTTTGCATTATAAACAAAAACAGAAAAGCGTTTCCCTCGTCCTGACGTCATTTTTGTGTCGTTTTAACGGACATGATAAACCAGCGTTCTCTATTTCTGTACTCCACTCCAGTGTAAATTCTTATACAGACAGTTTCGTGTCACATGAATTATGGAAATTCCTGGAGCAGGCGAGTGAATCGGAGATTTACATCTAGAAAGCGCTGCAGCGTCCCTTATATCTTCAAGCTTTACTAATGTATAAATATTTTCATTCTCGCTGTAACGGCTGTATTAGACAGATACCATAGCATCCGCACGTAAAGGACACATTTCTTGCGGACAGGCTTACTTGGATGGATAAATATTATTTTTTGCGAGATCAAATAATAATAAGTAGACCGCTATAATATGACGATATCTTTGCAATCACTGGTAATGTATTTCATGAAATTTGATATACTATGGATGAGGACTAAATTTCAGAGTGACCTTTTTTATTGCGGACTTGTAATGCGGAACTCTTACGTTATTATTGTAATGTTCGTTATGGAAGAGTCGGTACCGATCCTAAGGCGTAGGTTCTTTTATTATGTTTTTGCTGCAAAACAGTAGTGTTTCCATTTCTACGTTTCGGCTTAAAGGCAGTGAAATCTGACTTGAAATCTTATTTTGAAAAGAATTAATAGGAACTGATACATGTGATACTGATACAATATAACTGATACATACTCGTACGTATCTCACGCTTTCTAGGCATTTGTTCACTCACCACCAAATTGTCAATTGGCTTATTTGCCAACATATAAAAAATATATAAAAGCCTAATCAATAATTTTCTCAGACGTTTACGGATGAACCAAGACATTTCTATTTCGTATAAAATTTTCTTACCGCGACTCACGTTAATTTTATTCGCGTCACGCCGTACGTGCTTTATTATAATAAAAATACGCAATCATGGGAGGCAAGCAAGTCACGTTTCAGTCAAACCTTCATTTCGCGTTGTAGGCATCAACAGGTAAGTGAGTCATTTGTTTTCCGAGTGAAATATTCCTCTTGAGTTAGGTTGTGACGGAGGTGCCGAGTATTGAACGCGCAAAAACGCCAGTCCATTTTTTACCATCACCAGGTCACTCCGCTTTTGTTCTGTCTTTAATATAGTGACAGAGGAATACAAATGAACTGTTACTGCCTATCTACATTCGCTCTTAGGAATTCCAACGCTTACTTACATAGCTATCTGACAAAGATACACCATGATTCAAACTATAAATCATTGATAATAAAGCTATCAACGATTAATTAGTTTTAGAATGCACAATATACATCTACTATTATTATTTTCAACAAGATAATTTATTTTCATTAGGACACTTACATTAAACTTATAGCAAAATTATGCTACCTTAAAAAAAATTGTTTGCTTAATATAGAAATAGCATAGATTTTTTTTAACAATAAGTTAAGATTTAATATTATTATTATACATAAAACTAGGAACACATTACAATACCAAGGCCATGTTGGGCCATAAAAATAGTCCCATTTAGGTTACCGATCTATTACTGGCTTAAAATTGAGCGAGCTGACAATTATCCTGATATATGAGAACGGTTCTGTATCCCTATTTCTTTTTCGTACTCTCTTCATGTACTGCAATGGTTTGAAGATTGCTATTTGTTTGCACAAAAATATTTAATTTGGTTCTTAATGTAATATGTATCCAACAAAGTTAACAGTAAACATATAGCATATCATCACGCCGGCTTCCCCAAAGGGGCAGGCATAAGTTAGCACCCACGTTTCGCCAGATATCGATTTTCGGTGAAAAGTGGTGATTTTATTTTTTGCAGCCTTCAATCAATAGCGAGTTTTTTATTAAGTTCTAGTTTTTGAAATTATCAAACAATTTATGAGAGAAGCAACGCTAGAGAATCAATATCTAGACCAATAAATAAGCAATTTTTTTTTAAGACATTTACAACTATTAACCAGCGCCATTTTAAACAACTAATGCTGCTTTGTTACGGATACTAAATATATTCAATAGATAAATAGGATATGAGGAGCTTGGTGGCGTAGTGGTCAGTGCGCTTTGGCTTCGGTCGAAAACAAAGCTACCTTCGCCATGGTCAGGCCGTGGATGGGTGACCAAGACTTTGTGATTTCGAGCTCCTCCGTGCTTCGGAAGGCACGTTAAGCCGTTGGTCCCGGTCGCATTTGTGACTGTTTCTACCCACCAACCCGCATTGGGCCAGTGTGGTGGTGTTACGGCCCTTACTCCTCATGTGTTTCTCCACGAGGAAGGCCTGTCCCAGCAGTGGGACGTATATAGGCTGATGACGAGATAAATACATATAAACATCCAGAATATAATCAATACGTATATAAACATCCAAGACTGGAAAACAAATGCCTGTATTCATCACACAAACATCTGCCCCCACCGGGGATCGAATCCGGAATCTCTCGAGATGGCTACGCCTTGCGACTGGCGTACAGACCACTCGACCATGAAGGTCGTCAGATTGAATAAGCTTCCAGCTTTAACCACAGAAGTGGCTCTAAAAACAATGTTATGAACTTCTATTCAAAAATGACTCATACATTATTAGCATCAGGGCGCTAGTTAACATCCTAAAATGTATCTAATAAAAGAGCTTTCATCTACGATAAACACTACTTTTTTTTATGATAGCAGGTATAAAGCAGTTATAGAATTGCAACTTCAGAAAGAAAATATTCTCTATTAAACTTCTGTTTGCAAGCAAGTAAAAATATGCAAAGTATAATGACTAGAACTGACTGAGTGAACGTGACGGTTAGTTTTCCAGGAATTGTCTACTTTTATTACATTACGTAACGTAACGTTTTACACACCTGCATTACCACCTTGTCTCTTTTAATTATAACTCTCTTTCGAAGTTCTTAAAAATATCTTATGAGAGCCACTTCAACAAAGAAATATACCGCTCTATTTTGAAATAAGCTCAAGAATATTAAAAATAACATGCATTATTTTAGATTAAGTTATTCTGCAAGAAAATAATATAATGTGTAATATTCAATGCGTCTTAATTAATGTTTTAATGTTTAAACAGCACGTTATTTCAAAATTACAAAAGGCAATCACCCACCCAAATATCATTGTAGGCTATTTTTTATGATATCATAACAATATCGATTAGATTAGCAATAAAAACAAATGGGAAAACGTTCAATTGTTTTTAAGCATCTATATCTATACGAACTTCGAAAATAAAAAGAAAATACGCTGTTGTAACGTAAATGAGTTTCTCTCATTCGCCAAACTTTTTGTGAGAAATAATGAAGCGGAAGCGTGCAATCCTTTCGACTTGGCATACAGTTTACTGTGGCGTAGAAAAAAATAGGAGCTAGACTAAGCAGTGTGAAAAGTTCTGTACAATTGTTAAATCCTGTTTTATCATGTTCGACTTTTAATTTCCTTGATAACGGCTAAAGCCGAAGGGGTCAACAGCCACAAATCTTAATACCCACATTGCGATAGTTAAGTCATAATGGGTGAGCCTGTCGCCATCGACCGGACGTATCTTTAGAATAAGGAAACGCAATTTAGGATAAACTAATCTAGGTTTTAATCAAACTCAATAGTACAGTATTCCTAGTGTAAGTTTTATTCTAAAAAGCTCCACTTTTAAGTTGTGTTAGGCAGTTGTCTCACCGGGAACGATGAGCGAGGAACAAGCAACTCTTTTGTTTACACGGAATGCATAATATCTTGTGTACGTTTCTTGAGCGAAAAAATAGCCGATAGTAAGTCGTTCACTCGCCGGCGGTGGGATAACCACCTTGCAAATGTCAATTTCTATGGGAAACGTGATTTCAACTACTTTCCGCTAGGGGAGCTTATCCCGTATCCCATAAAAATTGACATTCTAACTAAAAAATAAAAAGACGTGTGGCACTCGGGGACTGCCGCGGTAAAGCTATTGCATAGCATTTTGTATCAACTTATGCAATTATAATTTTATTTATTAATTTTATTCATGCAGTATTTCTTTTTCTTTGATATTAATTCAAGTTACACTTTTTGAGCGTGGTGACCGATAAGAAAACAAATTATATAAACTGTTGGTAGTTTGCATATACATTATTTCGTTCTGATCACTAATAAGTAAATTAAATCATAAAATAATTATCTAAAATAAATGTTAATAAACTAATTAATAAAATAACAAAACTCATAATAAACAATGTGTAATAGTTAGCTTATAAATAAAACCAAAGTGGCGTCTTTGTTAAAATTAGTTCTTTGTTGTATCACTAGATGGCCCGCGATAGAAGCTATGCAATAGCTTAAAAACTTGAGTTTTTTCACAATGAAAAGTTTCACTAGGGGTACAGATGAGATGGGAAAGAGTTCATCTTTCACGAGTACTGCCATTTTCTTAACTAAGCTGCCTTTCGGCCATCTGTAATAAATTGAAGACACCTAAAATCAGAGCTAGTGAAGAAAGCGCTGTTTTCTAACACAAGCAATCATAATTGAAACTTAGTTTTCAAGTTCGATATTTACTTCTACTATTATTCTCAGCCTATAGACGTCCCACTGATACTCACGGGCATTCCTCGTGGAGAAACACATGAGGATTATGAGCCGTAACACCACCACGCTGGCCCAATGCGGGTCGGTGGGTAGAGAGGGTTGCAATAGCAATAGCGACTGGGACCAACGGCTTAATGTGCCTTCCAAAGCACGGAGGAGTTCGAAATCACTTAGTTTTTATCTATAGTATCATATCGTCGTTGCGCCTGACAGATTCCATATGTGATATTCACAAGGTTTTGGGAAACAATAAAAAACATGTTATTAAAATAAGGAACAGATAATATCTGTTATTGTTTTTTATTGTTTCCCAAAACCTTGTGAATATCACATATGGAATCTGTCAGGCGCAACGACGATATATAGTTATCTCAAGTGAACTGTGAACAACATTTAGATACTTTGTACATGTATTGAAGTATTAAATCAATAAAAGCTTAAAAAAGGCCATAAAAAAACTTCTGTCGTGTTAACAATGCGTTAGCTTTTACCGAAGCGACTCTTATGGAAAGTAAATAACTACCGCACCTGTAGCACAACAAAGAACGCTGAGTAATGCCTGCCGATTTTTCGACTAAGAAATAATTCACTTGTTGATTCTTCCCCCTCTTCTACTTACGACCCTTTTTATGTATTATTTATTTAAGTTCCACAACTCGCTACTTTATCCTGTTAACTTTGGCAGCTCATGTTTTGATGATGTCGTTGTGGTTGGCACATTTGAGTTTTCAAATTGATTTGTCAATAGAGATTTCCGGTTTCTATAGGTATGTACATTATTTTGTTTTCAAGACCTTCCTGGGGAGATTTAGGGGACCTAAGCTCACATCACAAGATTGCGATCTTCAAGTAGCAGTAGGTAAGTCACATTGCTCTTAGAAGTGATGGCCGTTGGGGCGGAAAGGTTTTCGAGTGGTGGTCAGGTACTGGGAGGCGAAACGTTGGAAGACTACGAGGTAGACCGACAATTGACCGACAAGACTGGTCATTGAGAAGATATTTGTTTTTTATTTGTTTAAGGGCTTTAGTTCAACGAAACGTGTCAACGCCATGGTATCCTATTAACATAATCGAAAATCAACCTGGAGTTATGAATATCATAATTATGAAAGAAACAGAAAATCCTGTTGAAAAATTTCTATGTGTTAGATTAAAATGTCAAAAATGTCTTCCATACATCAAATCTATTTACAAATTTGTACTTCATAATTCGTAATTTATCTCCGATATAAAAACCGTAATCGTATTTATACCAAAGGAACAGTTATGAGAATTAAATAATAAAGTAACACAGATACAAACATGCTTTATCCTTTAAGCGGCTACGTTTTCAGAACAATCATGAAATACGTGGAGTAAAAGAATGCTTACAATCTTCAAGTTTACAATAAATCGTTTCGCTATCTCATAGGATTCATGGAATTCTCATTACGAGAATCTTAAGATATTACAGGTAAATAGGCTTGAAACTTGAGACAGAATAGACGAATGAACGTGTGTCACCCGTTCTATCACCGACACAGAACACAAAGTCAAGTCAAATTCATAACTATTATTAAACTACACTTGACGGCAAATAAACCGGGCCATCAGCTACCTTGTTGGAACTCTGATCTGATTATCTCACACAGTATAAAACTTACAACTATCAAAGTTATTCTTACAAAAAAATAGTTTCATGTTGATTGAAATTACCAATTCACATAATAATCAAGCAACAAACACGAAACCAACAATTTGCTCTGTTTCGACTTGAGTTCGCAATTAGCGTTCTTTTTTATAGAATAAGATAGTCGCAAATTTTCTACTATTTATTTAGGTGCTGTTCTCTATTTTTGTTTTAAAGAAAATCACCAATGATTTACAAGACTAAAAACGACCCTTCATTGTAAAATTTTTATTGTACACTTAAGAAATTAATTGATTCTAATCAGCTTCATATCATTTTAATTATAATGAAGTGCAGTTTTTGATAGTCTTTGACATTTGTGAGCTTAATACTTTTTAAGAAAATCCTAATCAAAGTTCCAAAGTAGCGGGTGGCCCGGTTTATTTGCTGTCCAGTGTAGTTTGCAAAATGTGTTTAAGCCGACAAATCATGTTTAACCGGTCAATGGTCAGAAAACCATAAAATAGAAACATCTATTGTTTGCGAGCACCGGTGTTCGCGCTGATCCTCAAGGGGTTAAACAAATATTTTAGGGTTTAGTGCATTCAAGAATGGGATTGTACATAGTAAAAATATATTTAGTTAATTAATGCAATGAACCCAAAATAAACAAAATAAGAAAATTTTAACCATAATATTTAAGTGTGAACCTTACTTGCGATATAAAAATTCTTTGTCTAGAAATCATTGTTACATATTAATACCCGAAATTAGTCCTATATTAAACCACAAATAATTAATCTCCTCAAAGTAACGCTCAACAATCGAATTAACACGTGAAGTTAGGAGAACAAGAACCCTCTGTGCTCTAAGGAGCTCCATTCTTGGCACCATAAACACATTCTTCGACACATAGTTGCTGTGATGTCGCAACCGCCGCCGTTACATTCAACCGGGGCGTCTCCGGAATTTGTCAAGCTGCTTTGAACTAGGTTTGCCATCAGCCAAGGCTCTAGGAATGCGGGTTGTACAAAATAACCTGAATATATCCCAACAATATTGTTATGACACAATTTACTTACGTTCTGAATCTTGAACAAAGCGAAAAGACTGCTGAGTTAAATACACGATCCTATTTGGCGCAAGAATAAAAAGATTTCCTCAAAAAGTTGCGTTCTCAGCATTATAATAATATTTACGCTTCAATTCATAGTCGGAATTATGTTAAACCCGCCCCTACATTTTGATCAGGCTACTCCACAAAGTAACTATTTTAATAGTTGTTTGGGCTTCCTCTATAATATGCTCCATTATTGTTCAAAGCGGTAATAAGAGTCAAAAACATTAATTTCATTAATATGTTTGCGGTTAAAATAATTCGTGCTATTATGTTACTTTTGAATATAATGTGAATTTTGAATCAGTTTTATGCAAAACCTACCTATTATGTTCTGTATGAGACTTTTTTATGCAATAATCAACCAAGAAACAATAAACATTATAACTACGACTACGTCCCTTAATGGTACCAGCAAATATTTTATCTCAATCAGTGACTTATGCCTAAAAATAGGACCTACATTAACCAAAGACCTTTGAATCAAGGCTTAGCCTGGCTAAGACCACATTGACAAATTTCTTCATGGCTCACCTGTCGAGGGATTTACCTTAAACAAACAAGCTACGAAATTATCTCTCTTAATTTAATATTACAAAGCCGGCCGTGCCAGTATAACCCAAAATCGAGCATCTAAATATGGTAGCTTAACTTCCTATACGGATTTACGATCTCAAAGGATTATCCATAAAACTCGTGGCAATGTTATCGCACAGTTTATGCTTTATATAAACACGTTGAAAAATAATTCAGTACACAAACAACTTTTATATAGAATGCAGAATTTTATTTAGCGCTTAGTTTGAACGAAGTCAACGGGAGCTAGAGAGCTATTTCATTTGGAATGTTTTTGAACAAACGTTCTGAAATGGAATATTTGTTATAACTTTAAAAATGTTCCGGCCATTCTAAGTAGGATGATAAACATTTATAGCGTTTTCAAATTGTTTAAAAAGCCTTTCTGAAAATGAGCAAAATCCTGAATATGTTTTCCACAATAAAAATAAATAAAATAAAAACGTTTTAAAGTTAAAATGAATACATAAAATGAAAATACTATTTTAATTTGGTTTTGTGCGCGTATTTAATTACGTAAGTCTGGCCTTACATGGTGTAGAAGCCACAAAGCACCTTAAAAAAAAAATAAGACTATTGATGAACCAAAAAACTATTTATGGCCAACATTGGACTATTTTTTATACAGTAACTTTAAACTTCATGTGGTCAATACTAGTTTCTGTCAAAACAGGCTTTGATTTTTATAATGAACAATTTTGAGTATTAATAAAAGAGTAAAATAAAAAGCAATGCAAATTATGAAAATTCACCTAATAAATACTTTTATTGGAAACCATCAGCTACGCTTACAACAAAATGACAATATTGGATCGAATTGGAATTTCAAAATTTCCTAAAAGAATTTCGGCCAGATATTTCATCCCTCGATGCTTCGTAATTACTTCAGAAATATATTACATTCCGTTTTTTTATTATTGATTAATTAAATAAAAAAATGTCGACATTTTTCGATATTAAATGACTACTAAAAGCATTAAGAAATGTGGGAGAAAACTTTCGTCGTGAGCCTATCTTATTTGTAATTATTAATTAAATTTTGTAGGGCAATGCAACATCTTTACAATTATTATTTCAAATCTTAAATAGGTACATATATCTACCTATAACAAGAACACGTACTTCTAGGTAATAGGTAGATGCTGGTGTAAGAAGTAGAAAAACCGGCCAAGAGCGTGTCGGTCCCCGGTCAGTGTAGGATTCCGAAGTTTCCCGTCCGTCCCACTTAAAGAGTTAAAATAGCCCAAACTACAGCGCCATCTCTCGGTACAAACTAGATGGTCTATGTATGTTGGGTTTTCGGAGGTAATTTTAGATTGATTTTAATAATTCTTTTCTATTTGAAGGACGATTTGTTCATTATGATTAAATATGTAAACTAAGATAGTAAAAAGCTTGCATATACTATTAAATCACAAACATAGTTTAAAAATTATTTTGTATAATTTCTTAAAAACATCCCATGAAACATGTGGTCGCTGCATGAAACCCATCCAATTGAAAATAATTTTCCTTGAAAGTCTTTATAGTGTTCTACTATTGAGATTTTTTTTATATTTTTTTATTAAACTAATGGCTCTAAAGTTTTTAAAACCCCTATTTATTTTTAAATACCTATCCAAAAACTATCCAAAACGAAATAAAATTACTCTCCACTTTACGCGTATAGGAGGTACCCTAATAAAACATTTTTTTCCACTTATTTTATCACTTTATCAGCGTTATTTGACATATTGGTACCAAATTTCAGCTTTCTGGTGCTAACGGTCAAATAAAATATATTTATTTGTAAAATAATATTTGCAAGCGAATGTAAAAAAAAATCATTTTTCAAATTTTATTCCAATACTTCATGGATTTTTTTCAAGAATTTATGAAGATTTCTTTACATTCTTACTTAGAAACATCACGTGATTAAAATATTAGATTAAAATTCTAAATTTACCACGTTTTTAAAGAGAGCAAAATAATAATGAACATGCCAGGCCGAATGAGGGGTCACTCAAACGTGGGGGCGCATTTTAAAAATGTGGTAATTTTAGATTTTTAATCTAATATTATTATTCTATACTTTTTAACTTGATTCGCACTTGATAAGTGCTTTAACACCAATCAATAGATGCCGCTGTGCGTAGTCTTCAATCTCCATAGAATACCTGAAAGTTGTAATTTCGACCTGAAAGTGCACGTAGAAAGTAGTTGCAAGTTGCATTGTCACTGGGTTCTGAATTATTCCCAAAGTTTCAGTCCGATAGCTAGTCCGCAAGTGCTTCAAAATTGAGTTACCAAAATCCAACCGGACAAACAAAGAGACAAAAAGACAAACAAGAAAGTATGTTTATAAAAACGTGGTAAAATTTGTAAATAACTTGATTGATATTGACCAAAGCTTACAAACTAATCTAAACCTTATCATTCAGACCCCTTCATATAAGTTCCATACATGAATGAGATATTCAGAGTAGAATGCAACAAACAATGAACAACAATATAACTAGTTATACTCCAAACAGAACAAGATTGCATGCTTAGATCACGTATGAAGCCCATCTAAGTTTCAATCCAGTTCAGCTATTTAAACTCTATACTTCATTCTGAGAGATGCAACTATTTCTGCAACATATCAACTAACATAGACGTCAACGTCTTCGTTTTTTTGTACCAAAATATGGTCTCGAATTACATTTAGGATATTAATATTTTATCTTCTCTTCGCTGTGAAGTGTAATAGAAAGATAAGAAATACATGAGAGCTTTTTGCGTCGACAAACACATATTGAAAATATTGTTATCTCTATCAAAAACATTTCTTAACCAGTCGTCTGTTAATACCTACGAGTATATACAATACACTTTGACAAAGAGAAAAAGTGTTTTGGGAAATAGAGTGTCCAATATTATTTTTCCTTTTACATCAATATTTAGTTATATATTTTTACTGGAATACTTAAGAAAATGTAATAGCCCTAAATCGAAAAACGAAATTGAATTAGTAACAATAATTTGGCTACCTCGACGATCCATCGCGCAGATGGCGCGGAGTCCTCAGCTGTAAACATTTCGCAAACGGGACTTAAATCCTCGCCATAAAAGTAATCCTCTCATAAACTTACGCGACGATGGACAACATAAGGGTACGGATTTACTCTTTCGCAAAGATTTTAAAGTAATTAAGATAAAATACCACCAGTTTTTTGTATGCTACTGGAGCTTGCTCGTTTTTCAACGCTCATATCGAGTTAATCCTCAAGTATGCAATAAACCTGGTAAAGTATTTGTTCCAAGCGAAATTACCCATATTGAAAATACCCTTCGGCGCCAACAGCGGGCAAAAGGCTTATTTAAACGTGCCCGTATATTACGCCGACATAACCATGGGTTACTGTCCATATCTGGCTACATAATAATAAACATGGAAACTCGCACGTTACCCATAAAAGAATCGCTATAAACGCGGCAACTTCGGCTTATTTCCTTACATTTATTAACGCAATGCCATGCTAGTTTAAGAGAGACAGTCCAATAATACCAAATGTAAAATATTGGTAAGCAGACACAATGTAGATTTTGATACAAAGGTATGAAGATATTCATAAAATAAGTTATAAATCCTATAGATTAAACGTTATTGAAAAATTCACAAAATTCTCCGAACATTACCCGATAATAACATGAATATGATTTTCAAATTTCTGTACGGTCTAAGAAATTACGATTTCGTTATAGATAAGATCCCTTAAAATGGTCTCGATATAATCTAATGTATCGAAATGTGAACTTGATCTGATAAAAAGGGTTGGAAGGGCAAAAAATGAGATCGTCAATCATGGCCCATGTCAACAGGGGGCGCCGTCAATGCCGCAAAAACAATTAGTAGGTCAATATTTATTTGATTGCCCAAACCGAACCGCGTGAATGATGACCCTCTGGTCGCTATTTATTTTTGCTTGAATTAAATAAAATGACTTTGTGAAAGAAAGATAAGCTCTAAAGTGATTAATTCTCATTAATCGTCCGAATTTTACGATCTGTATATAATTTTTTCAAGTAAACATTTAGTATAAAATTGTTGTTTATTGAGTTCTAAAGTAATTTAATCTAGTATAAAATAGTAAAATTCAGTCAATTGTACAAAAGTGAAGTGAAAACCAAGAGTAATAATTTTAACAATAACATTGAAAATCCAATAAAACTTGCTCGAAGTAGAATGTACGCCAAGTACAATCTCATTAACAATGTCTCATCGCAACGGAGAGGAATCGGGAAATAAAAAAGTCTGTAAGTTCACTCAAGCATATTTACGGCGGACATCCGAATTTATGACTCAATTGCGCTTAATTCTTAGTTCAACTCCGTACTTTGACGTAACTCACTCTAAAACTATAAAACATGTAATTGATTTTAGTTTCTTTTCTTTTTATAGCATAATTGAGAGTCTAAAATTAGTAATTGCATTCATAGGTATATCCTAAAATACCCAACATAAATTAATTAATAACAAATAAGCGTTAGCCTAACTATTCACAAGCTTACCACGTAAAGTTCTATTATAATTTCGTGAATTCCACCTGAGTCTCCTCTTAGACATTCCCGTATATACTGAGCAGTGACACTTATTAAGTTATTTACCTTTGTGAGGGCAGGTCGACGTAGGAATTTTGTCGACTTCTCCGCGGAATGCACACGCTTGCCAAGCGGGGCGGAATGTCACCACGACATCTTCATGCGACACAGACAACTTTCCCAATGCTACCGACAACTGTTTACATTTTCCACCCGCACCTGTGCCAGTGCCGTTGTTCCAATTCCACAAGAACGTCGATTTTATAAATCTGGTATTACACCGTTTTTGGGGTGGAAAACAAGCAACATATTTTATAATACATTAAGCCTCAGCAATATTGTTGTCTACTATGTATTTTAACATTAGTGCTGAAGCATTCTGGAGAGTATGGCAAGTATGAATAAAAAAGTTGAATTAGTATATGAGTCGTGTGGTAGCGGCTCATTAAAAGAATGCTACCAACCCATCTCTTCCTTTGGGGGCGTAAAAGGCGACTAATGAACATAGAATTCCACAACAATATAGCTTACAGCGGCGACAGGCTCACCGCCTGTCACGCTAAGCACATTTGCTGTCAATGCTTGGTAACGCGGACTATGGCAGTGGGCTGTTTTTGCGGTGGTTTTTCCTAGTCTCTAAGTAAGGGTTACTTACTTAGAGACTAGGAAAAACCACCGCAAAAACTTAAGGGGATATTATTGGGTCCTTACCTATGAAATTGGTGTTTTTATTCTGTCTTAGCAATTTGTCCATAACTATTAAGTTTCAGAACATCCTTATAAAATAATTGCCTGTTCTAAAAATAGACCATATATTTGAGCTCGTATTATTTAATTTGATATTTTTTTGTAAGTTTAATTGTGTTAAAATTAGACACAAACACAATTATTTTTAACTGCCTCCCGAATACATCATTTGATTTGCATTAACATAAAAACGATGAATAATTTGTATCAAGCGTGTTCACACACATATTGCTAAAGCTTGTCGAATGATACATGCCAAATATTATTATCTCTGGATTTGTCGTTGTGAAGAAAACTGATAAAATGTTAGTATGTAAAATGCAGACATCCCCAAAATATCCATACAAAACACCAATTTCATAGGTAAGGACCTAATATATGTATGAAAAAATGAAAAAGTTTAATGAAAGATAAGCAGATAGTCTTCTATCGACTGAAGAGAAAAGGAATAGTGTCAATGAAATCTATTCAGATTGAGATTCGATTACTTAATATGTATGCAAATACGTAATTATGTTCTTATTGTGCAGCATGGAATCGAAATAAGGATCAAGAATTTATCTGCGGCTCAGCTTGCACGTGACGCAGGGATGCAAGCCAACGGTCGCATAGATTGCATAAATTTTAATATCAGCCGGCCACTCCGGCGGAACTCGCCGTAATTGCTATTCATTTATTGATGAGCAATTGGTGCTCTAATTAAAACCAAATTTTAAGCCAATCGTGAAAGTATTACGTATAAGCTGGATAGTTTTGTAGTAACAAATGAGCATACCGTGAATGCCATGCCTGCATTAATAAAATATTGAAAATCAATCAGATCAATGGGATCCCATTGAAATTGACTTTAAATTATCTATTATTATGTATCAATAGATACATATTATAACTAGTATGCAATCAAAGATATTGTTGCTTAAAAATCCTTTTAACTCCTTGCTGGGCACCGCGAGCACCGGTGATCGCAAAAAATACATGATATTTTTTTTACATACGACAGGTAAGTTCTTGACCTTCATCTCACCTGATGGTAAGTGACGATAAGGCCGAAGGTGGAAGCGAGCTTCATCTGTAAAATCCTCAACAACTGAGGAACTGGCTATCTTACCTCTGATTGCCGGAACACAACAATGCTTAAAACATTGTTATTATGGCGACAAATTTAGGTAAGACGGTGGTAGCTAGCCAGGCGGGCTTAGAAGCCCTACCACCAACCAAACCGAGCAGAAAAACTTCTGCCCCCATGGGGAATCGAACCCGGACCTCCCGATCAACACCCGGTGGTGTGAACCACTAGACCAGAGAAGCGGTTTCTATTGTGTCTCGTTTTGTGCCAGTTAATACTTGTCTAAGGACGAATTCGACCAAATTTCGATTAGCGCAACTGGTGTAGTAACCAATGCCAATAATACCAATGCCAAAGCAAGAAACCTAATGATTAAGCTGTCAAATGCGAACACGGCCAAAAATCGGCCGTATACACATATATATAACTCCGTCATTACAGTGGTGGTCGAATTCGGCCTAAAATAGCTTAGAGGCGTAGTGAAGTGGTACATACGTACATTTTGGTTTTAATACTAATAATTACACTATTTAGTAAGGGACTGCTGATACAACGTACGTGATATCATTTGGTTCTATTTGCTTTTTTGGCCGTTTTTACTCACTGTTCTGCACTAGGCCAGCATAGTCGTGTTTTAGCTCTTATTCCTCGTATACTTCTTCAACGTAAGAAGGATTTATGATGATGTAAGTAATGTATCTTGATATTAATAATAATAAAAATAAGAGTTTACTAGTATGTAAAAATTACAAACAAATATCAGTTGCCATTGGTAATGGATATAAATGAATGCCATTGATCACTGGATGAATCTGCGGTATAAATCTGAATTCGGCGTCCCAATTCCATGTGTCGGTGTCCTCCGTAACGTCTGATATCATTATTTACAGCGTAGGTACTTTTAATGTTATAATGAACATGATACACGAGTATTTTCAATATTAAATGAAGGCTTATATGGAAAAAGCGTGGAGGATTTTATTTTTTTCTCAACTGCCCACAGACATATCAATGTCACCAAATGTATTTTTTTTAATGCATTAGCTATTATTTAAGCTAGTTAAGGCAGAGCGCTTTTGACTACGCTCAAACTTTAACTGCGTGTTTTTATTTGTAGCTACCAAGTGATTTTATTGTTTGCACGATGTTTTATTGTTATTTTATATAGGTTTAATGTACAATTTTAGTTAAGATTTAATGTGTACTGAATTATCTAACGTTTTTTATTTGTTTTATTGTAACAACTACTTGTTTAGAATTTTTTGATGTGCATAAGAAAATGAAATTAAATATAATTTAAAGGTTAAATACGTATATATTTTTATTCAAACAAAGATAAATTTAGGTATTGTTAATTTTTTTTAGATTAAATACAATGTTGTCTATGTGTTTCAAAAATAGTTTGGTCGTCTCGATTTTGGTAATAACTTCACTTAGGTTTTGTATGTTTAGATTATGCATAATGCATAAAAGTTGTAGGTTGATTCTGGGGGATTCAAATTAGGACAGATGTAGAGAAGGTGATGAAAGGTTTGTGGGATAGAGTCGTCACAAGGACAGAAGGGGTCGGTAGTTATTTTAAATCTAAAGAAATATTGCTTAGAGTCTCCATGGCCTGTTAAAATTTGTGTGACTGAAAATGAAGGAGATACTTTGGAATGTATTAGGTATGCCTTGCTTCTTCTACCCTTCATAAATATTTTTTTATCGCTACTAGTGGCATATGAGTGAAGTCGTCATTTTCATATAGTAATACGTTACATAATACAAGAATGCATTGAGTAATCAAAAAGAAAATTTCATACCGAGTCTTTTTTTCTGATACATTTAATTCATATTTCCCTTTATGGGATTTTTAACGCCGTCTTTTAAATGGATACTAGAAAATCTTGCATCCTTCACATAAAATATAGTAATTTTTCGAATAACGCCAATCAAACACAAAATAATCGCCAAGCATGCTTTGTATTTAATGCTTGTATGAAGATGTCGTCATCGGAACTACCAATGTGTTTTCCATTACTGAAATAGAAACTTTCTAGCATTTATGTGCTCTATGTTCGAAGCCATTTACATCCAGAGCTGGAACCACAAGACGTAATCAATTTAGCCACACCTTCAATTTAAGGGTGGTTACAGACTAGCTTATTTTTCTGTACGTTAAATACAATATGAATCGCTTATGAACGCGCTTAACAAGCGCGCTACATCAAACGGAACGCAACGCAACTGTACGCGCATTTTTGCATATCATATCATGGAAAATATTCTCGTTCGCGTATTATGCTGGAATAAAACAAAAGCGCACTTGTAACAATCAAATAACGACGAAATAAATATAAAACGCTAGTCTGAATCCGCTCTGACTCCAGTGCCTACATAAAAATGCTATTTATTTTTATTATTCAATACCCTCTCACATAGGTTAGAACTTTAAATAAAAACGCCAATATGAATATGCTTATTAAAAACACTATTAATGTAATTGATTAAATATGTGACAACTTATTACAATATTAAACTTTCGAGCTAACAAATATTGTATAATATCAAAACAATAATTTTATTTGGTACTTTAATTAAATCACCTCGATGTGTGTTCACTCGAACATAGATGGTGATTACAGTTAATTATTGATAAGCATTGACGCACTAATTAAATGGTACTGCAGTGTAAATTGCATATGCCGTTATAATTCTGACAGTTATGTTCGTGAACGCTGGCGAACATATGCTCTGGTACGATACTTGTATATGTATAGTCGACTATAAAATTGCTTTACCACCTTAAGAGTGAATGTCATTGACATGTTACACATTTACACAACAATATGATCTATTTTGGAATCAAATTTTAGTTCTTTGTGGTTTTTAATATAGAAACTACTAGGAGTTTCTAGTGACAATTGTATTCTCTTCATGAAATCCGATTTTTGTCAAAAGTGGTAAAACAATTTAATGGTTGACTTTACAAAGCGATGCAAATTTTAATGTTCATTGAATATCCTTTTAAATTTGAGTTTTAATAATCTTATGAACCCTTCTATACGAAATTCCTTCTACCGTGTTCTAACCGCAATTCGTAAGACTAGTGTTTAGAAGTGATAAAGAAACAGTGTGATTAAACAACGAGGCGTTCGGTGGAACCAAACCAAAGGAATTTTCACCACAGTCTGTTATTGAATGGTGCCCAAAACTATTTGATGTCGAATTACTGAGTGTTTCGGAAGGCACGTTAAGCCGTTGGCCGTCGCGTCGTGACTGTTTATACCCATCAGTCGGCATTAGGACAGCGTGTGTTACAGCCAATACTCAAACCTCATGTATTTCTCCATAAAGGAAGGCCTGTGTTCTGTGACGTAATATGTAAGCTGACTAACTATAAAACAATAATTCAAAAGAAATATTTGAAACAAATGTGGCAAAATGACGCACCGCTCAATATTATGCCTTGAGCTGCTAGATGACCTAAAGTACCTACGATCCTGCTGGCCATAGCGAGGATTTGCAGCTGAACAAAACTAACAATACAGATTCGCGATTAATGTAAATAGTAGGTACAGCTTATAAAGCTTATATCAATAAAACAAAAAATTGGAAAATTGTAATTATAATTAATGAATTACCTCCACTCCATTCATTTCATTAGATTTTATGTCCCTTCGGGAGCGAGCCTGTTTCCAAATGCTTGGGTAAAGTAAGCTATATTCAACTATAAATATGAGTTATTCGAACTCAGTGGTACAGACAGCATTGAATTGGCGACGACATGCACGAGTGATGACCTCAACTCGGCTATTCCTGACATATCGCTATAGTGACTAAAAATTCTATTCTCAACATTATGACAAGGTGAATGTGTGGAGTGACGAAGGTTCATAGAGAGAGAGTACAAGAAGAGTTTTGAATATGAGAGTTATGAGTATGAGAGGATGGTAATGCAGGGAGAGGAAGACCGAAGAAAAGTTGGATAGATTGTGTGAATGAAGATATACCATACCATAATCTGAGCTATCGCCCTTTTGCATTCTTATGGCACACATGTTACTTACCACCTTTTGTTTATTGTTCTGTAATGATTATTTTATTGTTATGTGTAATATATAAGAAATTTGTATGTTATACCTATATTTGTTTGTATGTGTGTGTGTAATTATTGCAAATAAAGAGTTTATCTATCTATCTATCTTTTGTTGTTTGTTGACTGGTGTGGGATAGAGAAAAATGGAACAAAACAAATGAAACAATTTATCAACAAAAGATTACAATTTAATGAAGCGTTATCAAACCTTTTTGACATATAGCAAAAAAAACATTTTAATATTGGCTACAGGAGGTGTGATATCACAAGAGCCCATTGAACATGAATTGATTAAGTTTTTTGAAATAATCGTAGGAGTGTAATGCGGGTCAATCTACTCGTACATTAAATTGCAAATAAAATGGGTCGTTTAGAAAATCATATTTCTATACTATGTTCCGGTATATAATTGTATCCCTAGCGATATAACTATATTACGCCTATTTCTGTCATCCTGCGACATTAACACCCACATTTCGCCAGTTAAGTCCCCATGTAACAGGTGGCGAGCCTGTTGCCATGCACCGGGCACCAAGTGAGGCAAGCGATACTACAATACACTGTAAATTCCTATTGCACGTTTTAACAGCTTTTATGTGTCTGTTATTGATTTAATAAAAGAAGAAGAAATTTAAATTCAAACAGAGTAATCTAGGTCACTAACCTGACTCATCATTGGATCAGTGTTGATCTGGCACATGTAGGTCCCGGAGTCCTTCGGCTCCACGTTGCTAATGTACAGCTTCCAGGTGTTGTGGCCGTTGTGCGTGACCGACAGCCGCGGGTTGAGCGTCACCATGTGGGTATGGATGGCCAGAATCGTCTTCGTATCGGATTTTATCCACGCGACCTGCCGGCAAAGACATAATATGAGGAAGGCGTAAATTAAAAGATTTAACCGTCTCTGAGGTCCCGAATTCCAATCTAACTACAGAACAATAACAAAATATTCAAGCTATTTAACATTCTTACAGCTTATACTAATGCATTAATTTTACGTTCCAGTTGGGTTTAGTAATAAGAAAAGTATAAATATGACAATTTACACAAATATCTATTCGTTATAAAAGCAAACTTATTTGTAGTCTCCAGAGAATTTGCGATATTAATTAGGACTTTCAGCTTAAGCGGTCAACATAACAATCTTAATCATTCTTAATCTGATCCTTCTGGTAATAAGCAAGAACTAGGAAAACAGCACATGATGATTAGATATTAACGCCTACTTTACCTTGTATGATCCAAGATGGTTGACAGTGCAAGTGAAATGCACGTCCCTCCCTTGCGCCACCGTCAGGTTCTCTAATGGCGATAGGAACTCAGGTTCCTGTTCTGTATACCCTGACCCTTGCAACTGCCCTGCACAAAAAAAATTGAAGATAAGAGATTCATCAGGTAAGAAATATTAGGTCCTTACCTAAGAAATAGGTGTTTTGTATGGAGATTTTGGGGAATTCTGCATTTTCCATACTAAAATTTTTTCAGTTTTCTTCACAACGACAAATCCAAAGATAATAATATCTGGCATCTATCATTAGACAAACTTTAGTAATATGTGTAATATCACACTTCATAAAAAATATTTATCGTTTTTAAGTGAAGGCAAATAAAATGATGTATTCGGGAGGCACTTAAAAAAGTTGTCTCCGTGTCAAATTTTAACACAATTAAACTTACACTTAATTAAACAAATCAAAAGAGCTCAAAAATATAGTCTATTTTTAAACGAGGTAATTATTTTTTAGGAATACTCTGAATCTTAATAGTTACAGACAAAATACTAAGAGAGAAAAATAACACCAATTTCATAGGTAAGGACCCAATATTTACTGGACTGACACTAATCCTATTTTGTTCAAGACACAATTGATTTTGTAGTGTGCCTACAAACGTCATCGGTTGAGCTATTATTTTGTCCTACTATATACTATTAAGATCATTCGATTTGATTTCAAATGAAATAAAGTGTATTATTACATAATACACCACAAACAGAAAACCGTTAACTAACAATTTCTGTGTTCAAATGAAATGAAAATACTTAATGTTGTGCAACCGCGAATTCAAAGAACTGTACATTCTTTTTCAACGTCAGAATCAGCGCTCTCGAGTTCAACTTATTGAGCGATGTTAAAGAATTTCATTTAACTTTACTTCAAATACTTAACCTAGAAAAATATTTGCAAGCTCACTACGCCATTTAGTATTGGTTAAATATTTTAAACTCTTTATAAACATCTGAGCCGTGCCGGGCCGGAGCCGTATGGTAGCGGCTCATTTAAAGAATACCACTAACCCATCACTTCCCTTGGGTGTCGTAAAAGGCGACTAATGGACTTATAACTGCGCGATATCCAATAACTTATAGCGGCGACGCGCTCACCACCTGTCACGCTGAGTGTAGACACTGCTTGGTGAAGCGTGGACTATGGCAATTCACTGCTTTCGCGATGCTTTTGCCTAGTCTCTGACTAACACTTAAGGGATACTAGTCCTGATTGTATGTATGTATGTATTAAGACCTGGATTTAAAAGCAGAGCCTCTTTAAAGGCAATAGCGCACACGAAGTATCCATTGGTGTAATTCAAATATTTTTGTTAATTTCTACTCTTTCCATTGAAAACCCCGCTGTTGAGTCAGCTTTATTATTAACGGTAACCAAATACAATCAGAAGGAATACAGGTTCAATTGGGCTTGAGATTCGTTTAAATTGGGTCAGATTTGTTCAAATAAAAGTGGCGAAATGCTGACAGCGCGGAGTTCAGCACTTCTACTGTTATTAAATAAATCTTTGCAACTGCAGGCAATCAGATAAAATAAAAAGAAATTCTAACATCTCTTAACCAGTGAGATATAAAAAGCTTTGAGATCAAGGGAAACAAGAAAGCATTGAAATAAATTTTAATGATTTTTTTCTTAAAACGGTTCAAATTAAAAATATCATAATTAGGTCCGGTTTTTTGACATAAGCAGTACTAATATTCCTTTACAGTTTTTAATTATCACTAATTGAATGACTAGGAGCTATTTTAATATTGTAATATTATCAGCCACTTTATCAAGCAATGTTAAAATGCTGTCGTAACATAGTTAAAGAAATTGCCAGTGTTTATGAGCTGAAAAGGAATTGTTTTACTATTCTAAATAGATAGCTCATCCAAAAGAATAATGACATAATTACCAAAAAGTCGAAAATGAGTTTTTGATGCCATAACTTCATGTTTTGCACGTTTTATCTATGGTAAAAAGGACAGAATTGTTGTTCCATTAGTTTCCGACAGAGAGAGTCACTGCCGTCATGGTGTTGACCTATACTTCGAAAGGATACGCGGAAACATCGACAAAGTTTATAAAATGTAGACAGATTTGTAAAAATAAAACTAAAATTGAATAAAATGTTGTTTAAATTCATGATTTATTCCCATATCCAAACCTAGTTTAATGTCATAATTGTATTATTTGATGTATAAAATGTCATAAATGTACGTCTGGTTTGTTTTATTTCGTTTTTTCAAATAGTTATCTTAAGTTTTCTCGCAAACTTTTTATCTAATATTATTGGTAGTAAAGTAACACAACATAACTATTAAAATATATCAATAGAATGATTGGAAATACACAATATTTTCGATGTCAAACTTTTAAAACGCTCTCCTGAAAAATAGCAAAAACGTAATTACGTCGTTATTCTTTTGGGTGAGCGAGATGTTCTTATGTAACTCTCAATGGTCAGAAAACTAGCCACATTATAAGCATCTATTGTTTGTATTCGCATTGACCTTCGAGGGGTTAAATTTGCATTGCTCACATTATTTTGACGACCTCCGTGGTCGAGTGGTCTGTACGCCGGTCTCAAGGCGTCGCCATCTCGAGAGGTCCTGGGTTCGATCCCCAGTGGAGGAATATGTTTGGGTGATGAATTTTCAGACATTTGTTCTCCAGTCTTGGATGTTCATTATATATGTATAATATTATATATATTCTGAATAATTATGTGTATTTATCTATTAAATATATTTCTCCGTCATCTAGTATCGGTAACACAAGCAGCATTTAGTTGCTTAAAATGGGACTAGTTGATAGGTGTGAATGTCTGAGGATATTTATTTATTATTTTTAATTGTATGTAAAACGAGCTTGAAAACAACACAATGTTTTAAAATGTAGACAAGATATAGTAAATGCCAATATTAAACTCAGCATGTATTCAGGCTTAGACTAAATAAAATTATGAACATGAAATGAAAATAAACTTTAATGATTAAATAAAGTAACAACAGTAACAGTATTATGTTCATGTTTCAAATTATAAACATTATACCTACCAATCAAATAAGATTGAGTTTAATTATAAATATTCTGTTTTATCGGCAGTTACGTAATTATAAGCGTCTATAGATTGCGCGCAAAAGCAAAGCATAATAGATTATGTTCTAAAGCATCATTTGTACCGTCCCCTACAATGATCAGGGAGCGATTAGTATCTGCCATTTAAATACGGCGATCCGATGAACACCCTGATTCGGCCTGGTTTTCGGCATTCGGCATTCGGTGATTAGGCGCGTAAATCGGGAAAGGTTCGGCGCATAAAAAGGGTCACACTAAACGTCCCGGACTGTGACATCAAAACGATTAATGGCGCCAGGATTCGGTACGAATATATGCGCCCAATTCAGCTAATGTGGAACGGGAATTAATAATTTTTCACGCACATGCACGACCTGAAATTCGGGCATTACTCATTTTGTTTGAATAACGCTCAATTTGATGTATTTTATTTATCATTTGACCTTTTTGCCAAACAAAATTAATCGAAAGTGAAATCGGAAAAAGCCGGTTCTAACTTATAATGGATTTCCATTATATTTTCAACTTCATTTATTCGCAATAAGGACTGTAAAATATTCTATTAATAATCTAATTAAATTCAGATAAATTAACTCCATCCTTTATTTTGACTGACAGACAGTAAATTTGTGGATAGTTACGGGTAATTGACATTTATACACATTTATATAAATATTTATCTTCGTGTTTCGATTTCCATTCATGGGGACCACGAACAAATTGTTGGCGATCACTGATTTCTATTTAAACCTCAAATGAGTTGTTCAACTACGCAGATAAATCAAATCGAATAGCGGCAAGCATTCGTCCTGCTTCCAAATCATCATAACGGAATATATTGAATGGCAAATGCAATACATCGGGTTGTTTGTGTTAATAACTAATGTTCAGCAGCTGTATCATTATTGTGAGACTATTAGTAATATATTAATATATTGACAGTGCTTTCCAAATACATATTAGTTTTAGGAATTACTTTGTAACTAATAGATTAGGAATTTATGGATTCAAGGTAAGCCTATTCTTGAAGTATTTGCAAAAGTCCTTGAGTTATATTAAGTGTTAGAGTACACAAAAGGCATCTTAATTAAGGACTAGTCAATACAACCTTATTTATATAAATAATAACTCAGGACCAAATAGCCACCACTTTGCAGTCATCCAAAAATAAGTTAGCTATAAAAGTATTCACGTAAAGGTGAGTCTTCGGAATATTTTGCGAACATATTCCTAAACTCTCCAAACTAAACTGGCAAACAAAAAGTTTCGGAAACTGTACTTAGCAACTTCCACACTGTTAATGCCAATGTCTAGAGACGTTGGGGCGGGGACAAGGTTCGTATCTAGGTTATTACGTAATTCGGTTATTCCAGCCGAGCCACGGTCCAGACCGACGATTCTCAATCTATTGGATTCTCAATCTAATTTCCTATCGTAATATATAATGAAAATGTTTATCTTTATACTATCAAGTTGATATTCCAACTTAAATTTGTTTTTAAAATTTATTTAAAACAGAAACCACTCAACATTAGAAACATTTATCGTAAATGTATATAAAACACATCTTACAATACCTATGTAAGCACCATTTTGTTAAATTTGTGCTTGGTTCATTAGCAAATTGGATATCTTTCCACACCAGAAGCAAATACAATCAAATAAAAAGCCACTTAATAGGTTTTATTCTAGAAGTCAATTTGTTTTTCCCACGACGAATAGCATTATCTTTGTATCAACTATGGACTAAAAAGTTAATTGATCGTAGAATCATCTTATTACACAAACGAATATGTTGATAAGTTTCAACTTACAAACGTTTACTGGCCGTAAAAAATAGCATCAAAATCATCATTGTTTGCCTTTAACAATTTGGTACAACTATCCTCATCTCCGCTGCATAGTTCGCACACCGAATTCAACAAAGGCGTAACTCGAAAACGCTTACTTTTTAGGAGAGCAAATATACTATAACAATAAAACTGTAGAGGTCGAATGTCTGTACATAGAAAAAAAATGTTTAAAATCAAGCCAGGGGGATGTAAAAAAGGGAAAATACCAAAAAAAAAAATGATTTTTTTTCTGTCTGTTTGTACTGGCTAATATCCTTATATCCCTGATCAACATTTTAGATACTTTTTATTACGGAATATTAAAGGGTTCCCGTGGGATAGTTAAACAAGCTAAGAAAAACGTGTTTACAACCAGTAACCGCGGACGAAGTCGCGGGCAACAGCAAGTGTATAAATAAATGTTCGTAATTAAATATAAGATTTTAAGTTTTAGCGTTTAAGTTTAAGCATTATAAGTTATTCAAAAACATTAATGAACCTTTTTTGCACGTTTTTTTCCGTACAAATTGCAAGGAGCACATATTGTTGCACGATTCATTATAAATTTTTTAATAGTGTTAATTTAAGCAAGTACATATTGCAAGAACATTTTATAAGTTGTCATTTTTGTATAAACCTTACTTCTTTATTGAATTCTGAGTTTACTTAACTATAATACGTCTCAATCCAAGTTGCCAATAAGGTAAACAAAACAAAGGTAATGTTTCATCTCTAAAATGTTTTGTGATGACTGTAGGTAGGTAGGTAATTGAAATCAATTGAAACGGACAACAATTGGTACCGTTAAATATATTTACGAGTATATAATTAACGGTTACAATTGTTTTTACATGAACATTTTTCGTGAAAAATTTTGATTATTGAATAACAAACTCGGTAAGTCGGCATTTTTGTTTACCTTTTTGGCAACTTGGATTGAGACGTACTATAGCTTGAAATATTTTCATACATTTTATACCTCGCATGATTAAAGAACTATAAGTTGCCAATTAGTTTTATTTGTACAAATATTATTGCTGTAATCCGCAGAATGATATATTGTAGAAATAAAATGAAATTGTCTGAATATGAACATGTCAAAAATAAAAAAATATTACACATTTTGACTTATTTTGTTATTTCTATCCACGATTGAGATCAATTTAAGTTCTATAAATAAAAAACAAATTACTTAAATAAGCTAAACAAATTTTAAAAAGATATCAGTTAATATCCATACTTATAACCCGAAAGTAACTCTCCCGCTTTCACGTCAAAACTACTGAACCAATTTAACCGAAATTTGGTAAACAGATAGTCTACAGCCTGAGAAAGGACATAGGCTACCTTTTATTCCGATATTTCTATGGGAACGGGTGCCATACGGGTGAATGTAAAAAAAAATTAATAACGCCACCCAGAAAAATTAAGGACAAATTTACGCCACTATGAACTTTGCTTCTAATAAATTAAGGCTACTGTTCCAATTTGAAAACTCTTTCGGTGTTGAATAGCCTATTTATCGAGGAAGGCTAAAGGCTACATACCATCACACTATTTCAAAGAAACTATTCTACGCGGACGAAGTCGCGGGCAAAAGCTAGTAACAATATATATTTTTTTCGTATATTATCATTTAACTCTAAAAAATGTTAAAAAAATATAGATTGTGTGGTGATGTACTGTCCTTCAATTGTTAAATTTAAAAAAATACACTAGTTCACTTGCGTCTTTACTGAATTAGGTATGCGCTGTTTATTAAATATGATTTTCTTTCTTATCTTACAAACAGCGAGCAAAAAATATTAATTTTTAATTTATGACTACTGTGTATCTCTTTTTTATGTTTTATAACAAAACAAATTGCAGTAAATCTGATTTAAGCATCATTATAAATTTAATTCTGTTATCTCAATCAATTCTTAGTGTTTGTCAGCCCAATCATTCGATAAAATAGGCTGAATGCACATCAGACACGCGTATACGTTTCGATTGGGAATTAATAGATGCGGGTTGTTGTATTATATGCTTTGGTATTACCATAATTAGTCCCTTGTGTATAGGTATTAGTCCCTCTGCATACTCGAACCTTGGATATGTGAGTAAAACTTAGATAATTCTTATAGCATTATAAGCACTATTGCTGAGTCCAGGAAACACAAGGAACTATGATACGAGTATATTTAATATGATCTAACCTATTTGCAAAAAACTAAATAAAAAAAATTATATGACTAAAGAAGACATTAAAAAGTTCAATAGACATGATCGTCTATAGTAAGTACCTACTACAATTGAAACGACTAATCAATTTAGGTATATTAAAATATTATATTTTTTATATTAAAATATTATATTAAAATATTATACTTATAAAATTTTAGATAGATGTTTTAAGCAATCCTTTTTTCCGTGTTTATTTCTGTTACGTTAACAATAGATTTACTATTTATAACCGAAGCACTTTCCATCAGTTCTCAAATCCTCGGTACTAACTCGGTTCTGTCCAATTTTCTAAATCAGCGACAACGAACGACTGTAATGTATAAGGCTCTGCGCAGACAAAGCGACACCGTTTTATCCCTTTATGTGAGCAAACAGGTTTTTATTTCCTTATTGAATACTAGCTGTTGCACGCAACTTCGTCCGCGGTCACTTGTTTTTTAACTATCCCACAGGAACCCTTTAATTTCTTCGGAATAAAAAGTATCTAAGATGTTGACCTGGGATATAAGATATCATCATGAAAAATTTCTTTGAAATTGGTCCAGCCACTACGGAGATTAGCCCGTACAAATAGACGAACAGACAGAAACAAAGATATTGTAAAAAATATTTTTTTGGTATTTTCTTTCTTCCTACATCCGCCTGACTTGTTTTTAAGCATTTTTTTCTATATACAGACATTTGACGTCTACAGTTTTATTATATTATTATGTATAGATTTTACGTTACATAGGACGAAGGCAAAAATCAATCTCATATGCAACTAACTACTCTTGTTTGGAATGCGTTATCTTTAGTAAGAAAATAAAGCTTAAGCTTGTTTGATATTGTTAAAAGACACTTTAAGATTTTACTTCCTTAGTTTTTTCTTTATCTCGAGATCATATGACACTGTTTTATTTTAACTTTGACACTGTTCATTGTAAACATGTTTTTTATTTTACAGAACACAATTTTGTGGTCCACTAAACAATTTTTGTATATTTATGACCATCCAATAATTTACTAGCTAATACTAAGCTCGCACATAATGTAGGAATTTGTATTGGTGCATTAATAAAAGTGAAGTAGAAAATGGCCACACCAGCTTTTAGGGTTGGTGTCGCGTTTTGTTAGGTCGTGTTTATTACACTCAATAAGCTTTGCCACCCTTACAAGTTGTCCCTAAACATCAGGTTATTACTCAATGTCTCGTAATATTTCCTACAGATAGTAAACACCCTGTTAGCTGGATTTGACAACATGTGGGTACCGGAGCTGCAGCCTTTTGTTGTTTCAATCCGTTCGCCTCCGTGTACATACCATAAAACGTTTGCACCCGCTGTGAACATTTGTATCGGAATTAATCCCTGAGACTCCGACGTTGAATATTAATCAAAAATTAATATAGTAATGAAAGTCATAATACTAATCTGTTTTATTTGTCTAACCTTTTTTGGCTTCATTCATCCAATTCAGTAAAGTCAAAATATATATTGCATCCATGACTGTAAAAAAGCATAATAACCTAAGTGATAATAATAGGCAAATAAAAAATATTCAAGACAATTAAATATGATACAAAGTTACTTTACTTTACTTTTTTGTTACCTACTAACATTATTTTCGTGAAAAAGGATAGATGGTAGTTAAATACCTGTATCTGTAAACATTAAAAGTATTTTGGCTCTTAAATTTTTGGTGTATTTTAAAAAAAGCCTCGAACCTGTAAATTTAAAAAAAAGCAAAATAATTTTTTCAATTTATATTTAAGTCTGTATATGAAAGTTTTATCCTGAACGAAATAACTACGAAATCACAAACTGCATACCATACACAGTAAGGATAACGATAAAAAACTACTAAAACAATAACAATTTAAATTGTCTCTTACATGGTTGCTCCTAAAGTCTGTCGCATTTAATTTTGCTTACTAAATGACAATTTAAGCTGAATAATTATTGGATTCCGGCTTGTCATTAATAACCATCTCACTATAACCATAGACATACATATGCTGACGTAACAGACATGTCTTTAAAGGGACTGTATAGAGTGACTACTATATTAAACTACCATATCCATATTGTGATAGCTATGAAACGAAACAACTAAAAATAGCAATATAATATCGACTTTAAAAAAGCTTTACGTTAAATTCTCCTAAAGCACTCTCGCGTGTAATTTAACTGCGTACCAAATGTGAATTTAAGCTAAACAAGTCTTGGAATCCGGTTTGTCGCGGCGTCGCAGCCGTCTGTGTCAAATGAAAATTAATAACAGACCTGACACTGGGACATCCGCTGTGATTGACTGCCGGCGACCTAATTTTTTATTCGCTTTTATATACTATAACTTAAGAGAAAATTGACCTCGGAACGGGACCTTTTAGCCACAAATATTTACTTTGCTTTTTTTACTGCTAAGAAAAACTGTTTTATGTATTTTGTAGGTTTATCAGATTCGGTCAAATCGAAATATATCTGGCGAAGAGTAAAGGGTTACCACATCTGCTCACATAGATATGTTATGTTTGTTCATTAAATAGATATTATTAAAATTATGTCGAGTCAATTTTGATTTCTGATGAAGTTAATGAAGTTTAATTAATTATTTTGTTAAAATTTTTATTCAGTGAAAGATACGACATAGCAAGAAAAACAGATAATTTTTCTTAATCAGAAAAACATTATTCCACACGAAATAAAGTGACACAGTAAAAACAATGCTATAACGACTTAGTACATTTTTATAGATCACATGAAATGTCTAAAATGCGCTAATAGTCAAGGCATAAGTAACAATTCGCCGGAATGTCACAAAAGGAATTATAGGCTTTCATAGCTATAGAACCTTTATCCGAGTCAAATGAAAATTAATAACCGGGGCAAGCAAAACTTCGGCGACGCGACCCGGTTTATCTTCGTAACACATCTGTAATCTAAAGGGCTGTGAAATAAGAAGAGATTGCGATAATTACAATATTATCTGATTTTTATATTATATCCGTCTTATGAAACGGGTCGGTTTCGGAATTTCCGAGTTGAAAATCAGAATTCCTTTACATTCAAAGTTCTTTACATTTATGTTAGTGATTAGATGAGTGTGAATGAATATAAATGACAAACATATGTATTTATAAAACTTATATTTGCGAACATTGTTAAAATAAAAAATATTGATGAAACAACATTTTGTTACAAAAACTAATATTTCTAGATTGCCATCAATCCACATCATTAATATATTAACAAAATAAAAAATGCAGTAAATGTTTGCTAACATTATTCCTGTTAAGGATTTTGTTAAAACTTATAAGTAAAAATGAAATGCTAAAGGCATTCATTATGCTTAATTTTATTTTAGCTGTACATTTTCAACAAAATAAAATCCAGACGGGCGGCACAAAAGACTTCGTCGCCGCCAATTTCAATATTGTAAAAATAATATTCAATACATTTTTCAGGACAACGGACAATATTTATATGAAATCATTTACTTATCTTTCCTTTTTCTTTTCAGAAAAATGTGATTGAATTGAATGCGCCAGTCAGTCAGTTGTGCGTTAGTCTTATGATCGTGGAAATTGTAAATTGTAAAAGCATTTATTCAATATTTTAGTTCAAGAATCAGACGTTTAATATTTTTATCAACATCTAAACGCCTAAAATGCAATAAACCTTTTTTCAATTATTATGAAATGCTTTTCACACAAGTCAATAAAAATCAATTAATATTTTCAAAACCCATTCAGACGTGAAACATAAATAAGTTTTAATCAAAATATATAATTTAGGTGTATTCCAGGGATTAAATATCCCTATTCGATTACGTATTCCAATTATTCAGTATTTCACGCTCATCGACGTTTATAATTACATTCTGATAGAATTGCGTTAAATTCGGCGCTCGTACCATCACTAATTTCCATACAATTAATCCAATGATTAGCAGTAATCCGAGGTGGGTTTTGTGCATATCAATTGTACGTGAATTCCGGTGTATTAAGGTAACAGTTTTCATTAGGTGCGTTAATGAAACGGGCCGGTTGTTGGAATGTTGGAAAGATGAGGTGGGGGTTTTAAACAATTAAAAGAAAAGGTGATATAAAACGTTTTCAATTAAACTTGGAATCTCTGAAGCATCTCTGTGGGGTTCTCTGCGTAAAGCTCGCTACGTGAGGGCATCCAGGGTATTGCTTCTAAACTGCAGCCGCTAGACAGCCGTTAAAGTGCAACAATTTGCTGCTCTAAACTCGGTTAGTTTTAACTGCGGAGACGTTAAGGAGTAATGAGATTAAGTCGAACGCTAATTTAGAATAAAATTCAGACTTCATTGTTGCTTCCGCGCTGTAGACTAATGGAGTGAATTAAATTTGGTAAAATATTATATGACTATTGATACCTTTAATTTTGATTTTGAACAAAACATTAATGTAACAAATACAAATAGCAATCGGCAGTCTCTTTGCTTATCAGCAATCTTTTGTAGGAAATCTGTTTGTAGGAATTGATATAGCTTAAATAGATTATTACTGTAAATAATATTTTATGTATGCAACATTTGAAAACGTGTGAAATATAAATAATAATATATATATATAATAATAAAGTATGTGATATATATATTTGTTAAAATAAATAAAATGCCTATTAACATTTTAATTTACACCATCAAAGAGGCACAGACATTGCAAACAAATATTTATACTCAGCATTCTTATTTCACATTCATTATCAAAAAAATATGTAATTCTATTTGTTTAATTTTCACAAACTTTTTTGAAACAAACATAATATACCCGTAATACGATATCAAATATTTAATTAAAACTAAAATTAAAAATATACACGCTATAAATCTCTCTAATCAAGAATTTCTATGAATTCCTAATCCAAACTGACCAGCGCTGAAAATATAATTTTACTTTTGGGCAACATTTTAGCTGCTTTAGTTTATTCAGTGGAGAAAATTAATAGCTGCAAAGAGACAGGATATTATGCTTTTCATCAGTACAGGCATTAGGGCGAGCCAGTTCGGGCACTGTAGAAGCTTACCGCTGTAAGCCAAACCCGCCTAATTTGCTGGCTCTATGAAAGCGCAACGTGTAAAGGATATTGATACTAATGGCTTTAATTACGACGTAAATGGTGCAAAAAGTGCAGCTACATTTTACCGCTCCTCTCGCTGTTACTTTAATTTAAAAATACAGTATTGTATTGTTGTTTAAACTGCATTTTTTAACTTTACTTAGTTTTTATATAAAATGCAAATGCCCAACATGTTATACGATGAGTTAATAACGTTGACACAAAACTATTTAAGGCAATTTTTTTAGAAAAAATTATGATATATATTTTTTAGGTAATTATACAATAATAATTAGAAAAAGTACTTTAGTATATTTAAACTAAAATCTAATAATTACAAAATAAATGTAATATTTATTTTATGTGAAACTTTCGTCAACGCTCTTACTTAAAAACAATTTATTAAGGGACGTTTCATAGGTACGCTAGCAGCCAGCGCCGGCGAGATATCCATACATGTTGACGTATAAGCGCGTGCATATGGCTGCGAAACAATGTTAGTAGCTCCGTGTGATTGGAAGCGCGCGCGCGTGGGCGGCTCTAGCGGCCAGCGTGCCTATGAAACCATAGTAATTGATTAAATGCTTAAACTCACCTGCAACGATTGTAAGCAGTGCAAAAGTTGAAACGAGTGGTAGCCCCCCCGTTTCCATGGAAACGGTCCTAGATCTCATCGGGTGATCGGCCATCATCGAATCAAAGCTCATCCGACACCAAATCACTAGTCACAAGTTGTCTTATCGTCGTACATCTGTGTAAATTATTGTCTTCGTTCTCCGTAAACATAATATAAAAATTTATTGTCATACAGTCTACTTGTCAATCCATGGCCGATCTGAAACAAAACAATAAATTATTGTTAATTTTTATTACACGCACATATATTACAGCAGAAGTACATTAAACACTCGCACTTTGCCAGTAATTATTATTAATATTCTTAAAATATTATTGTATATATATAAAACCCATCAGATTCGAGAATTTTGTGATATCAAAATATTTAACGATAGAAATATTTAAATTAAAAATATAAATAGTTAATATTTTTTATTCACCGAGAAACTGGCCGAATATAAATGGCGACGTGCTTTTGTTTTTTAAATCAACAAAACCTCGAGTGGAGCTTGTTTATGTAGGCAGTCTCGCCGGTTACAGAGTTTTATATGAAACAAAACAATGACAAGAACATGGTCACAGGGGTTAGATGAAAAGCAACCGACGTTAAATTATTTAAATGTCGAATTAAGTACTCGTTATGATTTATACTATACGTTTCGAAATAGGTTTTATTCACAGGACAATATTAAAATTACTTTTGTTACGGTTCTTATCAATAATATCACTAGCATAGCGTATAGCTCTTCGAAAACTTGAGATATGTAGCACTCGTTACGACTAAGCGCTACGATGTCGTAGCATTCGTAGCATCAGTTACGTCGTAGTTACTTCTTTGGAATCATTCTAATATAATTATATATATCTACATGCTACACATACCTTTATGTTTGTGTTAGCTAATTACAATAAGCCATTTTTAATATTTTACCATTTCAAACGTAAGCCTCGAATAATGAATTAACAAAAACAGCGTGATTGTTATAAGCATTATTATGTTCCGTCAATTAGAGGTAAGAAATCCAGTTCCTCAATTATTAAGGAATACATGTGAATCTCGCTTCCACCTTCGGCCTTATCGTCACATCAGATGAGATGGAGGTCAATAGCTTACCTCAGCGTGTTACGTAACACTCATGCGATATCAGCCAGCGATCCTTCTTTAAACCCGTCGATAATCATAATTGAATGAAAAGAATGCACATACAAATAATGCAAGGGAACTAAGCCCTTTAGGGCCATGTCATTTGTGACTTAAACTTTTAAAATTTGTTATCCATATATTTTGTTCTGTTTTTTCTGTTACAACTGTTAATTTATATATATATATATATATATATATATATATTTTTTGTATTGTTAAGTTTTATTAATTATATTATTTACTGTAGGTCCTGCCAGAATACCAGCGCAATAGTGACGTTGGTCGCTGTGACATTATGCTGAGGCTAATTGGCATGTAATACGGATTTATTTTTTATTTTTATTGTTGTTTTATATCATGTATTTGCATGTATGGCCAATAAACTCATTCTTTCTTTAAATAAATAATAAAAGCTGCAATATTTGCGTATAACTCAAAAATCCCCAACACATTGTGAGGAATGTCCGGTAGCAACTAAACGGAGCAATCGGAATTCTTGTCAGTTTATTTGCAAGAAACTATGCAGGTGTAATAAGCTGCGCAACATTGTCCGGCTGCAGTGTCACTATACCTACCTACGCTCAGTACATATGACCGTTTTTATTGCTCCCGCTTCCGCGGCAGCGTGCGCAAACTCTGATAAAACAGAAATGATTGCCGCTGTGTCGCGATATTGTTTCAAGCGTTTTGTTCCATTCGCTCCTCGCACTTTTTACTCATCTCACAAACATCGCAAAACCCTGGTTAGCACTTCCATGATCGAATGCTCATCTCATTTGCATACAATCAGCATGCAATTTATATTCGTCTGTGATATTGTAACTTCAAGTGCAAGCAAACATGTATGTGTAGATTTAAATAGGTTTAGAATTCAATAGTGACAAAGTCATGGCTAGAGAAATACGGAGTACACCATCACGCTGGCCCAATGCATAACATATCATCACGCCTCTTTTCCCCGAAGGGGTAGGCAGAGGTGTTAAACACCCACATTTCGCTAAATATGTTAGGTCCCCATATAGATATGTTAGGTGGCGAGCCTGTTGCCATGCACCGGGCACAATGAGGCGAGCGATATTCACAATGAACCGTACATAAGTTTTATTCAAACTAAATGGTACAGGCGGTGGGATCGAACCCGCACTTCTCGGCCTCTCGAACGAGTAGTTCCCCAGCCGTCCCAACTCGGCTACCGCTGCCGCTGCCCAATGCAGAATGGTACAATGTAATTATAGTACCGCAACCAACGTCTTCATTTGCCTTACGAAGCACGAAAGAACTCGCGATCAACAGGGCAAGACAAATTTTATTTTTAGTATAGAAACCAAAGCGAGCGAATTCTCTGAATTTTAATACTTGGAAATGTCAGGTGAACGTGTATCTTAAAAATTTCGTCAATGTTGCGTACAATCACGCATATTTATATAAAAATGACCCTCGCCCTACACACGTATAAAGAACCATTTCCTGGAGAGAGTTTACCTGAAATATTTCCCTTCACATTTTTGCTCGACTCCGACTCGTTACGGCGCGTGTCAAAAGCCGTGCTCAAACTTTTTAGTGACCCAAAAATACCAAAACATATAGTATGAGGTAGTTTCGCCATAGTTCGCCGTGTATGTTCCACGGCCGGCGCATAGGATATTACCAACTCCTGCAATTTGCAAATGCCAGGGAAATTACATCATTATTGTTGGTCCGTTGACTCCGTTGGCATGTACTAAATATGTTTTAGATACCTAAAACATAAAAATAAGATTGTTTCCTACAGACAACCGTTTTGTTATTTATAATTAATCCTCTTGACCTCTACATTGTCCTATCCAAATCATTACCGACCGAAGTCGTTAACAATAGACAGTCGAAGATTTGGTCTTATGAAATCGCATCAGAACGAGGCTCATATCAGGTAAAATGGACATTAAGTGAGGATAAGTATAGTTGGGTAGGAATATAATAGTTCACTCCGGGGACCGTTCGGCTCTATCAATTGAAACATGCTCTGTTGGCGTCGTCTTTGCCGTACGAACGAGCGCCGCGACAATAAACAATACAAACAACCCTGGCCTGCGTTTGACACCAGCCCGTTCGGAGTGGATTAGAGCGCTCTACAGGGAGTTCGGCAGCATTTAGGGAGCGTAATAGCCTCCGCCGTGACCTGTTTTAGTTGCGACAAATAGAGATTTACGGGATTGCCGCCCGGGGATTTCCGAAGGAAGTCTACTCCGTAATAAAATCGAATGATGTTTACTTTGTGGCTACTTTATCCTAGACCTATTGGGTCGAAACTCCAGAACGCATTCCGACTAGGCCCCAGTAGTTCGAAACAATTTAATATCTAAAGGTATGGACGAGTAAAAATGCGCCGGCGAATAACCAATAAAAACCGCAGTAAATTGAAGTAAAATTTACTCCAAATCCAGCGAACGCCTTTTTCTGACTCACGACGTGATAGTAAAATCGATGAACCGGGGTAATTACGTACGAATCCGATAAACTTAATCATAGCGACAGCGCCTGAGACGAACCGATTCGCCTCTAGCCTCTGCATTGTGGAGCAAAACCCCATTTACGACATTCCGTTGCTTAATAATTTTACATCCGTTCACAAAGACGCCGCTTTCTGTTATCTCAAGAGTGCCACGCAAACGATATGAGTTCCAGCCAGCCCCTACGCCAAGTCCTATTGTCATATTTACAATGTCTATGCTTATTCCCGAATTCCGATTAACGTAAAGCCAACTCTAGCTATACAAAGTTTCTCTGTCTGTTGTCTACGTGTTGTGTACAAATAAATATTTTGTTCCTTCTCTGACTTTGGAAAGTTTCAAGTATTCTTAGGCTGTAAAGTTTTGGTCGTTGATTGAGAAGTTGGCAACTTACTATCTTTATTATGGGATTAAAGAAGCATTTTCCCATTATGATATTATTAAAAATTCTCGGTTTCAACTTCTGATCTTTGATATAATAAAATATTTATTCTTGAAATCTCGTGTACTTTCGTGTGCCTGTCAGAACGTGCAAGGTTAAAAAAGCTTGTCGTCTGCACAAAGGCAACATTTATCTGAGGCAGCCTTCATTAAGGTTCTTATCTTAACTGTCTCTGGTGTAATACTCAAAGAGCTTTATTTCTCCAAGTCTAGTACAAATAATTTTTCTTTAATGAAACATTTTTATGATCTAAACAATTTGCTCAGAGATTTGACTAGTTTAAAAAGTTTATGTATAAGTATGTGTTCAGATTTATATAAATATAAAAGTAACATGCTTATCTTCATCCTTTCGACCCACAAACCATACTTAATAAATTACAATCAGTTGTAGCCAGGTGTAACAAGCTTATCTAGGCTCCTAGCTGCTGCTTCTTTTATACGATGTATAACCCCATTTAACCCCCCTCCCCCCCTGTATTACCCCATTTTATTTGGACCTTGTGGCGTGACTTCATTAACGTGACTATATAATATTTTAAAAGTATCATATTCATTCATCTTATTCTTTTTCACATAATTCAGGTAAAATTGTGATTTAAAAGATTACTTTGTGAACTTTTTTTTGAACAGCTTTCTCTTCTTTTACTCGTATCTCACTCAATTCCATCAAGTGCATAATGGGCTTAAATTCAAAATTATTTGACTCTGCTAGCCAATAAGGTTAAAAAAATGTTTGCAAGCCTGTACCTACATATATACCTAGACTTTATGTATTCCGTGATGCCTAGAATAATCTTCAGAGTGAATAATATTATCAAGGCCCGTCAAGAATGTCGCATTACGACGGAAATCAGTTTTACAATTAATTTCGTGGGAAGTAGCCAACCTTTGCACTCCCCTGTTTCTTAATTCGCAATTAAAAAGTTAAATTGTTCGGTTAATTGCAGCCATTGTGGATGGACGTCGGCTGCCCATTATTCACTATAGGTCTCGAAGATTTGATGAAATTTTGTACGTTTCCATGGAAACGGAAACCGTTGCTTAATAGAAAATATTGGGATAAGTACTCGTAAAAATAAAGATATATAATATGAAATGTATTATCCTTCGAGGAATTAAATAATAATAGGAAGTAACCGCATTGCGTTAGAGCAGCCACCAGGTTACTTATACGAGTATGTTTCAAATAAGGTGTGGTGATACTCGTATGTTATAAAATCTGTTTAATGATAATGTGACATAAATTATTATATTGGAAATAAGAGCTGTTAAATATCACCTCCAAAAAAGTGTATATGTAACTATAATTTTCGTAATTTGTTTAATTTTTATTAACAATAAATATCATTTCCTTCAACATGTGTGCAGTGCATTCACTGTAACAGTTAAATGTGACTGAAATAAACAATATTAAAATTTCTTGATAATCTAACCCCAGCGGTAATAAACATAAGTGATATAAAATAACTTTACTTACTTTTTTACATTCCAACTGCTACTAACTGTTATCAGGAATAGCCAAGAGATAACGTTATGAGATCAATTAATCGAACAGTGGATCGTAGCCTATACCTATAAAGAATAAGTTTGTCGGACGCAGCAATCCCATAGCTTTTGGCAGAACAATAGCGGTCAACTCTGCTATGTAAGCAACGTTTTATTAAATTTACTATATGGTGGGGTTCCTCCGAGATGTTAAATAAAATAATAGTGGACTGTATAACTGGTTTACTATCACGTCTTTTAGAGTATAATTCGCCGATAGAATACGCGGTAGGATGTTAGCGCGGTGGTGTCCCGGAGCGAGTGTCGAGCGGCGCGTTGAACAGTAGCCTCGAAACCGGCTTTCGGTTCGATGCCCGCCGCCCGCGCGTCTCCTCCCGCGCGTAGATGTTGGTTCCCAACATATATGAATTTAGAACATAATGAGATATTCGCATAAATACAGAATAGTATAGGAGAGAGGAACTTACTAGTAATTTAAATTTTACGAAAGTGAATAACGAAGGAGAACTTTATTTTTACTTCTTTGGTACACTTAAAATCTAACGTTTTTACTATAAGGTTTTTAGTATTAACCTTAATAGCTCGTAATCCAGTACAAATTTTTGCGTTTCAGTAGATCTCTATTGGAATTTGTGTTTCAATAGTGTTCTAAGTTCTATAATTTCTGTTATTCTGTTTCCTATGCTTTTTTATAAGAAACCACAGGATACATATCAAAATATAGAATACAAATACATATGATAACGAAAACTACATTCCAATTATGTACAGCTGCAACGACATACAAAATTATAACCAGGTATCAAATTATTTTAAAAATATAGATACTATGTACTGAGTTAGTTCTTATAAAACTAAGTTATTTATTGCTTCTAACACTTCACTATTATTCCTCATCACCACACCTTACAATGACCTACTTATAGATGTACAAGATTTAATTTTCCATTTCTTGTTGTATATGAATATTAGGTGCATCTAAAGTATAAGAGACTATGAAAATGAGAAATGATGTATTTTGAATTATACTTTGACGGAGTTTAAAAACTTTTCGATTAATTACATTCATTGTGGCCAAAACTTTGCTCGTTACCGACGATTCCCTTACATTCAAACTTAATTAAGTAGTAAATCCCTTTTGGAACTTTTAAAAATGAACTATTGATCTGTCAAAGGCATGCTCCAAAAATGAATCGGGTGGGATAAGAAGCATTTAATGGAAAAATACCCAAAGATCGTTGGACCAGAAAAAGTGTAAAAATAACTCTCCTTTGGGACTAGAATACTTCATTGGGACACTTCAGAATAATAAAGATGCGGAAAATATTGATGCCCACTAAAGAAAACGCCTTTGAATGTATCAACGTCATGTAGATATTAAAATGTTTTCTGTATGTGTGGCATATTATAATGTAACATTTCAGAGTAATATTTCATTTTCGTTGTTATGATTCCATTATATAAACGAGGACAGTCACAAACAATATTGTTCAACTGAAGAATATATCTTCTCATAGGGTATATTGAAAAAAAGCCTTTTTATCATATTCAGGGGCTGCATGACAATATAACACATATCAGCTCACACTAAATCGCAAAAAAAGGGGCTAAAAATTGATAAAAAGTTACATTTGTCTATTTATATGTTTGGTGAAAAAGCGAATATAATGCAGTAGATTTTGGATATATTTACTAATATTTGCAAGTAATATAAAGGAGATGTTTAAAAAAATGCCAAGACCAGGGTCTTGGCATTTTTTTAAACATCTATACAGTTATTGGAAAAATAGTATAAATTACGTACATTCACACATATCTATTAAAAAATTTATACACCTTTTAGTTTTTTTGGAGGAAACAAAACAATTTTCCACTATCCTGGTCTATCCACTATTTTTGCTCAAGGAGCAAAAACTATTGGTCCATAGCTGTAAAGTTCGTAATAAAAAATTTTATCTGTCAGTTTGACAGTTATATTCCTCGAGTCTTCCAAAATTCCTCCTAAAACGCACGGTACGCGACCATTTTGGTTCTAACGTGTGGGGATGAATTCCCTTGCGAAGTTATGCTGCTATTGGAGTCTTCCCTCCGTTTCGTTTGTCATTCATTCCGTTTTGAACATGGATTCCGAGTTGGTGTTGTTGCGTGTGATTTTTATGCCGAAGTTTTTATTTTAGACCCTGGACCGATTACTTAAGGGTTGACATACGAACGAAGTGTCAATGTCAATCATTTAACACACTGCCGCCATCATGAAAAGTATGGTTAAAATACAAATATTTCAAAAGCTTCCTACATAAACACTTTACATTTATTTCAAAAAAATCGGGTATGATAGGATCAAGGTTTAATTACGGTATTTTTTAATACCATGTACACGTGTTGGCATTTTCTCCATACAAAACTAAACATCTCCTTTGTAGTAAACTTTAAGTTGCAAGAAAAGTTTCTAGTCTCCAAGGCTAGGAAGAAATCAGAAAAACGGCATTATCGTTCCAGAGAAGGTACAATACGTTCTGAATATCGCTTGCCTTACAATGAGCCCGGTGCATGGCACAGGCTCGATTACAGGTGAAATGTAACCCTCACCACTAAGTAGTGGTGATGGTTACCCCTTAGCATGATGGTCGTTTAAATCAAAGGCATTTCCAGTTTGCTGCTCAAAACTGTCCTATTTTTTTTCTATAAAATACTGCGTGCACAAAAAACCTTCAATAGCTGACACTGCATCAAAAACAATTACATCAAGCTGGTATCGGACAGCAGAGTGGATTAGCAAATTTCATTTATTTGAAAGTCTAGTCCATCACTCGGGCAAGTGTTCCCCAAATATTGGGCCGCCACTTGATCCGGGAATGTGATCCAGCTCTGATAAAACTGCCTGCCCGCCTGACACACGTGAATGATTACTACCGAATTGAAATTGTACAATTTTCTTCAGAAATTCAAATACATGCTGTGTGAGAACAGTGACACATGTTTTTCAATAACAGAATACAAATAATATTATGGACATTTAATTTAAAAGTATCGTCATCATTATATCATTTATTAATATGACGTGATTGTATGAAAGGTAATTTTACAATTATTTTATTGCTTTTGGTAAGAATAATAATAATTAAAAGAAATTATGGATCAAGGTTGTACCAGTAGGTAGAGCGCTTTTTGCCCAAATTTGATAAGAGGAATTTTTTAAGAAAGGTTTTCTCCCAAATTTTCAAAATAACAAAAGAATAATATGAAAATAATAATTATTTTACAAAATGTATGCATTTCAAATTAAATTACTAGGTATTCAAAATCTTTACCGAGGATTTTATATTCTCAGTCAAATATTCAATTATTTTGATGATTAATTTTTAATAACATTTTTAAATAATTCGTTTGTATTCCGTAACCCATTTTAGCTAAATTTATAAGTAAGTACACTAATTTATAAAGATTCGCGTCTGTTTATCTTTGCTTCCCCAGACGCTGTATAAAAGAAATAAAATATTATTTAACAAATGACTCTTTAAGTATAATATACAATGGAATACTTATTCAAAGCCTTAGCTTGCTATGGTATAGAAGATATTTTATCTTACGTGATTCTATATTTATAGATTCCCAGCTAGCTTTTTTAGTTCATGGTAAAGCATATCTACGTACAAGTACTTAACGTACATCCATGTTAGTCAAGAAAACTATCATTATTACTACTCATATTTTAATAAAAACAAATAACTTCAGACCTATCTGTATTTCTAAAGCTCTTCATACTTATTTTGTTCAATAAAGTGATAACATAGAAATTGTTAGAACCTACGAGAGATCCCATGTCGCTAGCAAAATGTGATCGATCATTATTACAGTCAATATTAGACTACCTACGTCTGCAACATAATATATGAAGTAGACTAGATGATAATAATATTTTGTAGTGTTTGTACGTTTGTAGCCTATCGTCACCAGCCTATTAACATCCCACTGCTGGGCACAGGTCAATACATGGAAGATGAGATGTATAGACCGTATCAGTACTACGCTGGCCCAATGCGGATTGGAGGGTAGGAACGGTTCGTCCAGTATAAACAGCTTAAAGAGCTTTCCAAAGCGTGGAGGAAGGCAAGGTCACAATGTTTTGGTCACTATGTTTGGTACTGACTATTAGCTCCTCAAATCTATGAACAATTAAAAAAGGTTAAAATTTTTATCATAACTTCCAAATACTTAACTACACTTTTAAAGCACATTTTGCCACGAAGTCAAGGAGCACATGATAACATTTGAAGTAGTTCTCATAAACCACTGTACAGTTGATGTAATGATTGTTTGTACAATTTAAGGACTATTTAAAATCGCAGAGCTAACTTAATATTTTATAAAATACGTACTCCGTCCGTTGACCTCGAGGGCAACCCTCATTTTGTTATCTGTCCGCACCATATTCGGAGACCGACAGAAAGTTCCCTAAAGCGTGCAGCGACATTGAGGATGAGAGCTGGAATATTTGCACAGATAATATTTAAGGTTGTATCATTCAATAAGTAAATATGACTTGTTTAATATAGTTTCCTTATTAATATCGTTTTGTTTTTGCAGTCAAATACTAATTACTATGAGTTCTCGTTCGTTGTCGTTTTCAGTCTATATACGTCTCTCTGCTGACACAGGCCTTCCTCATTGAGAAACATATTAGGAGTATCGGCAATAACACCACCACCGGGACTAATGCAACGGCTTAACGTGCCTTACGAAGCACGGAGGAGTTCGAGATTACAAAGTTTTAGTCACTTATTCACGTCATGGCGAAGGTTGCTTTGATTTCGTATCGAAACCTAAAGCATACTCACCACTACGTCATCCACCGAGCTCTTATTCTATAAATACTATGAGTACAAGCAATAAAATTTAAGCCAATTAATAGAGATATGAAATTGTAAACGAAAACGCTTGATCACAAAAAAGTTTATGAATTACCATACACTTTCTTCTCAAAACTAGGATGAGATATACTAGGTAAGTTTTGGGTTAAAATTTTACACCATGAAACATTTCAACGTTCCTAAGAAAATAGTGATGTACTCAAATGATTCATTCATTCATAGTGAGAAATTCGTTAGTAAGCCCGTTTTACAAAGCAAATTGTTATTTTAAATTAATTATTTATTATTTTCACTGATATAGGTACTCTTCATTTGACTAAAATTTACGAAAATTACTTTGATTGTAAATTCTTGACATTTGAACTATTAGTAACTATTACCAAGTTTTCTTCAAAATAAATTAATTGTATTATACTATCCCTTATTCATGGAATATTGGTAGAGTGCGGTTACTAAATTATTGATCTTATAGAACTGGGAATGTAAGCTTTATTTACGAAAATAAAGCTTACTGTCCAACATTATATTATCTTCTTATCTTTGTCTTATAAAATATTTTTTTTAATATCAACAAAATATATTACTATTACTAGTTTTAAATAGATAAAACCTGAGGTGTAATAAATAAACAAAACAAAAGCATTTTTGTTTAATTTCTATGTTGTATATGCTATTCTAAGCTTTTTTATTATTATTTGCTTATCTGCTTACAAGAAATATAGGCAACATAGCAATTAATATTTAGACCTAGAGCCTAAACATAGTAATTTCTCAACAGACATGAAATGACATTTCTTTTTTCGTTATAAATTCGACTCTGATATAAAATGCACATATTATTATAACATTCACATATTTTTCAAAAATAGTCAACTCAGAAAATCCCCATAAATGATGTGAAACGAACCCGGTCATTTTCAAACCATTGACCTCACTGTCATCATCCTCTGACTTCGTAACTTTGATTTATGTTGACCGACTTTTTAAAATAAAAAACACAGTATTTTTGCGATCTTTCAAAGAAAAATTATACAGGTCAATTGCGACGAGAGAATATATGTATATGTATGTAAAGGAAAATAATAGGAATTAAAAATCTCGTATAATTAATTTCACAAAACCTGTCTCAAATAACTGTTTATGAGCAACATGCGATTCAAAACCATATCTAATTAAAAAGATTAGTAGAGTAGAGCATAGAAAAATTGCATATCTGGAGGCATGTACGATGTACGATACGGATACGGTCCAGCTAATTATGCTGATGGGGAAAATGATGAGACGAGAGATATTGGGAAAATATGACAACCTCCGTGGTTGAGTGGTCTGCATGCCGGTGTCAAGGCGTCACTTTGTCAAGAGGTTCTGGGTTCGATCCCCGGTGGGGGCAAATGTTTGGGTGATGAATTTTCAGGCATTTGTTCTCCAGTCTTGGATGTTTATATATTTATATTTTCAGGATATTTATATGTATTAAATATCTATTAAATATATTTATCCGTCATCTAGTGTCCGTAACACAAGCAGCATTAGTTGCTAGTTGATAGGTGTGAATGTTTGAAAATATATTATGGTTTATTTTTATTAAAAAAAAGAATAAGTTATGGCTGTGTCATCAGAGAGTGGACGAGCATCACGAGTCCCGCCTAGTTGTTTTAATTCACTGAATTGTTTCAACGTTTCAACTTAACGCGAGGCAATATGGACATATTGCCTCGCGTTAAGTTGTATCTCTGAAATTGTTATTCCTACCAATTTGTAGTAACATTTCGATTCGGAATAACATTAGGATTAGAAATGTTAGGAATTGTGATTGTTATGATGAACAATTTTAGTAAGAACATTTTCGGAGTTCTGATTTTTGGAATCGACATTTTAGGCAAACTTGGCCCCGTTTCAACCTTCACTAATCGGAGAGACACGTACAAGAGAGAATGAGTTGATTTACAAGTAGAACAAAGCACACTGGACTTACTCTCAGCAGAGATTTGTATGGCATGAACTCGATGAGATGGTTGCGTAGAATTATTGAGAATGCACAGGAGTAAAGATAATTAATTATACCTAAGTAAGAGATGTAAAAATAACGAGCAGTATTGGGGGTCCTTACCTATGAAATTGGTGTTTTTTTCTCTCTTAGTATTTTGTTTGTAACTATTAAGATTCAGAGTATTCCTAAAAAATCGTCTAAAAATAGACTATATTTTTGAGCTCTTTTGATTTTTTTTGATAATTTGTTGTAATTTTAATTGTGTTAAAATTGGACACGGAGACAACTCTTTTTAAGTGCCTCCCGAATACATCATTTTATTTGCATTCACTTAAAAACGATAAATAATTTTTATGAAGTGTGGTATTACACATATTACTAAAGCTTGTCTAATGATAGATGCCAAATATTATTATCTTTGGATTTGTCGTTGTAAAGAAAACTGAAAAAATTTTAGTATGGAAAATGCAGACATCCCCAAAATCTCTACAAAACACCAATTTCATAGGTAAGGACCTAATATTTAATGTGGTGTGGGTATACCTTATAGGATAAGGGATTAAAACAAGAAGTAAATTTAGAAGTATGTAAACCCGATTTAAGACTGACTTAAAATACAAAAAACCTATCAAAAGTAAACAGTTGTCTGGTCGGCGGTCCCACTAAGTACCTTGGTATGCCTTTTAAGATATAGAGGGGTCCCCCGACGAGACATCTTTTTATTGTTTATAAGTTTTGTTGTTGTTGTAAATTTTCTTGGCTCCAAAATTCATTTTATGCTTTTTATATGGAAAAATTTGTTCAAGTTATGACCTTTCATTTGACACCCAACACGAGTATACCTATTTGTAAACATCAGATTTTACTATTCCCGTTTTCACTTCTCATTGTTTGTCAAAGGGCTAAACCGGATTTTTATAAGAACGTTCTAACCCATCTGTTAAACAAAAGAAATACAATGAAATTGGTTCGTGCGTTTGAAAGCTACGATGCCACAGACAGACTGACAAACACACACACCCCCTCTTTTTCGTCGGGGGTAAAAAATGTTGAAGTAAATGGGACAAGGATGGAAAAAATATAATTCGTAACAACACTATATTCACAAAACAAGTAAGCAGTATATATTTACTACTTGCAATTACGAGTATCTCAATTTTTTTTTTATTATGACAGGTAAGCTCTTGGCCTTCATCTCACATGATGGTAAGTGATGATAAGGCCGAAGGTGGAAGCGAGCTTCACCTGTAATCCTCAACAACTGAGGAACTGGCTATTTTACCTGTAATTTCCGGAACACAACAATGCTTATAACATTGTTATTATGACGACAAATTTAGGTAAGACGGTGGTAGCTAGCCAGGCGGGCTTAGAAGCCCTACCACCAACCAAACCGAGCAGAAAAACCCCTGCCCCCGTGGGGAATCGAACCCCGGACCTCCCGATCTACACCCGGTGGTGTCAACCACTAGACCAGAGAGGCGGTTAAAATATTATAGAAATGTTTCACGAAAAGTTTTTATTTGCAAAACAACACTCAATAACAATTGAATAACCGCACCAAAAGCAACAATTTCGAGCTACATTGTAAACGTTTTAGAAATTCATAAAATTACTTAAATTCTTCGCAAGGATCCAAAACAATAAGAATCGCCACCTACTTTAATAAGCAGTTTGAAAGTAGGCAATCGTCTAGAAACAAATATTTACAACGAAACTATGTTGCAAAATAATGAGTTAATTTGAGTGAGGCGAGGCCGGCATCCGGGGAATTTCGCAAAGGGCTCAGAACCGAACTGTTTACTGGCAACGACCAAGATCCCTGAATAAGTCCAATGCTTACCATTGTATCTCTTTGTAAATACAAATTTGTTAGATATTTGGTCGTTATTTAATACGTAATTTTGTTGGTAATATAATAACGTAACGAACTTCAACTGAAACAAGGAAATTAAAATCTTAGGAATCAAAATCGACTAATCTGCATTTCCAGTGAATTCTCAAGTATATTAGGGACCAGAGCTCCAACGTTTACAACTTCCCAACATCCGATCGATTCCGTGATCGCTAAATCTACTTAGTGAGTTTCACGTCACAAAAAAGATCTCACCGAAATATCGTATTCGCCTCCAAGAGTTATAGCTGTTTTAAAAATGAAATGAATTATGTGTTCAAGGTGTACGTCATACTAATAGGTATATTTATCAATACTCGTGCTGTTTACATTTCTTTGAAAATATAAAAGGCAATTCTTTTAAAGTGAACATTCCCGCTCGTTCAACTGCTGAAGCTGATATGTTGAAATGTACATGTACGCATGAAATTGGCTTCCGTTCGCGGGATTCAGCAAAATGCGAATAAACTCGTCCATTCCAGTTAAGCAATGTACAATAAAAGTGCACACTAGATTTATTTAAGCAAGTAGATTTGATGCCTCCTTGTCCAAGATATTAAACATTCCGTTACATACATTTGTTTTATTACTTACAGAGTAACGGCCGGGTGTGTCCCGCCAATATATTGAAACTTACCCGGATTACGGCAGTCAGATCGACCTCTGCTTTACACGAATAACTTAGGGGAAAAGATCTTTACTATAAACACATTCGCCTTATATATTTTTGTACGAGGAACCGAAAATGTACGTTTATTGTGGACAGTGTATTGGAGCTTTTAGTTTTAAATATAGCAATTTCCTTTTTACTAATCGGTTAGGGAATCCAATTTTGGTATTTGGTATACCATTGTTTCAAAGTAAAGTCAAACTAACTTTATCAATGCTATATTACCCCTTTTTTTAACCTTTTAAAATCCAGTTAAGTAACACCAACATTTTCTATGCTATTAAAATAAAAATCCAGTAGGCTTCCCGTAATTTGATTTTGGAATAAAATTTCGTAAATACTAACACGGGCTGTTGATAGTGATATACATGATACTATTACTAAACTATTAAATGTTTTCAAATAATTAACACAGCTTTTGCTTCTAAATATTTGAACTATTCCATATTTGAAACAATTTCAGTAGACAATACGGGGCAAACTGGGGAGATTCTGTGGAATTAACTTGCATCTCTGCCGGCGAATGCTTCGGTATCACACGACCTCCGTAAGCCTGCCATGGGAATATATATGATATTATTTATACGAGAATATACTCCAAAATGTTAATACCCTACACATTGATTTTTTATTATAGAATACCAACGACATTTCTCCAAGAATGCGACTTATTAAGCGCACGTACACCCTATATTCATCTATTCCGATATTATTCCTCCAAAGATATCTTATTAAAATATCACATTCGGATTTATACGGATTTCGAAATTTGACTCCGAGATTACAATAATATCGGAGAGTTTTGTTCAAAGATTTTCCACGCAGAACGCAGAATATTTTTCTTACAAAACTCGCTTTGAAGACGTTTTGTCAGTAAAAATGTGCTTACTGCTCATAATAAGTGTCTGAACAATAATTACATACGAATCAAATGTTTATATATTTTACCCATTCAAACAAAAATGAATCCAAGTATCAAATAATAAATATGTATACCATAGATGTCTATTCCAGAAGTCTATTTGCAAAAGTATTTAACACATTTTAACACGCTTATGTCCAATGATACCGGTCACCTCAATATTATAATGTCGATGCAGATAGAAAGAAAAGTATTCATAAGCATGCGCTAAGACGCATCTAAACTGAATACATGCTTTTGATTTTGATTTTAAGTTACTTAATGTTCAGTAAGCCATCGCGGAATAAAGGGTTTCAATAGATCTTTCGCAATCATGTCCAACACTCGCGCCGTACACGGAAATTACACTGCGTTTTATCAAAACGCTCCGACGGTGACCGCGTTGCGATACCGATGTTTGCATCTGTGCGTCGGCCGCAACCTTGCACCACTCGCTTGTAAGGTAGGGCTGGCTGTTGTAAAACTAATAAACGAGGAATTAGACTGTGTATTGATTCGTACGATTAGGTTTCGAAATTCAAAACCAAACAAAGTTCCCTTGATGACCAAAAATATTGTGAGCTCAAATGCCACGCCGTTCGGCTCGATATCCATTGAAATCGATACTACCCATCAATCCGCATTAGGCTGGAATATTAGGTCCTTACCTATGAAATTGGTGTTTTGTATGGAGATTTTGGGGAATTCTGCATTTTCCATACTAACATTTTGTCAGTTTTCTTCACAACGACAAATCCAGAGATAATAATATTTGGCATGTATCATTAGACAAGCTTTAGCAATATGTGTGTGAACAAGCTTGATAAAAATTATTCATCGCTTTTATGTTAATGCAAATCAAATGATGTATTCGGGAGGCACTTAAAAAGAGTTGTCTCCGTGTCCAATTTTAACACAATTAAACATACAACAAATTATCAAAACAAATCAAAACAGCTCAAAAATATAGTCTATTTTTAGACGAGGTAATTATTTTTTTAGGTATACTCTGAATCCTAATAGTTACAGACAAAATACTAAGAGAGAGAAAAAACACCAATTTCATAGGAAAGGACCCAATATAAAGCTTTTTGTATACCTCAGTTTTGTGGTCAATTTCATTTCTTCGACTTCTAAGTAGCTATATGCCGATCTTCCTCCACATTTTTAAAAATGATGTCCATTTTATCAGAAATTGGGCATTTTTGACGTCAAATTCCCGGCTCGAAAATGCTCCAAACAACTTTATGCTGAAGTACTCTTACTGTACACTGACATTACCTCTATAAAAGTTAAAATTATTCTCCTATACTTGCGTAAAATTTTCTATGTATGTAAAAATATTTGATAGTGTATCGAATTTCTTCTTTAGATTAACTTATAACATAAAGAACAGTATTTATGAAAACTTATAATTAAATAAAAGCACCGTAGCTTTTAAATTACTGTTAAGGGCCATAGAAAATGTTGGCAAAAGGATTACCCAATTAAATAAAATTATTTATTAAACAAACAATTTTCGACCGGGAACCGAGCCCACAACTTCCTAACGAAGAGACTCTGTTAATCACATTAGCGGTTTGTCATTTCGCCGTTTAGTTTGTAATCTAATGATGACAAGAGTGTATACTTAACCAGACAATCACGACTCAAGATTCTGCAAATTGGTTTACAGCGACATGGCACTGCGACAATGCCAGTAGACATTGGCAGTATCTGATAAAATTACAAGATTTGTTAATTAAATTACTAATTTAGTGATTTTGGAATAAGCACTGTATATTAAATAATATTATAGTTCTACTTTAAGAAATCACAATTTTTAATTGACAGATATTTAATCAATACCAACGAACCTTCAATTAAAAATATCCTTCATTATAAATAAAACGTACGCATAAACATAACTTATTAGAAATATTTCTACACCAGTATTAACTGCTTATATAGAACTGCTTGCTGCTTATATAGAACAAATACAAAACGTTATTATATTTCAAAAAAGAACCATTGCTGTTATATTTCAAAAAAGAACCATCCTTTTGATGCTATTATCACTGGAATAAAAATAACTTACGATCCTTTATGGTAACTTATTTATAGCAGCCCTGCGAAGGGCGTGCTATATTGCCGCTAAACAGGCGGAGTTTTTATAGTGGCGCAATAACACCACTAAGCACTACAATAATGTGCGTGCGAAACGTGGAAATTCCACCAAAATAGTCTTTATCACTGCTGTTATGAGTCGGCGCGGACTAATAATGAGCCTGCCTTAAATGTTAATTGTCTAAATAGGTACGAATCGCTTTAATGAAAAGTGAACGCGCACGAATCTTCGACAACGAGAGGGCTAACCTCAGTGTGATGGAGTTAACTTAATCACAATGAATTTTAATATCGTCATCGTATTATGAGGTGTTGAGGAAAATAAACTTTTATAGCATAGTTTATAACTACTCATCTCTTTTTGTTTAGGTATGCTAACCAAAGGTAATTCAACCTTTGGTTATTTCTACTGATTGGAAAAATAATACTTTATACAGGATCAAATATGGAAAGTGCTCATTATGAAGGGCCTAGGTGGTGCTGTAAACATATTTTTTATGATAAAACCTAGTAGTTGGCCAGACATGCAATAATTGGGTTATTACTAGTATTAAACATTCATAATAATATTTAAAAAATTTCATAAACAATGAACAGTGATGCAGATTAAGCTGTCGACACAGCAATTATTGGATTCCCAAAATCATTTCGCGTAAAATACTGCCGAATTAAATCCATTAATGCTCTTGAAATACAGCCCCGTGGAATGCCGATAAAATTTACGAGATTAAAATAACGAATTCAGAATGTTAACTCCACTTATTGCAAAAAGACTCTTAGATGAAAATTGACAAACGAAAATAAGTAACGAAAAATATCTGAAAACATTAAGTGCGTTATTATGCTTTCTTTACATGAAAATTATGCTTCTGTATGTTGTTACTTTATGATGGAATATTGTTTCTAGATTTTTGGTAAACATTTACCTCTACTGTATTGTCATTACCACTTAAACTTAATAAGCAATAGCCTAGGACTAGTACACCTTTATATTGCAACTTCACTAGAATCTATTCAAATCACAAAATTAAGCCCTAGGTGTAAGATAGGAAGGGCTATTATGCCCTATCCATTACATAAAATAATATTTATTAGAACAATGTCGATCACTATACATTGTTATCGGCATAAAAACAACATCTTAAATTTATTAAAGTAAAAACAATTGCTATATTGTTTTTACTTTTGTAATTTTTTTACGATTGTACCCAGTTTTGGCGCGTAAAAGATTTTCAGTACAATAACATTTCAGTTCAAAACAAACAATTAGAAAATGTCATTGTAAATTCGCATAAATCTTATCATTTAATGAATGAAAAAAGGAGGAAACATTAAAACAGATCTTTCTCGAGTGATGTTAGGCGTAAACACGGGGGGTGTTTTTGTTACTCATCGACTGCTCATTCATCTCGAGTGTAACATTGACAGATCTATTGTGATCAGAGACAATGGGTGGCAGCTTGGTGGCAGTGCCCTAATTTGTAATGAGACAGTTTTTCCGTTAAATGTGTTGGAGAATTGTAGCATTATGGTGCAGTCTCGACGAGTTTTCTTTGCCATCCCTTCTCCATTTTTAAAGTTGCTTATGCTTCGAGTCAAGGAAAAATATCAGTAGTAAGGGTAGAAGTGCAAAAAGTGTATTCAATCAGCTAATCATTGATGTAAAATGAAATGAACGAATTAAAAAGAGACCACATAGAATTTATTTTGTACATTTTGTAATATTAATCTTGGGCGTCTGTCTGGATAGCAGAACAAGTCACTGTACAGAAGATCACAATTAAATAACATTACTTTGTAATGCAGTGTTCTTGCTGTTACTAGAGCTTTATGTTGTGAGGAGTGTAGGTTTATCTCTACGCTGTCAACAAAACCTTTACATAAAATCTCTCGACTTTTATAGGTTAGGCAGTGGGGAAAAGTTGCTGATAGGGCTAAGATCATCTTTAGGCTACGTAACTGCCTACCAACAGACAAGCAGGGCCACGATTCTGCTAATTAAAAACTATGGCAATAGTATTTCATGGGTCTACATTTTGACATTTCGTAGTCTAAATGTAAAGAAAATTGATTTTCAGACCACGAAATGTAAAAAATTATACCATTGAGACACTATTTCCATTATATTGCTTTAAGTTAAGCTGAAGAAAATTGATTATCAGACTACGAAATGTCAAAATTTTGACCATTTAGGATCTTAATGGTCAAAATTTTGACATTTTGCCATCCTAATATGTCATTTGTAAATTAATAGACATACACCCAGTTGCAGAAACGAACTTTAAAATTTAATGTCGGCATTATCCCTAATGCTCCATTAAATTTATTGATTGAAGTGTCAAAAAAACACCTTAGCGTAGTTTTTACGTTGCACAAAACGACATTAGCACCCTATCAATGCTAAAGAGACATTAGCTAGAACTATTTTGTGTTCCAATTTTAAATTTAATGAACTTTAAAGTTTTAATGTCTCATTACTAAATGTCGTCTTTAAAAAATCTTTGTGCAACTGAGCGTAAGGGCCCTGAGTAGGGACTTGCCACTCTAGACATACAGAAATATATTGGGTCCTTACCGATGAAATTGGTGTTTTTTTTCTCTCTTAGTATTTTGTCTATAACTATTAAGATTGAGAGTATTCCTAAAAAATAATTACCTCGTCTAAAAATAGACTGATTTGTTTTGATAATTTGTTGTAAGTTTAATTGTGGTAAAATTGGACACGGAGACAACTCTTTTAAAGTGCCTCCCGAATACATCATTTTATTTGCATTCACTTAAAAACGATAAATAATTTTTATGAAGCACACATATTACTAAAGCTTGTCTAATGATAGATGCCAAATATTATTATCTTTGGATTTGTCGTTGTGAAGAAAACTGAAAAAATTTTAGTATGGAAAATGCAGAATTCCCCAAAATCTTCATACAAAACACCAATTTCATAGGTAAGGACCTAATATTTAAGTAAATGTAGCATACCCTTACGATATACATTTGAAAAGAATATCAATATCGTTTGTAGTACTACTCATGGTGTTTTGTAAAAAGAGATACCAAATTCAACTAACTAACTCCAAAACATCTACTAAATGTTCTCCTTCATAAAAGGATTCGCCGTCTTTAAGTCGCCTTTAAAGTGAAAATGTTACTCATATTCTAAGCGTTGGGTATTTGACACTGAATTTTATTTCAAAATCAACGATGCAATATGTATGTAACGAGTGATGATTCAACCTTTTTTTTTGCGCGCCATTGCATCGCTTGGGGCAAAATTAGCGATGAGCTTTCAACTGATGTAAAAATGTTGGCACAGATGAAATTAAACTAAACAGTACTTTCAGTTTAAAAGACGTAATGGTTTATACGTTTTGACTTCCGTTATTGGAGACTAAGCTCCATTCGCCATGGTCAGTCCTTGGTTTGGGTGACCAACATTTTGTAGTCTGGGGCTTCTCCATGCTTCGGAAGGCACGTTAATCCCTTGGTTCCGGCCGCTGCTGCAACCATTTCCCACTAATCCCCATTGGGCCAGCGGCAGCGTGTATGTACAGTCGAGTTCAAAAATACATATGCACTTTTGACAGTAAATGACTTATTGGAAGGGAATAAAGACTGTCACCTGTCAAAATGCATACACATCTTTGAACTCGACTGTACCAATTACGGCTGATACTTCTCGTGTGTTTCTCCAGTTCAAAAGGCCTTTGACCTACAGCAGGACGAGTGATGAAGTATGCTTAACACTGATACGATAATGTCATTTTCAACAGCTATTGATTACCCTTAAAATAAATCAAAACTATATATAACAATGTAAAACATGCTGCAGGTTGCTGATAATTTAACAACTTTTGAGACCCTGTTGAGATAAATATTTGTATGATGAAGATATTTACATTACCTATGTGTAATATTATGTGTACGTTCATGTCTAAGTAGGTATTGGTTACCCGTGACACAAGCTATAGTGCTTGCTTTGACCTAGACTGATTGGTGTCAATGTATGAAATATTTATATTTATTTTATGTAATATTTTAAAACTAAAGAAAAAATATGAAGTCTGTAGGCCTCCATAATAAATCTTAATCGTTCTTCGAGTGTATAAAATTGAACCAATAATTAGGTGCAAAAACAGGTCGTTTTAATAAATTATCAAGTAGTGTATTTATTGTTTATTATTGTTAATCAATTATTATTAGTACCAATTATTACCTCTTCTATATAAAACACTAGTTTTACCCGTAACTTCGTCCGCGAAGAATAGTTACTTTGGGATAGTGTGATGGTATGTAGCCTATAGCTTTTCTCAATAAATATGCTATTCAAAAGTGAAAGATTTTTTTCAAATCGGAACAGTAGCCTCAATTGGTGGAATTGAAAATTTATTCCTATTCTATTAAAATCTTAAAATCCTTCTTATTTCTGGGAGGCGTTTTTTAAATTTCTTAACATTCACCAGCATGGCACCCCTTCCTACGTATGAGTTAGGACGACTAGTAATAACTAGTAATAGCGACTAGTAATAGTAATTATGCGTAGATAGATCCAGTATAGAATCTGGTAAAAAACCTCTCAGAAAAAGGCACTTTTGAAGAATCCATGGTCGCAGAGAATACTTGTGTTATTAAGGAGTTCCGTACTTCTAAACATAAACACTGAAGCATAAATCAGTAGAGGATTATGGTTATCGAATAAAATAAAAATCCATTATTTCGAAATCCAACCGCATCAGCTACGAAAATCCTGTAAATTGTCTTCAAAATTGTGAGAGCGGCAATTGCCAAAGCAAAATATACTTACAAATAAACGTAGTAATACTGTTTTTGTATTGTAATTAAATAGATGGTCGCCCCGTAGTACCTTTCTCAGTGTCAGACCACAACCCGGTCACCTTCATTAAAAGCCTTTGTCCAACAAAAGGTGGTCTAAGAATAATTTGATTAATAGTTTAAATCACTGAACAATAAAGATAACGCCCACTAGTTGCTGTATAATGAATGAGGATATTAGACAATTAATATTTTTAATTGTTTAGAGAAAAACAATTGCTTGCTATGTTTTCACATCTGAACCACAAAGACATGTAATATGTGTGTTCATCATAATTCATCATTTCATAAGTCATCATAGGCTAGGGCCATAATATAAGTATTCTTATCTCAGCAATGGTCATTATTAAGAAAATAAATGCAAATAGAATCAATTGCCTAATTTCTCCTTTAAAGCTAAGTATCAAATGATTTGACACAAAGTAGTGACAACATGTTAATAATAGGTCTTTCAAAATCGACGTGAAAAGTCACTATACAGGTTGACGAGGCTGTTTTTTCCCGCACCAGCTACCCGTGCACTATCTTGACATATCTGTGCTTTACTTGAAATCAGGTATGGTAAGCTTACGAAAAAAAACCATTAGATTGGCTTTAAGACAAAGCTATTTAATTTGTTCAATAAACAAAGCAAATCAAGATTATCGGCTTTATTATAGCTAAATAAATTCACAAAAAATATCGCTCACTTAATCACCTTTAAATTAATGATAATGTCAAGTACAGTGACAATAACAATAAAATATGAATATAATGCAATAAACTTTTAATAACTTTCAGTGTTAAAAATCATATAAAATGCATAAATAAACGCACATCATAAATCGGTAAGTACACCCTGTTTAAGGTAAATTAACTTAAAGCATTTTCAAAGTTTTCTTTCAAATAAACCAAATTAATGTAAATTGAATTCACCCGCACTTAATTTCACTAGAATATCAGCAGCTTTGAATAAATATAAATGAGGACACTTCGCAATTTCTTATGATCTGTAGAACCACAATACACTTACACATAAAACTTATAAATTTTTATTACGGTCCACTTTTTATTGTATAATCCAAAATAACAAGCAAATATCGAAAAACTTTGCACACACACACGACACAATAAATAAACAACACAATAAAAATGTCCACAATTATTACTACTTTCCAAAACTTCAAAACAAAGTTGAAAATTAACAACAATCGTTGCTATAGCAACAAAAGTTTATGTTCGAACTGTCACATTCGAAGGGTCGAAGTTGTTGAAGTGACGATTATAAGCTTGGGTGATTGGAGATATTGCATCTACTTACCGTTGCAGTTGGTGTTAGTTGCAGCGAGAGGGCGCGAGGGAGACGGCGTTTAAGTTTTTAGCGCGGTTGGCTAGGACGAGCGCAGCGCGAGCCGCGGGTACCGGCGATTCATTAAAGGAACGTGGAGGCTGCCAGCCTTTCCCCCGCTACCCCGCGACACCGCGCATGTGCCCCGCTCCTCCAATCGCGGCCCTGTTGCTTCTGACGGCCGCGCGACGTCAAAATGCAAACGCTATGAATACGTTTAATCGTCACAGAATCGCGATTTGCGCTTAGATTACGAATTCTGAAGTCTCATTTTGTTCTGTCAAATCCAACAAGAACGAACTGAAAAATAAAGTGAGGATAATAATAAATGTATGCTTCTGAATGCGTATGGACCTGCAGAAAGGAAAACTACAAGCAGATGCAAATCATGAAATAGAATTTACAATAAAAAAGGGAATAAAATACTTTTTAATACCTACTCTTATCATATGTATTAAGAAACATTAATAAACAATTCGAGGTATGCCCTTTATTTTTAATCATAAAAATACAATATTTTAAAAAATTCTTTCGATTTGAAAAATTCATTCACTGTTGGGAAGCTACACTATCCCTGAGTGACATAAGTTATATTATATTTTCGAAATCATAAGGGATCCTTACAAAGACTGCAATAATGTAACCCAGGGTGTAAAAAAATTAAGTACCAAAAATACTCCCTCCATCGGGTGCGCTGCAAAAACTATTGATGATAGAATAAAATGATGGACTAAGAATTTGTAGAACACTTTATTATTAACAAGAAATGTCGTGAGAGCGTATGTCTAACCATTATAGATTAGGCACAATAAGTATTTTAAAAATTCTGTTAAAATTTCGCCGCTAGAAAAGGCTCTTTATTTGTATCTTGGTATTAATTCTTATCAATATAAATGATTTTAGGTTAATTTATGGTTTAATACATTAATACATTTATATAACTTTGTTCAAAAAATATCGTAAGTTTAATACTTAATATCATCGTAAATAATGGTTCGATTTTAATAATTCAAAGAGATTTTATAGAGAGATAACATTTATATGTCATAAATAATAACGAAGGTACTAGTTTCCGGGGCCGGTTATTTAAATGTCTATTTAACCTGTCCATTCTTTTTAAAAAAATTTCCTACTTCGAAATAATTCCTTGAACAATACATTTCTCATTCCTTTCGTTGCTGTATGCGACAGCTTTATCAGTACTATCGTTAGACGTGATGGTCAGTGAACCTGGCCTTAGTTTACTCTAGACTCCCTCACTCCGTTAGAGTCAACTCTAAAATCCTTCATTGCATTGGGTATTTAAAGGCACCAGTGAGCTTACTCCACGAGCTTCTTCAAAGCACTTTATTCCGACAAATACTATTATTTAATAATATTTATGTAAAGTGGCTTTGTCCATAGTGCAATCCTAAGAACAACATTGTTTGTAGATTCAGCATTCGAAAAAAAAAAACAAATAGAAAATACCCTAATTTTATCACCTTAATAACCAACTAACTCTTATAGCTTCCAAACGTGTCCACTGCAGTAATTTATGTAACATTTAATTCATTTTTTTTAATAATTAGAATAACAGTAGTTACGAATTCCATTCCATTGTGATTATGACTTTCATCCCATAGCAATTTTGCACGAACAGGTTCATATATCTTCAAGTTAGACAATTTCGCGTAAGCTCCAATCTTAATTAAAATCATCAACAAGTCTCGCAATGTTAATCAGCTTAAGTAACAGTCCGCCAGCGCAACGGTGCAAAACCGTGAATCTGATTTCATAAACAAAAAACAAATATTTGCTTAAATTATGAACTACTTTGTTATGAAAATCGCATAGCATTTCCATTTTGTTATAGATTTTATAAGTGAAGTCTGACGGAGCGCTATAAACAAACTTTCTACGTAAATTCAGTTCCTTTTTCACAATTTAATTGAAATTGCACTTTCATTATGGTCTCATACTTTTTAATCTAATATTACTACCTACATCTTTAATTAACCTCAAAGAAAAATGCCAATAATATTACGCATAGCTGGCACAAATATTTAAATATATATCATACAAAATACAGTCATTCTATCAGTTAATTAAAATAGATGACGATAGTACCTCTTTCCTTTAATATGCGAAAATAGGATTTAATGGTTAATAAAATCAAAAAATGTGTTTTCCCTAATTCTGGTTATTTAAAATGCTCAAAATCCTCCTTATATCCAACTTTTGCCCACTAAACCTCCATCAGGACCGTACAAGCTGTATCTAAATCCTTTAAATACGTTGACCAGATATTTATGGCGTGGCTAATAGCATGAATTACCCTGGGACTGACGTTCACTCTGAATTTTAATCAAAATTTTCAATAAACGCTTTTAATATACCTACTGGATTATTGACTTAGGAGTTGAAATTTAAATACTGTGTTGAAAATTATTATCATATAAAGGCAATTTGCTGTTTTAGTTGCCATTTACCAATCTGTATCAGTCCCAGGACTGAGCGGAAGCCTTCCCAATAGAGATCCATATGAGTAGTTTGAGGATACTACAACTAGAGATGGTTGGACAAACGGTTTAATGTACGTTCTGAACTACGGCAGAACTTGAGATCAAATGGTTGGTCACCCATCCAAGAAACGAAACTCCAACTATAGCGAAAGATGCTTTGTAACCGCTCAGATACCGAAAACGAGACGCAATAGCTTATTATTCATGGCATGTCGAGATGCAATTTTGATAAGATTCCATGTCCAGATGGCGTTTAAAGGATTAAACCACGGTAACGAACAACTAGACCACCTAGCTCTTCTAAACTCATGATGATTATATTGAATCAGAAAAACAATATACCCCATTCGGCCTTTTCACTGAAGTTATCAACTTAATTAGCGGGTAGCATAAATGTTAAATAAATTTATTATTAAATTTTCGTAGCATAAATCTTATATAAATAAATTAATAAATTTTCATAGATTATCTAAGAAAATATTCAAACTTTGAGATCTTCAATCCAAGACATGGATATCTATAAAAAATGCGATTCAACCATCAGACGACGTTAACGAATTGCCGCAAATTATTCTCCACGAAATAACGTCAAATAAATGAATATATAAATTTAGGACTAATTAGCCAAGTTTAATTATCGTAATCCCATGCTTTACGTTACGTAATAAAATTAAGGCTTACTGCTGGCTCAACCTTCGTCAAAAGCGGACAAGCTAAAAGTCAATCGAGCAATTGCTCCAGCGAGCCCGCCATTATTTAATGATAAAAATCGTGTTGCAAGGTTTTTTACAAAATTATTTAATAGGTTAATAAAATATATTTCCTAATTACCATCGTAGCGTTTTTTTTCTCCTTTTTCGTAACTAAAATTGTGTTCCCACGTGTAAAAAGTGTTGAAGAAATAAGTGCCTTAAAATAATTTTGAGTCCGTGCTAAGAAGATCGGCGATTCTTTTATTATTAAGCTTCTTATGGTCAGTTTCTTGTTCAGTGGTCAGGTTGACTAGTAGGTTAAAATATGGACCAATGGCGATGATGTCGTGATTATGACAGCTTGTCCAATAGTAGAATTTTTAAATGTAACTAAAGTTAAATAATCATAGACAATTTGACCACAACACGATGCTGGGATTAGTAAAATAGCGGCTGACGGCACAGCTGATGTATATTGCTTCGAATTTTCATCAGAAATTTAAGAATTTGTCGAGCTGACGTCGTACATTTTGGCGTTTCCATTGACGCTATCGGTCTAGATTTTAACTATTGAAGTGACAATTAGCTACTACGGATCAAAAAACTCATCTTTATAGTATTTTACAGAACCCTAAAGAGATAAGTGTCTTAAACATAACTTAAAAATAGCATTTGACGCTATTAAAAATATATACATTTTACATGAACTTTTATCTACTATTAAGATACACTGAATTCAATGAAAAAAAAACTAAATAAAATGGCTATTTATCTTTATTTGAATTTTGCTTCGATACTTCTGAGATGAAGCACCTCTTTATTAAATGGACTTCTTGTTCCAAAGGTGGGGGCGCGCCACCCACTTTAATAGTTATTCGGAATATTATAGAAAACATTGCCTTTTAAAATTTCCTCAATTTTAACTCATTTTAGCCCCTTACCTAAAATTAAGCAAATTTTTGTACTTTGTTAGACAAAATGTTTAAAAACCAATTTTAAAAACTTTTTCAATATTCTACCTTCAATTTATCATTTAAAAACTTTTTATGAATCATTTTACTGATGTACAATAATATATCGTGCCTATTAGGAGGCCTACCAGCAAATCAATAGTTGGATCGTTGGCAAGCGCGTACTCTATCAGCGATTAGTTTTGCTCTACTGGACACGCGCTGTTCCTTGTCCGTTAGAAGCTCGTACGGATAAATTACTACACACTTACATTGCATTTTCACAATACATTTTAGGGCTGGATACGCTTTCATAATTCCCACTTTTATTTCAGAACTCATTTAGTCGCGACCGAACACTTCAAAAATTTTTTGGGATTAGATAAAAACCTTTAAGAAGACTAGCCTTACAAATACATAATCCTTATCCTATGTTTAAGAAAACTAATTCTTACAAATTTCATAGAAATCATCATCCTTTCCCAAAGGACTTCTCAAATGATTGCTATTTTTTCCCAAAAATGGCCAATATTTTTTGGCATCCAGCCTACATAATGATATATGTAAAGCAATACGCATTATCGTATTTACAACGGGAGATATCACATGAAAATGCGTTCAAAGAAAAACCAGTCATGCATTGAAATAAGGTAAACGAGGAATCGAATGACGGACCAACAAAAAGTCGAATGAAATCCGTGGGATTTGAAAAAAGGCGATCTCCTTGTAAAATGTCAGTGTGAATCCATCGTCGGCTTACCAACAAAGAATTGGACGAGGTCCATTATGATAATGAAAGTGACTCCCGTTTGTCTTAAAGTCGTAGCTCAATTTGCAAGGCGAGAGATAAACGCTGTTAAACTGTCGAAGTTCGTGACAAAGCCTGAATAATGCAGATTACACTGAGAAAAATACGGCGGCAGTCAAATCTGCATATTTTATTGGTCCCTTTTCAATGTTCTCCGCCACATTCATCGTATATTATGAAATCTGCGCTTTTTGAATTCCATTTGAAACATTCCACCCAAGTCGATCTTATAAAATGGTTATTTAATAAAACTTGTTGAAAAGATATTTGTTAGCAAATTTGCTGAATTTTCCAACAAAAATTAATCATATTAAATGAAACAGAGAGAAATTAAATTATTTACCCGTACATCATAATTTTGCATCAAAAGTTTGATCAATCTCGAGCTTCTCCGAAGAGGTTATTATTCTCCCATCTTACCCACAAATAATATAAAACTAATAGAAACTATAGGCAACAAACAAGGGATCCTTATAGAGTCAATATCATTTAATACGGTTCCGACGAACACAAGTCGCAATCCCGATGCTAAATTAATTTCTCAGTAGAGTTTAACTCGCTGAATTCAATTCCTAAAGTCAAAGTAGGATTGCCGCGAGCAAAGGTGGGCCGGTGTGCTCGTCTTTGCGCCTGAACGTCTACACAGCTCTAAATACATAAGTGGAGCCTACATTGTTTCCTATAAGACATTCCAGATTTGGAACGAATTTACGTTTACGAGTTTCCGTCCCGTATTCCTAAATTGTATGGCGAAGGATCTACAGCCGAATATTTTTCCTATACTAACCGTCTGGATATTAGGATAATTTACTTAAAATGTACAATATGGAAAAGGAATGCTCGAACATTATTGAAAATGTACATTCGAGTCTACGTACGAAGGTGCTGCTACCTTCGTAGGATTAAGTAAATGGGTTTCGACCCAATAGTCATTTAGGTGTCTACATTTGATTTTACACACCTACGTTTATAGCTGACCCTTTTAATGTCTTTAGTTTGGTCAAGTTACTTTAAATTTCAAGTGGTAAACAAATAAATCAAAGGGTATTCTTAAAGTTAGCACAAAAACCAGGTCATTTAGATTAGTTACATCTGGTATATGTAAGAATGAAATTACTGTTTTCGAAGTTTGTACAATGTATTGTACCTAGAAATGGTTTACAGTCTTTAAAGCCAGTTAAGTCTTCGGTAAATTACGATAATACCTCAATATGTACTTACACATCACAGTACAACAATAAAATTGAGAGTTTTATCCTAAAAGAATATATATATTATTTTAAGTTAAAACTCAATTTTTTTAAATATGTTTTCCATAATTTTATAAAACGTAGCGAAATAAACTCGTTAGTTAAGCAAGGCTTACCTAGTTTTTGAAAAAAAACTTCTTTATACATTATAATAGGATCAACGTATTACAAACACAGCCATTTGAATATTTTATTTAAACATCGTTAACTATTAAAGCGGTATTTTTGAAAAGACCCGGATTACGTGCGCCATAGATAAGCGCGGGCTGGTACGGTTCGTAATAGAATTAGCTGAGAGATTAGGCTTCTCATTTATCGTATCTTTCTTTTATGTGCCAAACTTAGCATCAGAACTCACGATTATTTTGAATTCAGCACCCTGTTTGTGAAGGCACAACGAAATCTTAGGCATAATAATTATGTCATTTATTTTTACCACGTTTTTACTCGCTAATGCGTTCAATAAAGTTCAATAAAGTTCAAAATTGAGAATTTTTATTATAAGCAGTATTTTATGACGAGTGTGACAGCGATCGATGACGTAGTTGATGATGATAATTATATTTTTCAATATTATGTGTATCTACAACAGAATTTTTCATATTTAATCGCAATTGTGCTAGTAGAATTAATACTTCCCGAAATTCTTTTTAACAACGACGAAGTATTCGGTTTGCCTGGAAAATGTTACACATTATTGAAACGAGAATAATAATAGTGGGTTCCCAATTCAATAATTCGGAAGAGCAGTCAAGCGAAGGTTGCGGGTTTGCCATCAGCCTTAAAACTCGGCCGTTTACTTTTGAGGAAAAGAGACGAACATATTGCAAAAGCATTGCATTTCCTTCTGATCGGCACAATTGATTTAGATATTCTTGGGACGCTTGACTGCTTCAAAATGTAGCACTCAAAAAATGACTTTCAGATGTTACGCTTAAGGTGCAACCTACTATTGATCGTGGGTGATATTGTGAGCTAATAGTTAATGGGTTGTTCAAAGTTGTTGTGTATTGTAGCGATTTATGACGAGTCTCGAATGCACACGGTGCTGGCTACCCAAGACCACATTTACATCTCCACTGCACTTAAGTGATAGCCTGAATAACACGACTATACGTCATACTCGTGTTCAGGACCAAATCTCAAAACAAAAACTTATCGAAATTCAAGCTTGAGTTTTTGGCAAAAAATTTTGTTACAGGGCACTGTAATTCTTATTGTGAAATCGCCATAAAACAAAGAAAATTAATTTTGGCAATCTGGAATTATTCAAAGGAACAATAGGATAAGGTTAATAAACCTAATCTAGACTTCCTCAGAAGCTCCTTGCAAATTTCACAAGAATCAAAATGAGCAAAAAGTTTACCCGAAGACCGCAACACATTATCGAGCTCTTAATGAAAAGAACTGAAAGCTCTCGCCAACGACTAAAAAACTTTGAATCTCAGATTTGTAGCAAAAAATGTGACAAGTCATCAAATCTACATATTTTATTAGTCTCTCCCTCGCCGACTCCGACCCTCTGTTGGTCGGGACCGCTCTTTTATAGTGACGTGAAATTTTTCAACTTTTATCGATATACTTATTTTATAATCCTCTTCAAAATCACATATGAAATGATGTACGTGGAAAACGGAAAGCGGAGTTTATTTGCGAAATCCAATTATAATGAAACTTGTGCCAGTTCCAATAAAAAAAAATTTATAGTGACATTCTCCAAACTGATAATAATTTATATGGGTACGCCTACTTATTATTTTAATACGATACCATAGCAGTGTATATGATAGTAATTACAGGTACTTTAAAGATTTAAATCCGTATAGGTACGTATTAACGTGCACTATGCTACTAGCAAAATAAACATTTCCGATTTCAGGTCATTCGTTTACGAAACGGCTTGACCCTTGAACCAAAACATGGATACGAAAAATCTTCCATTTACGGATTTCGATATATCGATAATCCCACCGTAAGAAGACACGCCGAGTCCAATATTACAGGACTTTCAAATAGGTATCAACGCCTGCCGGCGCGCGGCCGGCGACTGTGGTGACACTTCATAAAGAACACTTTTATACTCAAGCCTTTTATTTATGGTGCCCTTTCACATCTTGGGCTCCATTTTATTGTCTGCTTCAGTAGGCCTGTTATTGAATTTCCAATTTAAATTCTAGTGAGATTTGATCCATTTAGAACCCAATTAATTCTTTAGTAAAAACCGTTCAATATATTGTGGTCTACGCTATTCGTGAATGCAAAAAGGTCATTAATTATGGATGTACTCAGTAAAATATTTGAGTTTAAAAATTCTAATCGTTTTTCATAATTCCATTTAAAAATATAAAGCTATCAATTGAATTGAAAGTTCTGATGAATTTCAAATATATTGGTTTTGTCTAGAGTAGGTATCTTATTGCAATTTTCTAAATTTTCACGGTAAATATTAAAAATTCCTTTACCATTCTTGCCGATAGATTAAAAACAAAAGACAACTAAGCACAAAAATTAATCCGCTACGCTACCAAAGGCCATCTTTGCAGTGCGGTATAAAGAATTAAAAAAGAGTTGCTATATATTATTCAAATGCAGGATGGCGGGTCTTTTTACTGGAGTGGTGGTTGCGCGGTACAGCGCTCCGCACTTCGGGACGTGACCGAGCCGCACGCCATGGGAAGTAGCGCCTGGAAGAGGCTGTGTTAGTGAACTGTGGACATAGAAATGTTGTCTTCTTCTTGCCCTTTTCCCACTCTAAGTGGGGTCGGCACAACATGTCTTCTTCTTCCATTCTCCTCTGACACTCGTCAGCTCAGCATCCACTTCATTTTTTCTCATATCATTCTTAACGCATTCAATCTATCGCTTCTTTGGTCTTCCTCTCACTCTAGGTCCGTCCACATCCATACTCAGCATCCTTCTTGTGATGTTGTAACGGGGTGAGGCCAGGAATAAATGAACGGCGCTGGGTCGTCACTTAAAGGTGTATATTTTATATAGAAAACTAAGGAATTCTGGAACAAGGTAATTTTAAATGGTAAATACTAAAACACGGAACACAAATAATTTGCAGATAAGTATAAAAATAGGGCTACATACAATATCTGGGCATAAAACCATTATAATTTATAATCTTCAAAATAATTCATAATCATATCATATCTGAATCATCATAATTCATAATAAACATTATTTATCGTAATTTGGATCGAACGATGGAGACCAAAACAATGAGGAGACAACACAGACAGATAGCGAATCAAAAAGAGAAACAAAGAGAAAATGGCCAGAAAAGAGCGCAGCAACAGTAAAGGTCGCTAATATAGGCTCGTTACAATGTGACATTCATCTCTCCTCATCATATGTCCATACCACATAGAAATGTAGTATGAATAAAAAAATGGTTTTATTTACAAAAAATCTTGTTACAATTTGTATTTGCTTCTTGTTACAATTCGTGTCCCCTCCCTTTTATTACAACGTAAATTTTATATTGTGGCCAAGAATGATTTATTTTTACACATCCTACACACAAATGCCTTTATACCTTTTTAATATTAGTCACCCATAAAAATCGAAAAATATAAAGTGTGCATGTAGAATAAGAGGAACATTATGAGAATCTAAATACATCATGTCTCTTCCAGATTCACATAGTTCTCTGTTAATGTTTTATTCTGGCCAGTGAAATGCCGCCAATAGCTCCAGGCCGAATTACTTACACGAAAAATTGTAAGGTTCAAAATAATGGTCATCCGATACTATACGGTTACGGGAATAAAAATATTATGTCATATTCACAATTCATAGCTTACTGGTGTAGAATTGAACGATAGATTTATTATATCTGTGCGAAGACACAGAGCGCGTTTACAAATATACAAAAAGAGAAGATTTAAAGAAAGTATTAACCAAAATTATATGCCTACTTTCGTTGATATTTAATAATGCAATGTAATTCAGTTATGAAATGATTTTCATCACAAGTACAGTACTAAAGTAATATAAATCTCTTTTATAATTGAGATATACAAACTTACGACACAATATCCTCAAAGAAGCAAATATCGAATACTACTAACAAGTTAAATACTGGACTGGAAGATATCCCTATTAGAGATAAGTCCTCCCTTGTATACTTCGGCTTTTTACATTTTTTCTTTTTGTTTATGTGCAATAAAGAGTCATATATAAATATAACTCCCATAATATCAACACGATATTTGAGTTATTACTCTAAAGCTCTTCAATTCCCGTCTTACACACACAATACCGAAAATTTTGGAGCAGCATTAAATGCGACAGCAATGTTCTATAAAAGACACCTGTGGTCTCATAAAAAACTCCCAGATATAGCGCAAAATTGCTTCACAGACCATTGCCTGTTTTCATTTCCTACGGAAAAAGTTTTGCAAGGTGATACCGAATTATTTGACGCTTGCAAATGTTTGTTTTCTCACCCTCGTCATGATAACGATCACGTGACTACGATTAAACACATATTTTGTTGACTTGAGGCTAAAGTATGACACGGGACCGCACCCACACTTAGTTTGCAATATTATTAACGAATTTGTTTATATTTGCAAAATCCACAGACTCATACGGTCTTTAATACTTTCTTATTAACATTTTAAGTATTCGGATCCTCGTTTATATTACAACAATTTCACTATAACAAATCGTATTTACCTACTTACAATTGTTATTTAATAATACAACACTAAATTCAAAAATGTACATATAAGTGAATACGTCAATCTATGTAAGACCTAAACTATACAAAATATTCGAATATTAATTAAACTCCGATTGAGATTAAAGTGAGCTTCAATTACCAAAATATTTGATTAATAATGTTTAGTTGAAAATTAATACCGCTTGAATATCATGAAACATAATTGTATTACACAAACAATTATTTCTTTGGAGAGTGCATTCTAACATTTAAATATCAAATGAACAAGTCACTTAAATTTATCAAAAAAGGGGGAGGTTCTTAATTGGAACTCTAAAAAGTTTATAAACCGATTCCGATAATTCGTTTTTTTTTGTGTTCCTATCTGAATGGATATAACCCCCATAGAGGTAGGATATAACCAAGTGAGATAAACAAAACTAGGCCTTCCGCAAGGAGAAACACATGAGGAGTATGGCCGTAACACCACCACGCTGGCCCAATGCGGGTTGGTGGGTACTTACTAGACTACTTAATTGTTTTTTTTAATATCCCTTACCTTATATTTGGTAACAGTTTTAGAGGATATAATTATGTGTGTAACAACTACGCTTACATCGGATACAAGAGTAATATTATGTTGTCAGTTGAAAACAATAATCAGTGGGCCGTGTTGTAACTATTTTATTAAATATTATTATACTACTTAAATTTTACCGACTATTGTATCGTGAAAACGTTATAATAATAGCCATTCTACACTCCACGAGGCGATGCGAGGGAACGCAAGTACGAGAGTGGACGGGCAATAATGTTTTCGACTATTATTTGGTTGTCGAAAAATCGTTCTTATTTAGTCCGATCGGGCCCCTGGCCTCTCCTAAATTCATAAATGTCACCGTAGTTTTTGGCACGTTACTACGCTTCTGCGATTATATGAAATGCAAGGCAAAATAAGACACTAGTATAAGGCTATATTTCTATTTTCTAGATCTAGTATGAGTTGACTTAAAGCGAAAGCAGAATTATTACACATAAGCGTGTTCACACACATATTGTTAAAGCTTGTCTAATGATTCATGCCAAATATTATTATCTCTGGATTTGTCGTTGTGAAGAAAACTGATAAAATGTTAGAATGTAAAATGCAGACATCCCCAAAATCTCCATACAAAACACCAATTTCATAGGTAAGGACTTAATATTTGTTACAATGGGTTATCAAGTTCGTTGATCTTTTGCTACCCTCGTAAAACCATTTCAGGCTGTATGAGCTTTAAAAAAAACCTAAAAAGATTGTTCACTAATTTTTTATATAGGTAGTACGTTTATGATATCGTATTTTTCAGCTACAATTAAATTAAGTAATGAAGAACTTGCTTATTAAAATATATCAAACAAGCCGTGAATTTTTTTTAGATATCTATCATAAGAATCAATTTCTTATGTCTAAGAAATGTGGCAAGCCTATTGTCACGCACTAGGTACGCAGTAAGGCAAGCGATATTCATAATGCGACTTGTACTCGTATAACGTTTGTGTAAAGGTGCTCAAGGGTAGTATTTTATGGTAACAGTGACAACTATTTTGACCTTCAAGTCAACACGAGCTGTTCACTCTAGCATTTAAATATAAAATAAACAAATCACTTTAATTAAAAATCACCAATTAAAATGGTTTAAAATTGAACATTAAGCATATTAGGTCCTAGAGATGTGGACGGACCTAGAGTTAGAGGAAGACCAAAGAAGCGATGGATTGAATGCGTGAAGAATGATATGAGAATAAAAGAAGTGGATGCTGAGCTGAAGAGTGACAGAGGAGAATAGAAGAAGAAGACATGTTGTGCTGACCCCACCTAGAGTGGGAAAAGGGCAAGAAGAAGAAGAGAAGCATATTAGGTCCTTACCTATGAAATTGGTGTTTTGTATGGAGATTTTGGGGAATTCTGCATTTTCCATACTAAAATTTTTTCAGTTTTCTTCACAACGACAAATCCAAAGATAATAATATTTGGCATCTATCATTAGACAAGCTTTAGTAATATGTGTAATATCACACTTTATAAAAATTATTTATCCTTTTTAAGTGAATGCAAATAAAATGATGTATTGGGGAGGCACTTAAAAAGAGTTGTCTCCGTGTCCAATTTTAACACAATTAAACTTAGAACAAATTATCAAAACAAATCAAAAGAGCTCAAAAATATAGTCTATTTTTAGACGAGGTAATTATTTTTTAGGAATACTCTAAATCTTAATAGTTACAGACAAAATACTAAGAGAGAAAAAAAACACCAATTTCATAGGTAAGGACCCAATATTTCCAATTTTTATCCGACTTCAAGAAACGAGTTTCATAATTAGAACTCTTATGTTTATGAACCAATTTGATAATTCTCTTTGTCTGAAGGTGCTCAGAGGTAGTGATTTTGAGTAACAGTAATATTTTGACCTTCAAGTCAACACGAGCGGTTGGCAAGTTTGAGCGAGTTCTCAAGTTAGTTCCGCGGCTGAAATGAACCCCCGGTGGTCGCAAGTTTCGGCACGTATATTGACACAAGAGCGGTGTTTGATGAATGCTAAATGTAATCTTCGTAGTGACGAATAGACCGGGAGCACCAAACAAATCGTTGTTAACTTGTCGAAAGATTATCAATCATAAAACAGTTATTACGTCCATGTCATAAAATCAAATAGCTAGCGAAATTAAAGCGTCAATAGAGCTTTATCAAGACGTAAGTAGTTTTACTAACAAATCAAACAAATAGCTAATGTACATTGTCATGTAAAAATACTGTAGATACATGTGCTAATACAACTAAGTGTTTTAATTTCAACATTGAATCGATTTGATTCTACTGATCACGATTTCCTGAGATCGTAAAACGAGAGTTTTCAAAAAGTTTCGTAATAACATAATATTTAACATTATGAGCAATTAAAAAACCTTTGACTTTAATTTTAAAAAAATTACCGAAATTTGGTACACTGATACCTTTTATCAAGATATTCCCATGGGAACGGGTGTCATGCGGGTAAATGAAAAAATTTAAAAAACGCTTCCCAGAAATATGAACGCCACTATGAACTTTCCATTATAGAGTAAATTTCCAATACCACCCATTGCGGCTACTGTTCCAATTTGAAAAAATCTTTCAGTGTTGAATATTTAAGAAGGCTATAGGCTATATGTAGCCTATAGCCTATGCCATCACAATATCTAAAAGTAACTATTCTACGCGGACGAAGTCGCGGGCAAAAGCTAGTTTTAAATAATTGAGAGTATATTTTATGTTGTTGAAATTTTCTTTGCATAATTTAAATATGTTTTTAAATGTTACCCTTTTACCCTTTAAAGTAGTATTACTTGTATGTGAGGCAATCAAGAACGCACGAGTGAAACCTCTGAATTCGGACAGCCCTCTTCAGGCGAGACTTCCACAAAAGATTAAGTGTTACTTCGATAATTTATTGTTATAGAGCGGGCATGCCGAGAATATATGCCGTGGAGCGAGAAATTATGTAAGATTTAGCGTGAATACGAAAAGAAAATTTGATGAAGTTGGTAATTGCATTGGCAGGACTAGTTTATTTGATAGTCATTCAAGACCTGCCTAAAGAATAAAAGAAAATGGATAAATAAATCTTGGATCATCCTTATCATTATGTCAGCCGTGAGACGTCCACTGTTGGACATAGGCTTTTTCCACGGATTCCCATAAAAACTGGACTGCGATGCTCATATCCAGCGGCTTCACATTGTGGGGCCTACAAACACTGCATATGCATATTTGACGACCTCCGTGGTCGAGTGTCTGTGGTCTGTACGCCGGTCTCAAGGCGTCGCCATCTCGAGAGGTTCTGGGTTCGATCCCCGGTGGGGGCAATGTTTGGGTGATGAATTTTCAGGCATTTGTTCTCCAGTTTCGGATGTTTATATATATATTTATATATATACTCAGGATATTTATATGTATTTATCTATTAAATATATTTATCCGTCATCTACTGTCCGTAACACAAGCAGCATTAGTTGCTTAAAATGGGGCTAGTTGATAGGTGTGAATGTTTGAAGACATTTATTTATTTATTATTTATATACGTAGCCGCTACACGAGTTCCTTACCGCCCCAACGGCCGTCAGATAAACATAAAATATAATATCGATATAATTAATTTGTATTGCAAAATGACATTGACATTTCATTGATTATCAGACTAATAATAAATTATTAAATTTTACAAAAATTTTAAAATAATAGCCATGAATTTAATTTGAACAGTCTAAGAAATCATTACGTTCCGATTGCAATCCTTGATACGGTCGTATCTTACCCATAGCTTCAACACGTAAATTGCCCCAAAGCGAAACGTTTGATTCCAAACTTTGTTTTTAAAGTAGAGTTTTCATTATGCGAATTCATTAACACTGCATCGGAATAGGATTCTGAATTCCATTGAACTGTGGACTGGGCGCGGTCCGTTGAAATCGAGCTGAAAAGTTGGATGGAAATGCCTTTTTGCTTACTGGTCTTGAATACTCCATTCGAGGCGCATTTCAGATTTGTTTTTAAATTCCATTAAGTTTAAAGCCATAGACGTTGACTAGTTATGTGTGCATTTAACTACTTAAATGTCTACTCATTTGCCTTTACCTCTATATTCTGGAATAGTGAATTAACCAAATATTCTACTAGTAAGAAAATCTTTGTGCTGTAAAACACTTATATTTTACATAACATAACATATCATTACGCCTTTATCCCCGAAGGGATAGGCAGAGGTGTCAAACACCCACATTTCACCAGATATGTTAGTTCAAATATATGTGTTTTACTCAACTACAACGAAGGAAACTCGACACTGGGTCTGGGTACCTGTCTCTTATCCCATATAAAATAAATAAATTCTTACATTTACATATAAGTATTATATATTCTTCTCCTTAGTTTTATGGCGTTGACTTGATTGAATCCGCCAATTTAAAGTGTTCTGCTTAAACTTTTTGTTTATCCAAAGTTTCATAAGTGCACAAAGTAGATATATTAGATATAACTAACGATTGACGATCAATAAATATGTGACTGTTGAGTTTTCTGAATGAAAAATTACGCACACGATAGTAATATACACATATCTATGCAGTAATAATTAGAATAGTTATTTAGATGGACCAACATAAAATCTAATTTTATTGGAGGCTAGAAAATCGCACAGACTAGTAACTAGTGGGGAATAAAAAGGTGCCAAACAAAAAAACGACAATTTTAAGTGGAAGAGAAAATTTCATGTACCCTTTTCCCATCTATCATCTCTTGGTTGCTTTTGACTTAAAAGTTACTTCGGGAGTTAGCCGCGAATGTTAAGTACTTGAACGAACGCGCTTGACTTGGTTCTTAACCAGGCGTAACGTTACACATACGAACATAGAGTTAGTTTTGTATTCGATAGGGTTTCAGAGCACGATGGAAATAGTCTTAAAGATGTTAGGTAAATGAGGTCAATGTACTTTAGAAGAGTTATTCTTAAAAACGTTACTTTTCAGAAAACTACTTACTCAGAACTTACTCAGATTGTAGTTATGAAGAACGGGACTCTGCCACGGGCTTATTCAAAAACCTACTTGGAGGATTCCATAAATCGGTTTTATTACAGCAATAAGTCTTTTGAAATAAAATATTATGGAAATCATGAACAATCGTCCTAGTGTTAAAATTAGTTTCTTTAAAGTTAAAATTTGTAAGCTATTGCATAGCCTTGAGCGCGGGGACCGAATCCAGAAATTCCGTAACGAAAAAACCTCACGCTCCCCACTCCGATGCGCAAGGAGGTGTGGCTTGAAGGCCGTGCATCGTCTAACGTCGTTTCAGTTCGGCAGTCTTCGACACCACGCTCAAAAAGTGTAACTTGAATTAATATCAAAGAAATAGAACTGCTTTTATAATTGCATAAGTTGATACAAAATGCTATGCAATAGCTTTACCGCGGCAGTCCCCGAGTGCCACACGTCTTTTTTTACTAATGTCAAAGAATTACACAGAATTATAGTCTCACAATTTTATGTCATAATTGTATGAAAAATTCATATATTTAGAAGTCTCAGCAAAAAGAAATGACACTTGATTTTGTTTAGGGCCTCTTGCAAGAAATTTAAATCGAGATTTAAAGCTAGAATTAGTGATATTTTGACATTTTAGCCATAGTGAAATTGTCAAAAACTGACAAAATAGAGATTTAAACTTGGTTTAAACTTTTCTGCAAGTGGCCCTAAAACATCAACACGAAATGTAAAATAGCAAGAAGGTGTAAACACCTTCTAAATTCAAAATATTCAAAAACTTGAATAACATTTTTTACGGCTTTCTTTAGCCAGCAGCAGATCATAATAAGTATAGTACTGGCTGGCTTTACTGATACCGAACGATGAAATTAATTGATACATCAATAATAAGTTGCACTCTTTCAAATTGAGAACACAAATCTAGTGCGGGACTGCGGCACACCCCGACATTCATCTGACAGGTATCGGCAGGAGCCATTAACGTCCCACGCTGCCTCTGGCTAGATGTCACCCGCATTTCCCAACTCAGCCGCTAGCGAAATGGACAGTTCTGTGAAACACTTTCCTTTGCGAAACAGAAAAATTGCTATATTAAGACGAAGCAACGGATATTTTGCTGGCAACAGGAATTACAAAAAATATTAAAATGAGTTTAAAAAAGCTAATTTTGCATTATATTGAATACATGTTGTAAGTTATAGAAACACGATTTGTAAAATTTTTCTCACAGAAAAAAAAAATATCAAACAAACCACTATTTTAACAGAGATTCACATTTTATAGGCATTTTTAAGCCTATAAATTACTGAGTAGATTAGTCTATGTACCGACTCACTTAAAAATTGTGGTTTTGAAAACATTTTTTATTTCTTAAATAAAACGAAAAACAGCGTTTTGTCATTTACGACCTTATAATTTCAGCAAGTTCGCTCGCGTATTTGTATGAGATCTGTCACTTCTCGGTAGTTTTTAGTAATTGCAGTCCGCCGCCGACCATTGCCAGCGACGGGTCTGTGTCAGCCAAACTACCGAGTGCATTCGATCGCATACCGTCTTCGATTTTACAAATATGAATTTAAAAAAAGTGTGGTATTTATTTACTGTAAGTAATAGGGAAACAAATTCCCAAAATTTTTCGCTTATAAAAATATTTCAAGCAACGATTGTTAGAACAAAGTAAACTTATGGCTTATGGAGTCGTCCTTTGTTTTAGACAAATATTGCTTAAAAAAGTAATACCTTATGTTTTATTTTAATTACGCGGGGCCTCAAAAGTCGGAACTTATACAGTTTAAACGAAACTTGAAGAATGAACGCTATACGTTACAACAAAAATTCCAACGCTGACGATTAAAATTACATTGTTTCATTTTCCGATTCTTGATGGCAAATAAATGTACATGCTCGTGTGTCTTGTGTTTTATCTATGATAATATTATAAATCTCTCTGTCTTGCTTTCACGTCAAAACTACAGTTTCAACTGAAATTTGGTACACAGATAATCTAGAGTCTGAGAAAGGACATAGGCTACTTTTTATCCTGATATTCCCATGGGAACGGGTACCGCGCGAGTGTGACCATGGTTATCAATATCTGCTCGACCTAGTATTATGCGACATATTCAGTTAAAATGTAATTTTATTTCGAATTTTAAAATTTCTCGACATTGTAAAATTTTCACAACAACGGAGATTTATCACCACGACAACAATTAATCAGATGAAACTGACAAGAAATGTTATTTTTAATATTTTAATAATTAAAGGTTTTCTTTCAACTATTTACAATCAGCATTTTGCTAATAAGAGGTAGGAATGTAATGTTGAGCACTTTATACAAAAAACAATGCAGTGTAAACACACAAAAACTTTTTGTAAACTTTTAAATCAATAGCCATGCGAACGACGCCGCGGGCTAGTATAAAATAAATCATGCAGTAATCAAATCAAATCAAATCAAGGTAATTTTATTTCTTAGGCTAAACATAGCACTTAAAATCGTCAACATTCATACTTAGTCACATTTATTATACTTAAAGTAAATTTTAATAATAAAAAAGACTTAAAATTCACTGCCGCGAGCGCTTGTAGCAAGTACATCCACATAGCGCTTTGACTGTGGTTGTAATCGATACAAACGACCGGATTCCGAGAGTAAGGCATTTCATGAGAAGAACTCGGTAAGAAACACATGAGCCACTTTTTTTAAATAACCAGTCATACAATCTATTAGTCAGTGTTACATTTTTTACTACAATTAGAAATTATATGTCAGTATATAATCAAAATTAGATTTAACATTGTTATCTCTTATTACATTAACTTGTATGAATGATACATGTATTAACGTCTCATTACTTTAAAGTGGCAAATTAAACTAAACATTATTAAGATTAAGCAACGGATGTCTACACATTCCTATCGTTCTAAATAATCCTGAACTTTGTAATATGCTTTTCCCATGAGGGTTTTCTTAATTACAACTGTGCAACGGCAGTTCAGTTACATGTTGTGGAATTTTGTTATATATTTGTATGCACTTTCCCATAAATGTATCTTGTGTTTAGACTGTGACCGTCGCTGTATTTTAAAAATGTTTTTATATTTTTAATGTTTTCATACACATATCGGGATGCAACTGTCACAATATTTATTTCTCAAAATTATTCCCGTAGTGAATCACGAGGTTTAAGTTTATAAATAGAACGTATTGCTCTTTTCTGTAATACAAAAATGTCGTGAATATCGGCTGCTGTGCCCCATAACAGCAATTTATTGTAAAATATATTAAGTAAGATAAACTATTGGAAAAAAGTTACCCATCTTAAAAGTGGCTCCATCGGGAATCAAACCCGCGATCCTTTACTATATTGATAAATGCTTTTATCGCGGAGCTACTTGGAATTGGAAGATAGTTAACAATAATTGACTATGACTTAAGTTAGTCATTATGGCTACAAAATACTTCTACGCCCAACTTTCGCTCCTTTTAAACAAAATTCGGTAGTTATTAAAGTAAGAGAATAATAAACATCCATACAAACTTTTGCGGCTATACTATTAGTAATAGCTTTTTGATTTCATTGTGAATTTATAATCATTTCTTTGAATTATTTGTTTTCTACTCTGACGTTAACTTTAATTAATTAAACTTTTATTATTTAAAAACGCTGTTTTTTAATTCAATAGTTAAAAGCACTTCTGTTGATTTGAAATCAAAACTCTTACACACTAAAACTAAAACCGGTACTAAATAAACCCAACACAAAATTATGAAAAAAATACTATCATTTAATATTTCGTAATCTGGACACATTTAAATTATGACACATTTCTGCATTGAAATATAAAATTATAAAAATAAAAAAAAAATAGTTGTGAAGGCAACTCTTAGACGCCTCTGTTTTAGCGTGTGGCAGACTGTCAAAATATGCGCGGGTTGCGTTGCGCAAAGACTCCGCTTTTAATTTTATTCTTTAGCGTTGCCTCGCCATAACTTTTCACCTGTTCTTTGTATTGCAATCAATGTTTTACATAACTCAACTATTAAAAAATGTTTTCTTTTTTCATTTCTTGCATCTTTGAATATATAAGTTCACAAAATTAATGTTGATAAGGCATATACATTTAACATTTTTTTCGAAAAAGGATTTTAATTTAGTTTTAATATAATCATACTTACATCATAGTGTTTTCGGAAGGTTACTCGACAGGAAATTTTATGATAGGTAGAAAAGATATCATTATTCAAAACATACGCCAACTCGGAGGATAAATGAGAACTTATTGTAATGAAAGTGCGCTGCAGTTGGCTTCACAGCGACAACAAATTGCGAAAAACAAATTCAACGATGAAAAATTTTATGAACGCGACTCGTTATCTACCTATTTTGTTGTTCTTCCCCGACTATCCTAGTTCAGGTTTTTCAACGGTGTTGAATAGCTGTATGCTGTATTATTTTACAGCTATCTATATTTTTACATATTTTTACGTGGTGGTAAATCTCTACAGTTTGAAATTACAATTCAGAAGGCAATGATATTAAATTTTTATTCGGTATTTTTATATATTTACGACAATAATTTTTTTAAACTAACACTTTTGTGTGACTGATGTCACACTTAACATGCTTAGATTTTTTTCTGAATTATATAGAGTTCGAGTTTGATCATCACTCCTACACGAACCAAATGATGTGATCTAATGGTAGAGATGTGATGAATCACACCTTTACTATTAGTTTCACAGCTTCTTCAACCATCCACCATACATTTTAATCACTGTTTATTTTATGGCTATTTTAAAAAGTTACATTCGTTTAAAATGGGACTTCATAAACATTTGGTTTAAATATAACCATTTTAAGATCTCATAACGTTCAAATCGTGGAAAGATAAACAGTAATGCAGCATACACGAGATAGTACCTACAAAAAAGTAACGAGTATAACGCATCGCCTAACGCCCGGCAGTGGAAATAAAAATTGCAGAAAACTTATTTACTCTTCCTCCATCGTCTGTCCAATCTGCTAAGCTAAACGAACATTAAATCATGTAGTAGCTAACATTTCTAGCTCCTTTTAACCGTGTTTGCCGCAACTCAGTTTGTTTTAAAGAAAAAATTTCTTACCATTTGCAGATCAAGAGAAAAGGTGAAGTGTAATGACATTTTTTAAACTAACACGTGTGTGTGTCTTTGATGATTAAAATTTTTGACATAGATTGATGAGCAAATAATAACAAGTTGCAAATGTTATATCAAATACAATAAAAAAGATAAAACTCATAAAAACATTTAAACTGCTTATTAACAATATTTATGATGTGGAATATCCCCTGCACTATCTATCTTTTTGAATCGTCTCCGATATTTACGTATTTAAAATTGTTGGCAAATAGTCGGTTAGCTGTAATTATGAAAAAAGTTGATAAACTTTAACTTTTTAAGTGAGTAATGTATGCAAACATCATCATCAACCTATAAATACGGGCATAGGTCTCTCCTAATTCACCCCACTGTTCTTGTTTCTCTATTCTCACATAATATATAAATAAATAAATAAATAAATAATAATAATAAATATCCTCAGGCATTCACACCTATCAACTGCTTGTGTTACGAACACTAGATGACAGACAAATATATTTAATAGATAAATACATATAATTATTCAGAATATACATAATATAATACATATATAATGAACATCCAAAACTGGAGAACAAATGCCTGAAAATTCATCACCCAAACACTTGCCTCTTCTGGGGATCAACCAGGACCTCTCGAGATGGCGACGCCTTGAGACCGGCGTACAGACCACTCGACCACGGAGGTCGTCATTACAATCATCACGCCTACATCCCTGAATTATAGACAGAGGTGTTAAACACCCAGGCGTTACGTGGGGACTGCCAACTACTATCAACTACTAGCAATTAAATGTTAATGATTAAGTTAAGACCTTATAAATAAATAAAAAAATTCTAGTAATCAAAATCTAAGCAACAATACAATGTAATTTTGTCTCTAAAATCCGGTAAGCCGAAAACAATTCAGCTTCGAATCTGCCCAAAATAAAGGTACAATTCAGAAAGAAAACAGAGCGGAACTAAACTAACGAATGAGCTGAATCGCACTTCGCTTAATTCACTTAGCCACAACCCGACACACGGGCTAGAATGTAAACCGAACCTGTCCATTACCAAGAACAGACCGACTGATTCACGGAGCGACGCTCGCAGGAAATTGAAACGAACACGCCAAGAAGTGATTAAAAAGAATAGTTTAGTAATAGAAAATATTATTAACTTTGTTGAAGAAAAAGTTTTCGTCACAAATAAGTTTGGAATTCTTTGGAATTGAAGGCAGATTTCCAGAGCTTTGCATTTAAAGTAAGCAAACTTTTTATACTGTCAGTAAAATTATTTTCTTTAAAATGACTGCTTAATTGCTGCTAACATTCTCTACTTTCGGCAGATTCCGTGAGTCCGCTTTGACAAAATTATTTCACGACATAGTAGTTTTTTCACGAAATAATAAGAAAACTAATTAATTCGCGTCGCTTGTGGTATTTTTACAAAAAGAGTGTTGACAACACATGAGTGTTGACATTTGTTGGACAGCATTCTTTTTTCCCTTGAAGCAAAGGTCTTACACAATGTTACGCCAACAGTGACGTCAGCGTAATAAAACGATCACGTTTTTTCAAAATTCCGTATAAAAGTTATTACTTTAAAAATAACGAAAATATTGAAATTAGTTTCTCAAATTGATCTATTTTATCCATTTCAACTATAAAAACAGCATGTCGAAAATATTAGACAATCCCCATTATTGAGAAACCTAGAGAGTGAATAAAGAAATGTGTCTTTAGATATTACTTCACTACTGAAAGAATAATAGTAAATTATGGTACAAGTGTGTAATGTTGGTGATTACCGCTGAGACGTATTGAGGCCCGAGCCGTCAGGCGAGGGTCTTAAGGAGCCGAGGACGGTAATCATCAATACACACGTGTATCATACAACGTTTTTCAACACACTTCTGAATAATAGATATTTTTCCTTTGAGTTTTCTGGTAGTAAACTTTCCATAACGTTCTGGGCTTCACATCTTATATCGGGCGGTGTACAACATAAATCATTTTCTTCATAAATTGTATTTGCAGACATCTTAATTAATAACTAACTAAATAACTTCAAAAGAGAAAACGAGACGAGTTGTGAAAAATGTTTCGTAATGGCGGGAAAAATTAATCAGTTTTCCTATGCGCGCGCATCGGCCATAGACTAAAAGATGAGGTTTCTTTTTTTTGGGCTTTTCGCGGATAGCTTTTTAGTGCAAATGTAACCGTAACTCAACCAATAATATTAAAAAAAACTATTACTCACTCGTGAATAATAGTAATGAAAAAGTCACAGTTTGATTATAGGTGACATTATGTGCCTAATTGCCATGGGATTAGAGCCACTTTATAAGGAAGTGTGTTGAAAAATATATAATATGTTTAATAATTATAAAACAGTTGCTAGAGTTAAGTGATAGTGATAGTCTTAGATGTGCTGACGAATGGGATGCTAAGGGGTTGACAACCCTTAACTCTAGCTGTGTGTAAAAATGAATGTTTGGTAACATGCCAACAGCACACTGAATGTTATTTACCTAGTTCATGTCCTCTTAACGTCGGTAATTGATAAAAAAACTTAAGAATTTTTTAAAATGAAAAAAAATCTTTTTCATAAAAGTTTTTTTTTCCTTTTCTCAATGCGCACCCATTTTGAAGTGCACCGAATAAAGGGCACCTAAATTATTCCTGCGCACCCATTTTAATTTTTGAATAGAGATGGGGATACTAACTGAAACTATCGATAATCAACGATTTAATTTTTTTTTATGTGATTAATCAGTGAGTGGTATTCGCTTTATATATAAACTCCCTCTGACATATTCATATCATTTTGGTAACTTCACACTTCTATATCAACATGCGCAGATTAAGTAAGTTAGCGTAAAATATCTATATTTCCAAAAAAGTACCAGGTTGTCATAACTATACAGAAACTATTTTATTTAATACCTTTACCCTAAAATGTATTGTTCTTCCCAATTTTTAAAAGTGGGTGTGCTTCGAGGATAAAATTAGGAGCGCTTCATTTGATGCGCTTCAAGGAATACTTCGTAAAACTATCTTATCTCTATATAAGAATTCTCAAAATAAACGTGCCTTGCAAACGCCACATACCCAGCTACATGAAATTTGTATTATAAGAAATAATATACAGTACTGTTGGTTATTATACATAGTGTAATAATTATTACATCAATTATTAAGACTCTGTAAATTATAAGTTTTAATTCCAAATGGATCTTATTCAGGACATTTTGATAATCAATTGTTACCAGCTTACCATTATATAGAAAGTAGAGATGCGCCGCATAGTGGTTTCGCCGAATAACCGAATACCGAATATTATTCGGTTTAACCTTTACCGAACCGGATATTCGGCCGAATTATTCGGTTTACAATTACTTTGCTCAGTAACGGAAACAAGTTAGACGAAAGGCGATGTTAAAATAAAAGTTGACTATACTAAACTACCAATAGCCAATGAAATCATTATGTTAACATGAGTAACATAAATCTTACAGAAGAAGTCATCTAGCTAAGAACATCTAGCTATACAACCGAATATTTTCGGCACAAAAACCGAATAATTCGGCCGAATACAAATAGTGGAAATGATGCCGAATACGCCGAATACCGAATACAAAACGAATATTCGGCGCATCTCTTATAGAAATGACATACTAAAATAGTTTATATTAATTGTTACCTATTTTTTAACGCTTAGATACTATTTTTCTATTTAAGAACATTAACTTCTTGGCGGGCACCGCGAACGCCTGTGTTCGGAAACAATTGATGTTTCTATTGTGTTTCGTTTTGTGACCGTTGACTAGTTAATAATAACTTTGAGATGTAAAACTTCGTTTCATTTTCATAACGGATAAATCAAAAGTTTTTCAGCTCTCAAAATAATGTCTGTAAACACAGTAATTTTGGTATTAAGGTGCAAAGTCCAACACGGTAAAACTTCCAGGATGGCGGGGCGAGAGGTACTTATAAGCTTTTACTTCGAGCATGATGAAATTGAACATTCTGTTTAAACTAAAATCTCCAACACCTTAAATAAGTAGAAATCAAGCTATATTAATGATAACCTTTTATTTTCAAATTATTTTATTAAAGTCGTATCACTCATAAACTACTCGAGCCTGTTGCTGAGCATATAATTGAAATATGGCAAGCATATATTGTTGTGACATTATAAAGTAGATATAAGCCTGCGTTGCCTAGATGCAACGCAAAAGTTTTGAGATATATCGGTGACTCGAGCAAACAAAGCGTACTGCCACAAAGCACCACTTGTACTAGAACTACAAACCACTTTATTTGTGCGGTTGATATTCAACGGTTTTTAAAATCAGCACCTTATTCCGATAGCGATACTGTTAATGTTTCCAAAAGCTAATAATATTGTAAGCAAAATAACTTGCGGAGTTGTGGCACACGCGCCAACGCAAGATAAGAACACGTCATAAAAGAGGCAGCCGCCGAAACTTTGCCTTAATTTCTGTATTTTCCATTTTGGTAATCGTGAAGCGACGTTTTAAGTAGATAATGGTTTACATAGAACGCTTTTACGAGCCTCGATACTGTTTTGTCTGACTTCTATAAACAAACTGAACATTGGAACATTGGGAATACAAATCGCTCTGTGAATTATCAACTTCATCTGATGTTGCTAGTATTACTCTTTGACTTACATTAAAGTTGTAATACACAAAAATTGGTGTTCAATATCATATTTATTGCTACTTCACATTTAGGCACTTACAAGTAAATACATGCAATCAATCTTATAAACATTACAAAAATAGTAGCCCAAACAGTGAGGACTGGAGATGACTGAAATAGGTTTCAAAGTGAAGTCTGTGCTACAGGACACCAGCTATCAGTTTGCGTAATCTTAAATAACAGAGCTATAAAATATACCGAATCCTTTACGAATACAAGAAATAGTTCTTATGTTCGTAGTAGTAGATACTTCTTTTCCTATATTCATCACTAAATCGTTTACGTGATGCTGCAAGCAACATTTGCAATTTCTATGCTGCTATAACTCAAATAGCTTTCGAAGCAGAGGCGTACCGAGTTCGTTAATACAAGTAAAACGAGTAAAATAACTTAGTTTCACTGTAAAATTGAATTTTATGTTGATGTACTGGTTAACCCTTAATATCCGATTGGCATCTCGAAATGCCTTGAACAATAGATTTAGCTATCGTGTCTGGTGTTTCGACAATTCCAAATTTAAACATGTGCAGTTCCTCAGGTGCGGCAGTTGTCTATGGACGACGGTGATCACGTTCCATCAGGTCAACTGTCTGCCGGTTTGCCTACTCTCATATAAAATAATATAGGTAATAGCTGAAAAAACTGCCTTCAAAATATTCCCCGGAACTAAAAGGAAAAACAATAATTGGTACAAGTAGTGACACGGAACATTAGCACTGACCGTTGCGTGGAGGTGATAGCTCAATATCTGCTCTTGGGGTGCTGACGTGGAACCAATAAGGAGGACGGAATGCGAAATGCGAATGGATGTGATGACATGCTGAACGCTGATTGGCTAACGGACAGCACTATAGTTTCGTGTCACTACTTATAACTATCCAAACACATTAATTAAAACTTGGTGAAGTAGTGGTTAGTAGTACGCTTTGGATTTCGATATCGAAATTTACTATGGTGACCAAAATTTTGTGATCACGAACTCCTCCGTGCTTCTGAAGGCACGATAAGCCGTTTGCCTGTAGGCCTAGCACGGGCCGGAGAAAAAGTCCCCGAAGACAAAATTACTCGTTGCCTCTCGCTTCTGCGTTCGCGCGGAAGCGAGAGGCAATGACGATTTTTGTCCCTGGGGATTTTTCTCTCCGTCCCGTGCTAGGCCTTCTGGTTGCTATTGCAACCGTTTCTACTCACCATCCCGCATTGGGCGGAAGGCCTGTGCTGCAGTAGGACGTATATAAGCTGAAGAGGGCGTGGCCCATAATATCTTTCTGATTGATTAAAATTATCAGTATTTCCTCCTTTTATTTATTTAAACTTTAATATCCATTACAATAGGAATATATGGCGGACTTAACGACTAACTTCGCTCTCTACCAGTCAACCATTAGGCTAACAAAAAGTCTGTTACAAAGTTCTAAATTAAGCTTCAAATGCTACACTGCACACACAATACAATTATGAATAGAATCAACTCGAATGTCTATCACATCTATTCACAATACTTTTCCCTTTCTCTCGCATCCTTGTACAGTCACATATAACGCAGATATCGTCTGTTTGACAGTTCAAAACAGTGTACAGTCCCTGAGAAAAGGACATTTTATGCAGTAACATTTTCCGAACACGGACACCATTTGATGCGAAATACAGAACTTGAAACAATCCCCGTTGGAACAGCCATGATCATTGTGACGTCAAACAATATAAAACTGCAATGCAAACGATCACGCGAAAACGAACACGGGAAGCAGCCGAGGGGAGGCTTATCGAGCCGATTTTTTTTATTACACGAAAGGACAGATAAAAGTTATTAAGGCTGGAACTAAATATTTTAACATCAAATTCATGATCGCAGTACTCAATTACAATATTGATTACTAGACAGTTGAAAGCAGAAACAAAAGATAAACTTATAAACCACACATTAAATGTTTTTATCTTGTGTTTCTGTGAAGGCCTTCGCTGTGTTAACCACGCCGAGCGGACACACGCGTTATGCACTCGCTTAACGCAGCGAAGGCACAAAAATTGTTTTGCATATTTTATAAAGTTGTGTTTCATTAACTTTCTTGTTCCTATGTCATTAAGATGAGCTCATAATGACGACGAAATTAATCATACATATTCTTATTCTTGTGATGGGGCTGAGATAACTCAGGGCACTTCGACCCTATGGGATCTTTTGTGCTTCCCCTTTCCTATTCATCCCTCCCTGCCATCACCCAAAATGTCTTGGATGAACGTTATGATGTTGGCTGGAGGCATGCCTATACATTCCTCAGGTTTGGGATAAGCCGCCCCTAGAATCCGTAGTCGCTTAATTCCTAAAGCATTCACATAATAAATGCTCCATGCTCTCATTGTTTTCACCGCACAATCTACAGGTGGAGTCATCAGCATTTCCTATAGTGTGGAGATGCTTCCTTGTGTTAAAATGTCCAGTCAGGGCACCCAAAAGGCAGCGGATTTGACATCTGTTGATTCTCCCAAAGTTTTTAAGGTAGTCTGTGTGTGAAGACCCTATAAATTTCTTCGAGTGTGTCAATTGTTATATATATCCCAACATCCCCAGTAGGTTTGGTGCATTCTTTGACAATACGCCTTCAGTGCCAGTTTTATGGTATATCTAGGTAATCCCACAAAGGGCTCAGGCCCACTAAAGTAATCATACATAAATAATTAAGCAACCTTTTGCCATCAGTTATTGTATCAAATGTCAATCAAAGTAACGACACAGAACCATACAAAACTACGAGTATAAGTCTCTGTTACAAAAACTCAACAAATATTACGAACGAACGAAAAAATATTATTCTGATAGAGCTAAGCGAAATAATAATTGTAATAACTTTACGTACAATTTTGTATATCTTTGAGACTTATATCACAATCATTACGATCATTATCATTGTGCTTTTTCGACAACACTTACATGCGCGACTTCACTCGATATTTCCACGAATCAGGAATATGCAACTTTTAATTTATAGTAATTGAGATGCTTTTTCATCAGAATTGGCACTGAGGACTAATAAAATTGTGCATTACACATCACATCGCATTCGCGCATGGAAAACAAGACTATCTAACCGCGGGTGGTTAAATACGAAAGAGCAGATTCCTGTTCGCAGTAAAGTTTAACCGCAGGCGCCCGTCGAATAAGTATTGCTACCTAACGCACATACAGGGTGTTTGCTGACGGAGATTGCAATATTATGTACCAATCGAGCCTTTCGACGAATGTGCGGCCGCTACACTCCTCAACATTGGAAATATTACCCTATTGAGGTTTTAACGTCTATTGTGGACCCGGCTTACAAGTCCCTGAATGCGGCCAGCATATCTCTGAATTTACTGTTGCATTTTCGTTCGAGCATTTTCCATGCTTTCATATTTATGCGGTGTGAAGCCTGAACAAGCTGGGTTTACAATCGGATTTTCCTATGCCCAGTGTTAAAATAACTTTCTCAGTACCGGACTGCGTCCGAGAACATTTCTTATATGTCCACGAACTAGGTGACTTTATAAAATTATATTGCAGTTGATGTAAGTAAATTAGGTATATTTCGTTGTGGTAAATCTCTTGCAAAAACAGCCTTCATAACTTTCATTGCAAGGCATTGGTCAAGAATTATTTCTTTTGCTCTATTAACAGCATACATGTAAATGCCTCTATCATGAATTTCCACAGGGAATTTTTAATATGGAATTATATTGTACACAATTAACTTTACTAACAATAAATTACATTCAATAAAGAGGTTCATTCGTATGAACAATATAATTCGCTTGCAGCGAAACGAATATCATTAAAATTTAATACTATATCCTCATTACAATGAAGTCGTTTTACCAGCTCTACGAATTCGTTATCATTCATAACATTTCCAAAGATTCTTTTTGTATAACAAAATATTTTATTATTGAAAATACGCTTTACCTTACATTGCATTCCACAAACTTTCGAACTTGACGAAAAAAGAGAGTAAGTTAAATTCAAGTGGGCAAGTAAAGTGTATTTAACATTTTTTTATTTGACTGATTTTCTTACCAGAATAATAATTGACTATCAAGATAGCAATCCACCGCAAACCCGAGGGCATGCATGAAACTAGTCATGAGAATAGAAGAAGCGAAAGGTGTGTGCCAGGTTAGAAGCAAGTGGAAGTCTGTAATCTCTGTCTACCCCAGACAGAGATTACAGATTTCCACTTGCTTCTAACCTGGCACACACCTTTCGGGAAAAAGGCGTAATTGTATGTATGTAAGTTACCGATTATTTTCTTTAGTTACGACCTTACGACATTGCTCGATTGAATATAGTTTGATGATTATAGCAACAAAGCTAGCTTAATGGTACGAGTATATTACCGGGTTCAGCGGCTCTTAATAATAACAATAGGCTTAAAAGCTAAAGTCTGAGGTGAATATAAAATAAATAGCACCTTATGGAATTTTTTGAGTGACTTAAGTAACATCGGCTTAAATAGCTTGTTTGGAAACAGCTTTAGAAAATCATTTACTAAGCACGCACTAGACATTCTGCTCGTCTTGTATTGAGATACGAGTATTATACGAGGCTATTTCTAGTTTACAATCATTCGTTGCCGCAAATGTTGAGTAGTGACCATTAGGTGTAATTTATTGTTCTTCTTTACAGTTAGTTTTATTACTTATATTATATTATACAAGAAATATTTCGAAAATAAACAAAAAACCTCAGAATTGGGGAAAAGACCCATCTGTTACTATTACAACACAAGGTTGACAACGTCCGTAAGATATTATGGTGTCACCAACTAGATTGATGATTTGAAGGAGAACAAATATTCCACCATATTGCAACATCTGCCCGCTGATTTCGTTCATATTATCATTATTGACACATATATTTATTTTCATATTTTTTATTAGCCTAAACGCTCTTAATATTACGTCCTTACCTATGAAATTGGTGTTTTGTATGGAGATTTTGGGGAATTCTGCATTTTCCATACTAACATTTTATCAGTTTTCTTCACAACGACAAATCCAGAGATAATAATGTTTGGCATCTATCATTAGACAAGCTTTAGTAATATGTGTAATATCACACTTCATACAAATTATTTATCGTTTTTAAGTGAATGCAAATAAAATGATGTATTCGGGAGGCACTTAAAAAGAGTTATCTCCGTGTCCAATTTTAACACAATTAAACTTACAACAAATTATCAAAACAAATCAAAAGAGCTCAAAAATATAGTCTATTGTTAGACGAGGTAATTATTTTTTAGGAATACTCTGAATCTTAATAGTTACAGACAAAATACTAAGACAGAATTAAAACACCAATTTCATAGGTAAGGACCCAATATTAATAGGTTCTTTTGATGTAGTTTGTAAGGGGTTGATGAAGTTTCCTAGCCAGCAAGAAAAATAACCAAAAATCATGTTTTTTTTTGTTTTGTAGTTTTATAATATATTTAGTTTTTATTTATTAGATCTAATTAACCTAGAGAACCAGAGTAACCAGCAACAATAAAGAACATAGAAACAATGGCCATTGGGGCAGTATGGTTGTAGAGTAACAATTACATACGGGAAGACGTATCGCAAGCAGGCCTGTTGTGGTTTGTGTTGCTAATAATAAATCATAAACATATATTCAGAAAAAATATATAACAATCTTTCACTAAACATTTCTTTGTGTCTCTAATCATAATTTCTTTGAAAGCTACTTATTCCGTGAACAAAAAGTTGAACTATGCTGAAATGTACACAGCAGAGCGCTCTGAAAAGTTTTTATAGTGGAAATTCGCGAGCCAAACTGATTATGAGCGGTGTTAAAAAGAGCGCAAAGGAAAATCTAAACCTTTTATAATACTTTGAACGCTTTGAAAATTCAGTCCCTTAAAAGGATTACCAGAGAAGACTAGCGGATCGATTTAAAAAGTTTGTCCCGGGATCAAATATAATTAAAAGCAGGCTTGTTTAGTGCGATACGAACGTTGACTCAATTGCAGTGAAACAGAAACGGTAGTGAAACTGTGTCTGCAAAAAGATAATCAACGCAAACAAGGATGGTTCCGAGTGCCGGAATTTTAAATCCTAACTGAGTGCATACAGTCCTTAAGTGCTAGTTGTCTTTTATATTTATTTGCAGCCTGCTTTCGTTTAACTACTTCTCAACATCTTATCAATATTCAGTCTCGAATAATGATACGTATGTTGTCCTCAGCCTATATACGTTCCACTGCTGGGCACAGGCCTTCCTCATGGAGAAACACATGAGGAGTATGGACCGTAACACCACCATGCTGGCCCAATGCGGGTTGATGGGTCGAAACAGTCGAAATAGCGACCGGGACCAACGGCGTAACGTACCTTCCGAAGCACGGAGGAGCTCGAGATCACAAAGTTTTGGTCACCCATCCTCGGCCGACCATGGCCAAGGTAGCTTTGTTTTCAATTGAAAGCCCAAGCGTAACGTATGTACTCTTTCATAATAGCTTCAGTACGACTTTTTCGCATTAATAATAATAATAATAAATCATCTTTATTTCTTCACAAAAGTAAATATCGTACAACAAAATATTTAGTGTAGTAACCTAATAAAGAGCTAACATTACTTTTTGTGAAGACAACAACAACATTTTATCAATATTTTGTTTTTGTAACATAACATATCATAACGCCTCTTACCCGAAGGGGTAGGCAGAGGTGTTAAATACATCTCGCCAGATATGTTAGGTACCCATGTAACAGGTGGCGAGATTGTTGCCATGCACCGGGCACAATGTGAGGCAAGCGATATTCACAATGAACTGTACATATGTTTTATTCAAACTCAGTGGTACAGGCGGTGGGATCGAACCCGCGTTTCCCGCGGCCTCTCAAACGAGTAGTGCCCCGTCCGTCCCAACTCGGCTTTATAAACTAAAAAAAATATTCTGATGGGTAAACTGAAAAGTTTAAAGCACAAAAGCTACCACAAAACGATTATAAAAGCAAAAAATACATTAAACTGTGGGAACTACGATAGATATTTTGTCAAAAGTGCGAACGTTAAATTCGCCACTCATATCACTATCCAATAAATCGCACCAACCAACAGTATAGTGTCGCGCGTTGGCTATTGACACACTTTGGGGCTGAACCATAAAAAGTTAGTACGCAAGCGCTTTACCAATATGCCGTTTAGTTACTATTTAAAGTTTTTGTATAAATATACCACTGAACATATATGCAAAGGAATGCTCTATGAATAACAGAATACGACGTCAAGCCAGCACTTTATTTCTTACTAGCTATTGTCCGCGATTTTGTCTGCTTCGTTCGGTTATTATTACAGGAACCCTTTAATTTTCTGGAATAAAAAGTATGTAAGATGTTGACCAAGGATATAAGATATTATCATGCAAAACAAATTAGCCCGGACAAACAAACAGGAGGAGCTCGTTGGCGAAGCGGTCAGTGTGCTTTGGCTTCGATAGAAAACAAAGCTACCTTCGCCATGGTCAGGCCGTGGATGGGTGACCAAGACATTGTGATCTCGAGCTCCTCCGTGCTTCGGAAGGCACGTTAAGCCGTTGGTCCCAGACGCATTTGTGACCGTTTCTACCCACTAACCCGCATTGGGCTAGCGTGGTGGTGTTACGGCCCATACTCCTCATGTGTGATCCATGAGGAAGGCCTGTTCCAGCAGTGGGACGTATATAGGCTGAGGACAAACAAACAAACAGACAGAGAAACAAAAAAAATTTTTTTTTTGTGATTTCTCTTTAACCTCCTGACTTGGTTTTCAGCATTTTTTTCTTTGTACAGACATTCGTCCTCTACAGTATTATTATTTGTAGGTATAAATTAGGTACCTACTGCCATCTTCATGGGCATAAATTTACTTTTTATCACATCAGTTACCTTGGCAGCTACGATTCTAGACTCAATTCTTGCTTAACATCAAGTGAGATGGAGTCATATTTTGTTTGGCCCTTCTATAAAAAAGAAAAATATGCAATGAGTCGTAAGCTAATACATCAGTCATGAACAAGAGGATGGCTTGGACATGTCAAGAGAAGATATGAATGTTAAATAGCTACAGGAATCCTAAATGGCTGACCTAAAAAAGGTCGAAAGGAAGAGCAAGGCTTTAGATTAATACAACAAAAAAAAACGTTATGTAATCAAGTTTCAAATTAAAGCAAAACATTGATTTAGAAAGAGGACGATGAGTCTTCTTTTCGTGTTGCAAATTTTCGCAAATATTTAGGTTCTCGTATAAGTATCTTTTAGACGTATAAGGCAGTATCTGGTAGAATGCTAAATAGCATTGATTAGCAACTTAATACGACACCTAGCCGACAGAGGGAGCTACAATATTAATTCATTATAGTTCACCGTGTATTCGATAGAGGGCACTTTGGGTAACTGTTCAAAACATAACTGTTATCATGGCAGAAATTGAAAAATTACTAAAAGGGCTACGAATAAATATTAAAGAAGATAATGAAAAATCACTGATTAACGTGGAAAAAAGAATTACAAACCAGATTAACGATAAAATTGATAAAAATTTTAACTTGATACAGGGTGAACTCCAGCAAATTAAAGAAAAAAATTCGAAATTCGATCAAAGAATAAGCGTAATTGAAAAACAGATAAGACAAAGAAATGTTATATTTTTTGGTGTTCAGGAAGGTGAAAAATCATATCAGGATCTGGAAAGAATTATACTACAAATAATCAACGACGAGATGAAACAAGATTGTGATAGAAAGGAAATAGAAATAGTACGCAGAATGGGCAAATATTCAAAAATAAAAGCGAGGCCTATTGTCGTTACATTTACAACATATGGTAGAAAAATCCTAATTTTAAAAAATAAGAAACATATTAAAACTAAATCTATTTACCTAAAAGAAGACTTTCCACCACAGATTCTAGAAATACGTAAAAATCTACAAGATCAACTAAAAAAGGAAAAGGAAGCCGGAAAAATTGCTTATCTACGATATGACAAGCTCGTCATAAAAGAACCAAAAAGAAATAATAACAGCGACACGGAGGAAGAAGTAAGAAATAGTTTCGAAAATGGAATAAATAAAAAGAAACGCGAGTTAGAAATAACACCACCAAACCAATCTGGAAATACTAGCAAAGCCTACGCACAACAACAGGCATTGAAAAAAAATAAATATAACAGTTACAAAGCAGGTAACAGTCAAAATTCAATGGAAAATTACCTATCTAAGCAATCCCCAAATGTAACCAATACACTCCGAGATGACGGAGGACTCCTAGCTTCTCCTTCCCAACATCCAGAAGAATAGCAATTAAAATTGTCACTCCAGAACAATGAAAATACGGCACCCTCAAAAATAAAAAACAAAATAAAATATAAAAAACAAAAAAAAACACTTAAACCATCCCCAGAACGGCTCGTCACCGCGGGGGTTCAAGACGACCACCCTCCAAATCGAAAAAAATACTACATTTGCACATTTAATGTCCGATCTTTAGTAAATGAAGCACGAGTTGTTGAACTTGAATATGCGATATCGACTATTAACTGGGACATTATTGGAATCGCTGAAGTAAGAAAACAAGGCTATAAAATAGAAGACAGAAAAATGTATCATCTATACTACTACGGGAAAACAAAAGGAGAGAAAGGAGTAGGTTTTATTGTAAGAAAGCAAAGCAATACGGAGGTTCAAAACTTCATCGCTATTTCCGAGCGGATAGTTGTGTTAAAAGTAAAAATATGTGGGAAACTTTTCAGTTTAATTCAAGCCTATGCACCTACAAATAAAGCAAACAAAAAAGAAATAGAGAGTTTCTACGACGATCTACAGAAAGCTATGAAGGAGTGCACAAAAAATATAATAGTCATGGGAGATATGAATGCGAAAATAGGGAACCCTAAAGAAAATGAAGAATCAGTAATGGGAAAATATGGCTACGGAAAAAGGAATGAAAGGGGAGAGATGTTTATACAATTCTGTCTCCAATTTCACCTCAAAATTGCAAACACTTTGTTTAAAAAATCTGACAAACTCCGATGGACATGGAGAGCCCCAAATGGAAAGTCAAAAAACGAAATAGATTTTATAGCTACCAATATTTCCAAAAATATACACAATGTCAATATAATAAGTAATTTAAAACACCCTAGCGACCATAGAATGGTAAGAATAGCTATAAATACGAACCGAGAAAATAACAAGAAATCACGAGCTCACTACCGAAACAAAAAATATACAGAAGATACGAAGAAGGAAAAATTATCGTTTCCAGATAACTATGATGCAATTTCTATCGACCAACTGAACAATATAATTGAAACTCACCTAATTAAAGGCTACAAAAAACAAAATGAAGAAAGAATAGAGAAAAGAAATAAAGAAATTATCACACAAGAAATTAAATATTTGAAGGATCAAAAGTATTTATTAAAAAATAAAAAAAACAAAACGAGAAAAGAGAAGAACACTCTTAGTAAATTATACCGCATAATACATAAAAAAATTAAACAAAACATCAAAAAGAGAAGATTAGACACGATCAGCAAATTCATTACAGAAACAGGTGGAATAAAAAGGGCTTACAAAAAACTTGAAAATAAGAAAGAAGTTATGACTCAACTTTTGAACTCATCCGGAAACACCGTAACTCACAGGAAAGACATAATGACATTAGCAACACAATACTATAAAAATCTCTATACATTAACCGAGGAAAATCACGAAAAAATAACATTTGAAAGTTATAAAAATGCTCAAGAACCGGTACCACATTTTATGGTGAGTGAGGTGGAACGGTCTATAAAAAATCTAAGGAGTGGCAAGAGTCCTGGACCAGATGGAGTAACAAATGAAATGATAAAGGACGCTAAAGATATCCTTATACAACCACTCACGAAACTTTTTAACCGCATACTATTTACAAAACAAATACCTAAAACATGGACATGTTCTGAAATAGCGCTACTCTACAAAAAAGGAGACCCAAAATTAATTTCAAACTACAGACCTATCAGTCTTATATCTTGTCTCTACAAAGTATTCGCATCAACATTACTCAGACGTATCACTACCATCATCGACGAGAACCAGCCTGTAGAACAAGCAGGATTTATGAGAAATTTCTCAACCGTGGACCACATACACACACTAAAAATTGTAATCGAACGATGCACGGAGTATGATCTCCCACTATATATTGCTTTCATCGACTACTCAAAAGCCTTTGATTCAATTTCGCATGACTCTATATGGAAAGCGCTACAACAGCAAGGACTGCAGTACGACTACATTGAACTTATCCAAGCAATTTACTCAGGAAGCACGACAAGAGTCAAATTAGACACAAAAGGACCAACGTTTTCAATAGAAAGGGGGGTAAAGCAAGGAGATCCCCTTTCCCCGAAGCTTTTCATCGCCGTTCTGGAAAGCATTTTCTGGAATCTCGACTGGAGCAATATGGGCATAAATATCTATGGAAAGTTTCTATCACACCTCAGGTTCGCCGATGATATCGTATTACTGTCAGGAGACCCATATAGTCTTAATTACATGATAGAATCACTAAACCATCACAGCGAGAATGTCGGACTTAAGATGAACTGGGAAAAAACTAAAGTTATGTCTAACAGAGAACCTATACCTATATCTATACAATCACGTAATATTGAATATGTTGATGAATACATCTACTTAGGACATATAATATCAATGAAATCATGCACAGAAAAAGAAATTAATCGCAGAATTAAGAGTACATGGAACAAATTCTGGGCTCTAAAAGAGATTTTCAAAAGCAATATACCCACAAAATTAAAAACCAAAGCAATGAACATATGTTTAACTCCAGTTCTTACCTACGCATGCCAAACCTGGTCCTTGAAAAAATCAGATATAGCTAAAATAAGAAGTTGGCAAAGAGGTTTAGAAAGAAGTTACATGAATATCAAACTAAGAGACAAAGTCAAAAGTTCACTAATAAGACAAAAAACAAAAGCGAAAGACGTTATTAAACACATGCTAACTCTAAAGTGGAAATGGTCTGGTCACATACAGAGAATGTCTGATGAAAGGTGGTCCCATGTAGTGACAAACTGGTATCCTATATATAAAAAACGAAACAAGGGCAGACCTTTGAAAAGATGGAGTGACGATATTGCTAAAATAGGTGGAAAAATATGGTCTACTTTAGCAAAAGATAGACAAGCCTGGAATAGATTGGAGGAGGCTTTCACCGCAGAAGGCGGCTCTTACACCTAACAATACTAACATTAAATTAAGCACAAATACTAACAATTTTAACAAATATCTAAGCAAAATACATAGCATAACATAAACATACACTAATTAAGTAATAAATAGAAACTGTGTAAAGGGAAAAATAAAGCTAAATAAATAAATAAAAAATAAGTATCTTTTTATAAGAATCCAGCAGCTTACGTATTATTGTGTGTAAGTTACTACTTAAATATTTTACTATATAAATGTATTTGTGTTACGACAGCTTCGCAGATGAAGCGCAAATTATGACGATGCAAGGTGCATGCCCATAACTGGGTCAAAGCACCACAAGACGGTATACGGCATGGACCTGAGCGACGCGGGTGACATGACAAACGGCCGAACGGCAACGCTGAGATTTAGTGGGCCGTTGCGTTAACTACCTCTGTTTACACTACATTTAACTTGCGCCAAGTATACCGCTATCGAAAACTTGGGCTAGATACTTGCCAGTTCTTAATGTATCCACTTCCAGCGTTCGTAGGTTTTTGAAAGCAAAACTTGCTCATGTAATATAAAATGGCATTTATTGAATGAGCCTTAGTAGGTTTGGTATACTCGATTTTAATGAGTGATTATGAATATGCTCAATACTGACAATAACAAAAACATAAAGGCTTATTAACATGTGTTCAAGTCTTAAAAATACAGCGAATGTTATCAGGATAAATCGCACCTATGTAATTCCACAAAAATTCTAAAATTAATAATATCAAAACTGTGGCTACTCAAATATTTGGTCAGCACCACGTCAGCACCTAGTAGTAGTCTACTAGGTGCTGACGTGGTGCTGACCAACCACCGCCAGTTTGCCGCTAAGCAAACGTGAAGCTATTTTGAAAACAAACTCTTCGTTTCCGTGAACTAGAGCGGCTGCAGCGAACTGACATAATAATGCATTTATTTGATTTTAAACACACCTTGCTATTACAAAGCTTTGACCGACCATACAAACAGCCCGTGGACGCAATAAGCTCGCAATTTTGGTCGGACTCGACAAATTTACCAACCGAAATGAAGTCGCAACCATACCCGACGAAGTGCTGTCAACAGAACACGTTTTATTACTGGCGCCTCCATTGAATTCTGTTTCGCTTCCATGTCCATTACTCGATGTTAAAGTATGCTGTGGAGGTTAACATTCGAACTTTGCAGTCGTCATAAGAGTTGAGGCTTTTGACAACATAACCCAGCTCGTTAATAAGTTTCAAAAGTCGTTACGACACTGAACGTAGAAACTGCTGCCTTACGTTTGGGTACTAGGTACTCATAATTTCGCATTGGTGAACTTTCTATTTAAAAGCAGTTGCAGAATCGTTATTTATGATGCAATACAATGCCTGGAAATAGTGTAAAAACCATAGATCTAAAAATAAAAGTAAAAGCATATTTTTATAATTTTATTATTTTACATAAGTTATATTTTAACATCTGATGTACATAGGAGGAGGCCTACGGATACCAATATAGGCTGATGGTCATATAACCACAAATAATTTAAGACTTTTGTGACAATTTTAATATATTTTTACCATATTTAGTATTTCGCGATCTCACTTGTCATTTAACATCATGAAAATCACAGAGCATGAATGGAGCAGTTTAAAGATTTTTTTATTATTATTAGGTCCTTACCTATGAAATTGGTGTTTTGTATGGAGATTTTGGGGAATTCTGCATTTTCCATACTAAAATTTTTTCACTTTTCTTCACAACGACAAATCCAGAGATAATAATATTTGGCATCTATCATTAGACAAGCTTAAGTAATATGTGTAATATAAAAAAAAAAAAAAAATTAAAAAATAAAAAAAAAAAATTATTTATCGTTTTTAAGTGAATGCGAATAAAATGATGTATTCGGGAGGCACTTAAAAGGAGTTGTCTCCGTGTCCAATTTTAACACAATTAAACTTACAACAAATTATCAAAACAAATCAAAAGAGCTCCAAAATATTGTCTATTTTTAGACGAGGTAATTAATTTTTAGGAATACTCTGAATCTTTATAGTTACAGACAAAATACTAAGAGAGAGAAAAAAACACCAATTTCATAGGTAAGGACCCAATATTAACAAAACAATATTCTTCTAACGCATTTTCGAGCTGTCAAGTGATCTATACGTCCGTATATTCTATATATAGATATAGAATACCTATACATATAGATATACAGAACCATAGGGTTTCAACACATTTTAGCTCGGAATACAATAAGGAAAGTCTCAAATCAAAACAATTTTTGCTTAGCATTCGATTACTAAATAATGAAATTTTGGTTAATGCCGACCTAGATATTTATGTCCTTGATATAACAGAAGATATATTTTTATACACAAAACACTGTAAATTATGCATATACATAAACTTATTCCATTCACTCTTCGTTTTTAACGAACAAAAGTCTGCTACAAAAGTAAACCCGATATAGATAAAAGTACGAAAATTCATATACTAAAAATTAATCCATACAGGTTGTACATGAACTTCAGAAAATAGATTTAAAATCGCCTCTATTTTGGCAGTCGCCTCTTAATATAACGGTTTCCGTTAATATATTAAAGTCATAAAAAACCTGCGTGCATGTCGTAAAAGAGCAAAGCTTCACCGTAAATGGGCGCCGGCCGATCGCGTCGGGCGCTCATCCATTATCGACGTCTGGACACATTGGAAAAATTCACTTTATTTACATAAATTATACAAAATTTACGGGGTGAAGCTTATAATATCGGCATAAATTTTACATTTTATTCTGCATTCATTTAATAAAATTATAATGTTGAAATACTACATGACAATTGTAATAGCGTTTGAAACAAAAAGTATTTATTTTACGGGTGATACCCGTGATAGCAACTGAAGAGCGTGAATTTATTTCAACCGTTTGGTTACAACTTAGTCAAAGTTGTACGTCATGTTAATTATCATTACGATAATACATTTGATTTGATTGAAAATATGGACATAAACCAAATGGAATAGTAACAGTTATTTATATATGTGTTTTACGACAATAATAATAACAATTACTGCGCATGGTCAAAATTCGTCAAATGCCAGTCGCAACCAAGGTCGCAACCATTCAAGCATGTTTGTCGGCTGTGTCAGCCTGTCAATCGTGCGTATTAAATTGTTTGGTAAACAATTTAATTAAGCCACAGCACAGATAATTCATAGACCATCATGGCCGAAGGCGTTTTTGACTGTCAAGCAAAAACGTAATTTATAATTTAATATTTATTGTGTTATTGGCCTCAAAAAATATACGTAAATTAATTTTTATGCTGATGGTTAACAGTAATGAATCATTTGGTGCCAATAAAAAAGGGTCTTCTAACCTATTCTACCACTACCACACACAAATGATACTCAAATAATAATTTGTTATAAATAACACATTGACTGGCTATTCTACTGAAAATAATTATGCAGTCACTCAAATTCAAACATTGTCAGGCGTCACTGTATTTCGCGGCAAAATGGCTTTTGTCATCTGCGAGCCATACTAATTACATGTTAATTTATTCAACAGGTTTTTTGTTAATGAAATGCTTTATATCTATAATGTTATAATGAATCTCAGGGTTGATGTTTAATACTCAAAGAAATTCTTCAAAATGAGAGCGTATTCCTTTATTATAGACCGGCAACATATATCTCCAGCTCTGCAGTTGTTGATAATGCCTATGGGTGGCGGTGATCACTTCAGGTGAGCTATCAGCTTCTTTGCAACCTCTTATAGAAAAGAAATTACAATCCTTATGTATACAAAGATGATAACGTCACGACAAACAGGTCACTGTAAATGCATGACTGCAGTCCGGGACGCATGCCAGGAGAAAAAGAAAGGGTGCATAGTATATATAGTTATATGTATATATAGTAAGGGGGTTAAGTACACATTTGCTGCTCGTGACCTTGCACTTAGTTTTGTCAATAATGTTAAATCCACATGCTTACGCTCATCAATATCGCTTTCACTATAGCCAGGCGATTTTAACATAAGTTTCCACGCAACAGTTAAAAAAGTTTTACACCTAGTTGCAGAAACGAACTTTAAAATTTAATGTCAGCATTATCTCTAATGCTCCATTAAATTTATTTATTGAAGTGTCAAAAGAACACCTGAGCGTAGTTTTACGTAGCTCAAAACGACATTAGCACGCTGTCAATGCTAAAGAGACAGCTAGAACTGTTTTGTGTAACATCCCTAACTTTAATGAACTTTAAAGTTTTAATGTCTCATTAACAAATGTCGTCCTTAAAAAATCTCAATCTTTGTGCAACTGAGTGTTAGACTATCAAACGTTTTTGTCAAAATCTTTTTCATTTTAAAGGTTCTTTTAAGTTCATTTTCATGTTTGGTGACAGCAGGACAGAGATTAATCATCAGGAATCATCTTACGTGAAAAACTTACCTTTATATATAGCGATTGTCGAAAGGCATCTCGTCTACGGGCCCGTTTCACTGTAAAAGACAACACACGCTAGTAAACAACGGCATCATTTGCGAAATAAATCGTTTATAATCAAGAGCCGTGACGTCATCAACAACTGTCTACGGCCGACATGTAATTTCCCTCGCGTCAATTATCAGACGCTCGCGGTCGAGGGGCTTCTGTCAAGACGCTTGATAACACCTTATTACGACCGTTCACGGAATATTGTTCTCTTACTTTTGTTTAGTATCGTAAATATTTATAACAAAGGTACTTATACAACAAAATAAAGATTACGTCACGCCTGTACCACTATAGCGGTAGGTTAATAGTCACATTTTGCCAGATGTGTTAAGACGCCGTTCTGTTCTTTAACCGCATGAGGGTCAGCGCAACACCGATGTTCACATACAATACATGTTTCAATCGTGTCTGAAATAAAGTGTGTTAAGACCCGTTAACACTTATGTGATATCCCCGGCATTACAAGTGCTCTGCTTCGATCGCCATATTCTCACGTAGGCTGTTGCTTGATTGACCTCAGTGGTATGTTCCGCCAGACTACGGAATCGTCAAATATTCGTAATCTGTACAAGAAGCCTTAAGTATTGTTACATTTTTAGTTTTTCGAAATATCAAGATCCAGAGACAAAACTTTAAGCAAAAATATACCAAATTCTAATCCCTTTTGTTTTTGTTTGCTGTAAAATGGCAATATTACGATCATTGGTACATTTTGCTGAGAAATCTTCAAGACCGTAAAAAAGTTTTCGGGTGAATTGTGTTCAAAAGGTTCCTTAAACATTCATTTTGTATCGGTTTTTACGCACCCAAATTTAAATTAGAAAGGAATATTTTATTCGAATTAACTATGGATGACAGCAGCCTATACAAGTCCCATTGTTGGACACACGCCTTCCTATATATAGAAACATATTTATTTACATAAGACACACCAACAGCATACACATTTATCTGTACAAAATCTCAAATATACATAAAAATGTCCTGATGTGTATACCTATTACAGGCGTGTACAACATTCTTTACATAATCATCATCGCCAAATAGTTACTAAAGAATAAAAAAACAATATAAAAATAAATTTATATATACATATATATATAAAGGAAGTAGGCACCAGGTAACAAGAATCGAGCCTGTTGCGCCAGACCAGGCTGTGACATCGATAATAAACTTGTACCAGGGATTAAGCCTCTATCTAAAATAAAGTCAACAGTATTCCTATGGTGGTTAATTAATTACAAAGAGTAATTTTTAACAACACCGGTTTAAACTTTTTCTAAATTTTATACTCAAACGTGTGTATGACAAAGTTCTGTTAGAAGTTATCATCCAATCCGGCACTGAAAACTTCTCCCATTGTACTTATACGATAGAAAATGCACGTATGTAACAAATACTATAATTAAGCACCCCTTATCTGCCTCAAGCCAAATTGTGCTATAGATATTTACGTTCTCATGTTTGCCGAGCCCCTCCGTTTACCGTCAATCAAATTTGTCTATGGACACAGTCTAATTAATAATACTACTTCGAGCTTCGAGTGGGTTGTTTGGCAATGACAATAAATACTGCAAGTTATGTGAAACTGTTCATAATCAAAATTGAAATATAATTTTTTAAATTCATGTTTAACGAAGTAAGAAATAATCCTGTCTTAAATTAACTAATTGTCCAAACATGTAGATCCATGTTTCTACAAATCTGAATTTATGATAGTAAACATTCTGGGTCTGTTGAATATACGTCACTAAAATGATATCTAACCCCCATACAGTCTGAATTATTTAATAGGTGCATTTTGACAGTTATTTGTGGCGCATTTTTACAGTTATTTGTGTAGTGGGATTAATCGATTTCCATACCAATGTAAATGTCAATAATGCTCATCAGTAAAATACACCTAAATTATTTAAAGTGTAATATTATACGCTATTAAAGTTTATGCAAGACTCTAAACAATGTTTATGACATATGACATAATTAAGCAACCTAAGGAAAAGTATGCTAAATAATAAAATGGAGGACGTTAAACAGTTATTTTTTGACGCCATTTCTACCAAACGTGCTGTCAAAGTGAAAGATAAATACTTATCAAAACTGTTTTAGGATTGTGGAAATCTAAGCATTGCTGAAAATTTTATTAGTTGATTAGCTTAATATAATGCATAAGTAGTTGATTATAGTATTTTTATGAATAAGCCTTCGTAGTCACTAATGATTATTACCTAAAATTATTTACGAAACAAGACGAAAAGTAGTTTTGTTAATAATGTTCGACACTGAAAATATTTTACCTACTTCGTTAATATTTTTACCGATCAGGAATATCTTTACACTTTGAGAAATAACTAACATTTAAAGTTTTGGGGTGGACAAAAGTTGGCGCGGATTCGGGATTCTCTGAACTTTTCAAGTTATCCTTTTTATAATATGGGTAAAATAAAATTACCGGCTCTGGCTGGTTCGTTAGTAACGATCATATTTACCGTACACGTACAAGTCCATCTTTTATGAGATTAAATTTGCCTTGGTTCAGATACAAATCTTTATCGCATACTAGGTGTATAATGTATTGATTATTGTATTTGACGACCTCCGTGGTCGAGTGCTCTATACGCCGGTCCCAAAGCGTCGCCATCTCGAGAGGTTCTGGGTTCGATCAATTCGATCCCCGGTAGAGGCAAATGTTTGTGTGGTGATTTCAGGCATATTTCGCCAGTCTTGAATGTTTATTAGGTACTTATAATGGGGCTATTTGATAGGTGTGCATGTGTGAAGATATATATTTATTTTATTTATTATATGCAGACGTTATCATTATTAACAGAAAAGCCAAAATGTACTGTACTCAAGAAAAGTACACTGTGTGCAGTACAATAAATAAAACGACGTTTTTGCAGTTTCCAAGTCACGCAGGCAAACATTTACATGCAATATAAAAAAAAATAGTAATACATTTTCAGTTTTCAATTAAAGAACCCGAACAATACTCTTAGGCCCAATTGCACGATCGAGTTTGCCCATATATTTGCCCCATGGTTAAGCGCAGTTAGCGCTTAACCATAACTCGATCGTGCAATTGGGCCTTATAATAGGTAATTTACAGCACAAAAGCATTAAATAATTATGTTCATAATAAAATCTAAATATACTTAGATAGCAGACCACATAAAATATGAATAAACAGAAAAAAAATGACAAAAAAAATTATGAAAATGTATGAATTTTTACTTATTTTCATTTCAGACAGTTAAAGAACCTAGAAATAAAATTACTTGAAAGCAATTCCAATGGGTACGAAATTGTTCATTTCACTTCGTGCCTTATAATATTAGATTCTGTTGAATGACGACGGCTGAAAATTCGGTTCAAAATTACCTTGCATCTCCATTTCAAGGATCTTTGACGCAAACTAGGCAAGGTGAGTATTCAAAGGTATAATAAAACTAATTCGTGTGAGAGTGCAGTGACAGTGAGACGGGTATGGCGGGTAGCCCGAGGCAGTCCCTAATGAGCATCCTGCCCTCCACAATGTACCGAGATGGTACCGCCTCACCACTATTATTATATTCCGAGACAGCCCCCGGCCGTGCAAGCCTTTTCATAATAAATATGTTCCGCCATATTTGTGGATGACTACCCTATTCAATCTAAACATCAATTAGAGCACAAAATTTATATTGACCCAAAATCGCATAAAACAGATTTAGGTAGGTACTTTTATCTCCGCGTATCGTCACCTACAATAAAAAGTATACACTTGTGTACTTATAAATAGGGTTCATATTTGATTGAGATTGTGTACATGTTAATTTATTTATTTATTTATTTATTTAAACTTTAATGTCCTAAACTAGGTACATATGGCGGACTTAACGACAAATATCGTTCTCTACCAGTCAACCATAGGTTAAGCAGAGATTTGGTGGCGGTACCATTAAAGTAAAAACCTTAAATATATATATATACACACACACATACATACATATATATATATATATATATTATTATACCTATAAATAGTCTATACAAAGACAATACTTAAATAATTATACACACATACTTAAATATTACAATAAAAAATTTAATACTATACATATAATTATAACAATAAATAACAAAATTAATATTATATTATGTAACATCAGATGAGCTCACATTACACAACCGCAAAAAGTGTTCCCGAACCCTCAATTTAAAAGCAGCTTTCGTGGTGGCAGATCGAATGTCCAGTGGCAAAGAATTCCACAGGATGACCGCTTGTACGGAGAAGGAGTCAGCCATAAAACCGGAATGATGGGAAGGAACATGGAGAATAAGTTGTCTCGAAGGCCGGAGATTGCGGTTACTGACATCAGTGCAAAACCTAAACTTAGATTTAAGATAGTCAGGAGAATTGGGCTCAAAGAGAACAGAAAAAAGCGTGCAAAGCATTCTAAGACTCCTACGGTATCTCACTGGAAGCCACTTGAGACGCTCACGATAAGGGGAAATGTGGTCGTACTTACGAACCCCGTGTTAATGCTCGTGACTGTTCATTTATAATCTATTTTCCGACTCAAAATTGGCGCACAAAAGCGTCAAGTTACATAAACTGCCCGTATTGAATGAATGTATTATTTATAAAAAGTTTGTAAAATTGTAACAGATCAATAATAACGGATTAAAGATATTGAAAAAGACGAATGTTTTGACCTATGTTTAGCAATATATCAAAATAATACTGTTGTATTTGTACCTACACATATATGTACAACTTTAGAGATTCACTCATAAAAATTACAACCAATGTATTGTAGGTAAACCTAATTTATATAAAAACTTGATTCTAAAAAGAGTCACGTGCGAAGCCTAGTAAAAAATAACGACGTTTCCCAGTATATTTTCAAGAATATTTCAGTTTAGCACCCAAAATATAGCAAGGAACATAAGGATAATGTTAGGTCTGGTTGTAATGATTTTGTCAAGGCCCTAAACACATGGGTCATAAAAACACAACATGAAAAGTAAACCTTCGTAGTCGGAGTTATATTGCGTATTTTCTATGTAGTAGACTTTTTGGTATTAATTTTTTTGTTACGTATATTTAAGTGAATAAAAGTGGTTGTAGTTAGATGATTATGCAGGAAAACCGAAGAATAGATGATTATATTATGTGATGAAAAGCTTTGAAAAGTAGTATTCATATGACGGTGTTGACATAATGGTCAATAACAATTTAAATTGGTTACAGGATTAATCGGTAACATTATCAATCCTTTTGTAAACCTGTCAGTTACGTTACATTGTAAATCATAAACTAAGTAGGTAGTCTCTTTTGTAGTCATTGTTCGTAAGTTATCTTTATGCAGAAATTCACGTCTTTCAGAGCTTTCTGCTTTTATGAAATGGTATGATCGGATATACTTAAATCGGGAAATGAATTATTATAGCGACAATACTGAAAGTGATTTTAGACTATCAAAACAGGAAAATTATTATTATATTTGTGTAGTGAAGCAACTAGGTATTTTCGATTTTATTATACGTGATAACAAGTTAGGTATAACAACGTGAGTTCCTAAAAAAGCGAAATTAAAAACTTTTCCTTACTAATGAATTCGGTTCTGATCCTAAATGAATATGTTAGACCCTATGCTACGTGGTTGTCCCCGAGAAGTTACATAACAGAGCGTCTTGCTACAAAAGCGAAATTAAAAACCTTCCCTTTTTCTAATTTGGTTCCGTTTCTAAATGAACGTTACAAGTTAATGGGCATTACAGTTTCAGCCGTCTCCAATATACAGGGTGCGGCGTCTCAATCCGACCTAATCTCGGCTTACCGGTGATCGTAGGAAACGTTACTCTCACCTTGATAGCGTTTTCCATTTGCTCGAGAGTGAATGTACGCATTAACTGAGGCACCTCGTATAAAGAAAAAACGTAATAAAACCCGTACCCGCCCTATTTTCAGCTTATTTTGCGTGGATCTTGATGCAAGTAATTAATGGGTATTAACGGCTTTAATTACTACAGAATTCTTCAACCAAATTAAGAAAGTTCTTTTTCACAGATTATCATGGTGCTGATGAAAGTACACTTACGAAGCATTCAAACTTCATATTTCCACTTATGAAGCCGCACTTGACGCAATTATAGCTATTTCAATGGAGCTCTAAAGTTAGTATTTAGTTAAGTTATTCTAAGCTGGAACAGCAGATTTGTCACAATTGTTTTCCGCTGTGTGTTTTAGACTACAAACGAAGTTATGACTTTAAAAGTGGTTGTATGTAGAGAAGAGAAGAAAGTCTTTCATAAATTTTCCTACATGTAGGTAAATAAAATTTTTGTTAATAATGATATGAGGAAGAGGGTAAGTTATATGGCGTTTAGCATAAAAGGGGATGGTTTCTAGGAAATACGTTTTATTGATACTCAAATAGGGTTTAAAATTAGGATTACGCTCCAAAATATATAATTTTATGAATTAGAAGTACTTTTTAACCGACTTCAAAAAAAGGAGGAGGTTTTCAATTCGAATATATTTTTTTTATGAAAGGTTGTTCTTCTATTTCTGTTGTTATTGTACGATGTACATAATTTTTCACACACAAGTATCTACGCTTTCACATTTTCTAGGCTTGCTTATTTACACAAAAGCAAAAGTCGTGCCTTGCATGTGAATTATAAGTCGTTATACTTCATCAAATAAGATATGTCCTTTCAGCAATCTCTGCAACTAGTTAGCGATATCATATCAATTGTTAGAAAACATGTTTTTATTATTTAAATTCTTGGTGATAAAAGTATTTAAAATCCAACAAGCAGACGTCTACTGGCAAAATGCCTCCCAGAATACCTTTTGTTCTTGCGGAGGGAAGCTAAGCACTCTCCGAACTCTAACTCGAGAAGCCCTGTTTGGTCGCTTCCGATATTTGTTAAGCCCGTGTCGGTTTTACAAGATACCAGCCCGAGATAATTAATGTGTAGAGCCTCTCTAACTCCTCTTAGTGAACGAACTTCTAATTGAATAAAACTAAACGTCCTCGTCTCGTAAACAAGAAATTAACCTGTGTAGGTAACGACCCTAAATAGTCCGCACCTGGAAATTTTATATTAAATTATCGAAGTTTGAATTCCTTTAGTCAAATTTGTTTGAAGTACTTAATTTTCAAAGTTTACTATTATAGATCAAATCTATAAACCAATGCCCTTATGCGTACCTTTAAAAGTATTTGTTTGTATTTATATATTATTATACCATAAACTTTTCGAAACTTATTCGATATGTTCCTTATCTATGAATGCTTAAATGCTGCGGCTGGCGAAAACTGACCTCCCGTTTGTAAAACCCGGGAAAACGGCTATTTTTAAACAACTGGGGCCCTAAGACCCACATGCAGGAAATTTTAAACTTATCGAGTTATTCATAAAAAATATTAATCTATTTTAGTTAAAAAGTGATTTGTCACTTTCTTTCTAATTTAGATTTGTGCTTGAAAGAAGAAAACAAAACACTCTAATTAAAATAGGTTTAATATAACTTTATTATTATTTAGATTTTTTATGAATAACACGGTTAGTTTATAACTCGATGTTGTCATTGTTTGACATTTCACCCATATTAGAATGGTAAAAAATTACTGAACCTAGTTTTAAATCTCGATTCAAATTTCCTTCGAGACGCCTTATGTGTGCGTGACGGGAAACTAGTGCGGGCTTGAATTCGAGGATGTAATGAGAAATGTAAAAGCAGGCAGACCATGGCTTGACATCATCGCATTAAGCGTCGAAAAATAATAACGAGCTCGACGTCCTATTTGGAAACTTACTTACCGAAGTCTTCTCCTCTACATGCTACATGAACCCTGTTGTCCTCTACATGCTAAATGATTCTTCAATAAATGTGTAAAAGAATATAAGCATCCAAATTAACCTAATAGTAGGTACACTAGAAAATAGTAGTAATCCGTAATATTTGTTAAAAAATATCCTATCTAAAATATTATTTATCAATGAGCCTGAACGCAATAATAGCAAAACCTTAATAATTGAAAAAGCTTTACCATTTTTAAAATCCTCCCGTGAAAATATGTTTTCATTTTCAGGTTTATTGAAGGATAAGCACATGCTCTACAGTAAATGTGAAATATATTTTTGGAATAGTACTATTTATAACATTTTATGATCCTGTAATACTTTGCGTGGATAAAAAGATCTACATAACAAGTATTTTTGAATACAGCAATGGTCGAAAAAAGGAAGCTGAGCTGGTTTTTCATCCTAGGGCAACGACCTAATACCGTGTTACTACTCGGGGATTCGGACACCAAAAAATGCTTAAAGGAGAATGGTGAAAGGGGTACCACTCATTGAGTTTTAAATCACTCTACATTTTTAATTTGTAATAAAGTTGTTGATTTTCAAGTAAAAATATTGACTTCAAAGCTGGGAATAATGATAAAAACATGTAACATTTTTTTCAACTGCCGGCTTCGCATCTTCACCGATACTATTATTGCCTGCTATCTAAAACTAAACGCGCGGCGACACGTAATGTAATATTTTTTTTTTTTTTTCTACTTTTCCCTCCCTTTTTGTACATGTCTTCACAAACACACATTTTCTATTCATTTTATATACAATAAAAACACTATGGTGTGTACCTGTTTTAATATAAAAATTGACCAACTCCTGCCGGGGCGTCGCCTTCGCACCAATACTCACACACGCAATATTGTTGCATGCATGTATTCCTAAGGCGCTATAAAATCCTTCAACCTAAGCCCCCCCTCCCACCCATTGCTTATCTATCTAATTATCGAAAGAATATTTTATATTTGAATAAAAGTACAGCTTCATAAAAAACGATATTGTCTACTGCTTAGTAGCTCCTTTTTTATTTTGAAGGTTTGAATGTCGGTAAATATGAAAAATATTTTAAGGTTAGGTTTTATGTTTTGTCAACTTTTTTTTTATCTCTAGCTTTTCAGTATATCTTGCCATTACATATTTTGTAAGGTTTAATTAGAGTATCAAGACTTTCGTTCCATAAAACGTCAAGTTTTTGTATGGTACTGAAAACACATAGGATTCTGCCTAGGCCAGTACACGGCCGATTTTTGTCGTACATGGCCAAAATTCGACCGTGTTCGCATTTGATAGCTAAAACATTAAAAATACATAAATATATTGAAATGATTGCTAATGCGTCTCTAACCAGACTTGAAGCTTGTGTAGTCAACACCTCCTTTTCCTTTATAATATATATTTATTCAACCCTGCGTAGCTATCGACATTATTCCATGACGCAATAAAAAATCAACCACTGTTTTCATATCTTTGCATAAATGACATTCACTGACAGCATTATATGTGTCCCATCAGGTCCCATTCTACCCTTCCAAAGAGGCGCGTAGAGGCATTATAATGCATTTATAAGGTGAGAATGACTGATGGATGAGTGATCGAGATTATTTGAGTCACTAACTACCCTTAAACCAACCCAACTATCCGCGACTCGGGAAACATACTCGTAGTACGAGACGCCCCTCGTCCAGATCGAATTATGATATTCGAAAGCAGGCAGGAGTAGGCTCGATAAGAAGTGCCTAAGATGTAGAGCAGTGGCTTGCATTAGGGGATACCAATATCCAACAATAAACAAATAAAAGTTGGTGATATATGATGACAAACTACCCTGGCATCTCAAGTACACTCAGACCAGGTAGTGTCATCCTTGAACCAACATTAAATTTATTGACTCTGTTAAGAGGTCCGTTATGGAGGTTGCGATCAAGATGACATAATGAATGGAGGTCGGTGGCAATATTAATTGCAGCTAAGGAATGCGCCCAGCTGCAACGAACAGTGATAACGTAGTTGGTGAAGAAGATTATATAGGAAGATTATATAAGAAGATAAATAGTTCACAGTTTAGTGAAATGTTATTTATTACCTTTTTCCGATTACTTTTATAAATAGACACTTTGTGGACGATTTCAAAACGCGTTGGCGTTTCTTAAAAACATCGATCGGTATCGGAGTTTTGAAGTTCCAATTAATAACATTTTCGCAGGATACCAAATATTAATTAAGAATTGAGTTTTATATTTTAATGAAAACCTATTTTGAAATTAATTAATAACTGTATCCGTTTAAAGATATCATATTTGTATTATTATTATTTATATGTAAATAGCCCAAATATAACAATTTATACTTTTAAACTTGAAGTTTTTATCGAATACAAATGGTGCTTAAGTAAATAAAGAGCTAGTAAAATTTATTGTCGCGGAGGAATGCCCGCTGCAGCTGAGCTGTGATAACGTACGTGCATGATAAATAGTCTCTATACGCCGCTAAATTACCTCCAGATATGAGCTGGGCTAATTTCTTAAAGGAACTAATATAGGTACTAATAGTTTCTTGTATAAATTGATATTTCTGTCTCTAGCCGTTGTTTCAAGGTAAGTGGGACACGAAGTGTACAGCCCGTAATCCGTATCTGAACTAGTACTCGAATCAAATTATCTGTAGCACGCGGACGGCGTCGAATTTAACCAGAGCCGCACTTAAGCTCCAGTCGCTTGAGGTAACGAGACAATAACTTCGTCTTGCCTGGATACGGAATAATCCAACAGCTCACGAAACTCTGATCTGGATACAGAATAGAAATACTATTAGTAAGGTTTGTTTAGTTTGATTGGAGCTCAGCTAAGCCCGCATTACGGGGAGATAGCACGATTTCTTCGAGTCTGCGGTTGATAACTCCAATTCTGTGTTACAACCGGCTCCAGATCGGTTAATCTCTAAGCCACTGGATTCACACGATACAGATCTAAGTCAGATGTTGTCTATCTTGCTTAGGACGCTTGGGAGTGGGTTAATGACTCGGAAATTATTCGGGTTAAGTTCCTTCGGGCACGGATTGAAAGATAAGGGGTAACAGATTTGTTGGTGTCATGTCTCGGGATCCTTTATCGGGCCAGTTGAGAGTCGACCTCGTGAAAGAGCAACCAGATATATTTAACTTGCACAGTACAAGACCTTAAGTTTGACCGCGTTTAGTAAATACTTCATGAAACTATCACTCTGAGCTTTGAGAGTACGAAACATTCAACAAGAGTTTTCTTTTTCACTCCCAAATTCCTACGTGCCACTGGCCACTAAGTAACTTTGAATAAAATTTTTATTTGAATAAAGTGATTTATGGTGTAGTTAATTATGAATACCTATCGCTTGGTATGATCGGTGCATGGTGCATTATATAAGGCTCGTTTTTTGTTACATAAGGACATAAGAGTTGTTCAACATATCAAGCGTCATATTACCGGTATAAATTCATTCTTATACTTATTAAATCTCACGTAATCTTCTTTAATCCAAACAAGTATTGAAACAGAAAATAATGCTATATAAATTTTTTATACCCCAACTTATTCCGATTCCATCATTACAGTGTTTCATGGTAGATATTCTAAATATCAATGATAAACCGCAAGGAAATTATAGCCATAAATAATCACGATGAGAGATGTCCTCTAGTCTCGGATCAGTGGCTAACTAGCTAATAAATAACGCCAAGAAAACAATAGCAACATGCACTCTAGCATGTAGCATAATGTCAATAATGTTAGAGGCAAAAAGGATTATGTAATGTTTCAAAAAATAAATACTTTGCCTCGATTTTCCGTCTATTGTAGAGGTAAAAGACATAACATAACATACATATCATCACACCTTTTTCCTCAGAGTGTTAAACACCCACATTTCGCCAGATATGTTAGATTCCCTTTTAACAGGTGTAGAGCCTGTTGCCATGTACCGGGCACAATGTGAACCAAGCTATATTCACAATGAACTACATAAGTGGAAGGCGGTGGAATTGAACCAGCGAGTCCCGCGGCCTCTCGAACGAGTAGTGCCGTGTCTGTCCGTAGTGCCGAGTAGTGCCGTGTCTGTCCTTTAAAAGTAAACTCGGCTACCGCCGAGTTTACTTTTAAAGATTTATATTCCTAATAAAAAAAACCATACATATAATAAAACTATAAAGGTCGAATGTCTGTACATAGAAAAAAAATGCTTAAAACAGGGGTATGTAAAAAGAGGGAAATACCAAAAATAATATATTTTTGTTTCTCTGTACGGGTTATTCTCCGAAATGGTTGTACCGTTTTCAATGAAATTTTGCAAGGTGATACCTTATATCCCTGGTCAACATCTTAGATACTCCACATTCCGGAAAATTAGTAGTTCCCGTTGGATAGTTAAAAAACCATTGAAATATAACTTATTTCTTTCGCTTCATCTACACTCAGACATGATTAGAGATTTATTACACCTTTTGAGCGCTTTCAATTTAATCAAGAAATGTTCGCCTAGGTCTTCTTCACCCTGTCTCCATTCACTTCCGATTCATAAATCCTGTTAGTTAATTTACTTTATTTACTTTCACCTAGCATATACAATATAAAGTGGCTGTAGCTTTAGCATAGCTGAGGCGCAGACAGAGGCCGGCTCATTTGTGCTGTATCGTCAAAGTTCCGCTGCAGGCGGATGCACCCGGTCACCGGTTAATTGATTATCCGGCAGCTAAGCGGTGTTATTGTCACATTTAAGCTTTCCGAGATATTATATAAAGGGGTTTAAATTTAATAGTCATACCCGACGAAAAGAAATAATGTGCTGAACATAGTTTATCGGTTCTAACGGTTCTGCGCTGTACTTGGCTTCCTTCAAACTTCAACCAATAAAAATTGCGTCTTACTCTTATTGTTTTCTGTAAAGTTATGGCTAGCTTTAAAAAAATTAAAATAAAAAAATCGCATGGCCACACCATATTTTATAGTAATACTATCCTGACCAGTGTTTTTGAAATAATATATGCTAGACGACCTCTGTGGTCGAGTGGTGTGTATACCGGTCTGAAGGCGTCGCGATGTTTGGGAAGGGGGCAAATATTTTGGTGATGATTTTTCAGGCATTTGTTCTCCAGTCTTGGTGTCCGTAAGTCAAGGAGCATTAGTTGCTTAAAATGGGGCTAGTTGATAGGTGTGAATGTTTGAAGATATTTATTTACTTTTTACACTTCTCGAAATGAAAATAAACAAACCGGTCTCGAACCCGCAACCTCAGAAATAGTGACACGCGAGGACGACTAAGCAAAAATACCTTAAATAAATACATTTAGAGTGTAGATAGAGTAATTAATTATTGTATAAACTGCGGGAATTGATAGTTGAAAAGATACCGGTAGATCAATTAATTAAGGTGTCATCGACAGCTGTGCAGAACTTGCGTGTAGCCGGAAGAAACAGCCAAGCTTACGAGCTGCCAAGTGTAGGCCAAGCTTAAGCACGAGCAGAGCTTAAGTTTGAGTTCATATTGTATACAAGACAGCGATTCAAATAACGGCAACTCGTTCAAGTATGGCGGGTGCTCGGTGACGTGACTTTTTGGGTAACCACCTTATCCTACCCCGTCGATGATATAGGCCTATTTATATGAATGTACTTAAGAACCACTGACCTTGAATAAAAAATCAACTTCAGTATATTATGAGGAGCTCGGTGGCGTAGTGGTGTTTAAGCTTTGGCTTTCGATATCGAAAACAAAGCTACCTTCGTCATGGTCAGGCCTTGAATGGGTGACCTAAACTTGGTGATCTCCAACTCCTCCTTCGGAAGGCACGATAAACCGTTGGTCCCGGTCACTATTGCAACTGCTTCTACTCACCAACCCACATTGTGCCAGCGCGATGGTGTTACGGCCCATACTCCTCATATGTATCTCCATGAGGAAGCATGTGCCCAGTGGGACGTATATGGACTAAGGATGATGAAGACTGTATATTATGGATATAGCTTACCTTATAACTCTGCTTCATAGACAGTATATTATGGATATAGCTTACCTTATAACTCTGCTTCATTGACAGTATATTATGGATATAGCTTACCTTATAACTCTGCTTCATTGACAGTATATTATGGATATAGCTTACCTTATAACTCTGCTTCATAGACAGTATATTATGGATATAGCTTACCTTATAACTCTGCTTCATAGACAGTATATTATGGATATAGCTTACCTTATAACTCTGCTTCATAGACAGTATATTATGGATATAGCTTACCTTATAACTCTGCTTCATAGACAGTATATTATGGATATAGCTTACCTTATAACTCTACTTCATAGACAGTATATTATGGATATAGCTTACCTTATAACTCTGCTTCATAGACAGTATATTATGGATATAGCTTACCTTATAACTCTGCTTCATAGACAGTATATTATGGATATAGCTTACCTTATAACTCTGCTTCATAGACAGTATATTATGGATATAGCTTACCTTATAACTCTGCTTCATAGACAGTATATTATGGATATAGCTTACCTTATAACTCTGCTACATAGACAGTATATTATGGATATAGCTTACCTTATAACTCTGCTTCATAGAGACTAAGCATATCACGCAAAATCTGACTGATGACGATACCTTTGCCAACCCCTACGATGATTCATTCAGAAAACTGGAGAATGCAGCGAAGAGATGGGAACCTGAGTGGCCATACCTGAAATCAGGCAACCACAGATCTCCTTCCTAGACGATTTGGCCGGGCTTGATTAGCATTAATTACCTTTCGACGTAGACCTTTTAAACCTTTGTTTCCAAAACGACATTCCGATATGCCAACACAAAGAATTTAGCTATAGTGCAGACAACCTCAATAAAATGTAACCACTTTTATCAGTAAATGACTCTTATTTTTTATGTAAAGAGGGGGCAGACGGCAGACGGACAGACGGCTCACCTGATGGTAAGTACGTACGTAAATACCGCCGCCCATAGACATCTACAACACCGGAGGATTTGCAGATGCGTTACCGACCCTCAAGGAGGCAATACACTTTATTAGAAGGCAATTAATATTGCTACCTCAAAAATCCATATAATTATATTTGTACTCAACTGCGCCTCCATCTATCAATCTTGAGACCTCTACTGCTAGACATAGGCCTCTCCCAATGACGTTCCCCCCAATTGACCGATCCTTTGTGCCTCGTTGGAATAATATTAGCAGTTAACACATACCTTAATTATTATTCAAAAAGAATAAGCACGCTGCATCTGTAACTAACTATCGTATCTACAATATCTGAGTGAGTTCCTGAAGGCGATGTAATATTTTAATCTTATCATTCGAGTCAAGTTTCATGTCTCGCGAGGAAAGTTTGATCCGCGGTTCGAGTTTCAAGACGAACGACGGGCTTACAACTGTGACTGTGCTCGTACTTATCTCCACTGCTTTAGTAGGGCAAATAATGCTAACTTCCAATACGTTTTTATAGTTTTTGTACTATACTTTTTTTTCTTAACAAACAACATATCATCACGCCTTTTTCCCCGAAGGGGTAGGCAGAGGTGTTACCACCCGTGGTTACCACCAACATTCCACCAGACATGTTAGGTCCCCATGTTACAGGTAGCGAACCTGTTGCCGTACACCGGGCATAATGTGAGGCAAGCAATATTTATAATGAACTGTACATAAGTTTTATTCAAACTCAGTGGTACATGCACTGGGCGAAACCGCGGTTCCTTCTCGAATGAGTAGTGCCCCGTCCGTCCCAACTCTTATATTGTATAAATGTCTTATATTGTAATATTATTATATCCTTTACCGAGCATCATTGCTGTCATCGTTATTATAACAAAATTTTCATATTTAGAAACATTTTTGTACCTAGTATCCAAAACAAGGAGGAGCTCGGTGACGTAGTGGTCAGTGCGCTTTGGCTTTGATCGAAAACAAAGCTACCTTCGCCATGGTCAGGCCGTGGATGGGTGACCAAGACTTTGTGATCTCGAGCTCCTCCGTGCTTCGGAAGGCACGTTAAGCCGTTGGTCCCGGCCGCATTTGTGACCGTTTCTACCCACCAACCCGCATTGGGCCAGCGTGGTGGTGTTATGGCCCATGCTCCTCATGTGTTTCTCCATGAGGAAGGCCTGTCCCAGCAGTAGGACGTATATAGGCTGATGACTTACTGACTTATCCAAAACAATAGCACGTATGCGTGAGCGGCTTATTTGAGTAATTATGGTTAGTATGAGAATTAAATTAGTAGTTATTGCTAGTATTTGCTTGGTGCTGCTTTAACTCATTTGTAGTTATGTGATGATGATAAGCTAAAAGCCTGGCTACCAAAAGGATCAATCGTCATCGTCAACAACCTATGCTCGTCCACAGCTGGACATCGGTCTGCCCTTCAATGATATTCCGCAAGGCACCTTAGTTTTTTAGGACTTTCTTAAAATACCATTGTAGTTAATCGGCCGCTAACTGTCTAAGGTCTACACACAATCACATAACTACACAATCTGTTTTGGTCTAAAGTCTAGAAACTCCGCATAGAGGTACGTCTCATGCCGTCGCAACCACATGAAGTTTCGCGATACACCGAAGGAATTAGGGTTGGCATATTGTTGCGACACGACTCAGGTACTGAGAACTATTAGATTGAAATTCCTTCAAGTTCACAAGAGACTTCATAGTTGACAAAGACGGTAATTATATAACAGATACGTAAAATTATATAATGCCTGCGATTCCGTTCCATATATAAAGTTAGAGATCTGATATCAAACAGTTCTGCACCCCTAGTGTAAGTTATGACTAAAAATCGTTACTTTTTTACTTGCGTTAAGAAGCTAAATTTCTATGGGAATCGTGAAAAGCGCCCTTAGCGGAAAGTATTAGAAATCAAGATTCCCATAGAAATTTAGCTTCATAACGCAACGAAAAAATTAGTTTTTTACAATTTTATCGTACACTAAGGAGCTCGGTGGCGTAGTGGTTCGTACGCTTTAGCTTTCGATCGAAATTAAACCTGCTTTCGCTATGGTCAGGCAGCGGATGGGTGACCAAATATTTGTGATCTCGAGCTACTCCGTACTTCGTAAAGCCCGTTAAGCCGTTGGTCCCGGTCGTTATTGCGACCGTTTCCACCCACCAACTGGGCCAACAAAATTGGGCCAGCGTGGTGGTGTTTCTTCATTAGCAAGGCCTGTGTTCAGCAGTGGAATGAACTTAGACAAGGGATGCAGGGCTGTTTTGATGAACTGTTCACTCCTTTTGAAGCGAATAGGCAAACAGTTGGCCACCATCTAAAAGTAAGCAAAGGTGAGACATAGATTGGAGAACATAAACAAATATTAAACATTTATTTATAGAATGGTGTCAAGTAAAAATACAGTTATTTATTCCATTATCTTCAGAAGCAGACGGTATCATTTTATATTTCATAGCGAAGTGCTGGTAAGAAAATCCCTTGGAAACAAAAGGTAATTGCATCAGCAAATCCAGGCTTCGGCGCCATCTTCACTATCTAACGACTAAATAAATAAGGCCAAGAAAGCCTTTTTAAACAAAACTCCAACTATTTTCTTTACACAAAGAAAATTAAATAACATGGTATGGATTGGGGTGGGTATGGGTTGGTATTTCCTTTAAATCCCGTCTTTCAGTGAGAAAGAACACATTTATTTTCTGTCAAATTCAGTACCTACATTTTACAATCAATGTGTAATTATGAAAGATACCTAGCTGGTTTATGTATCAAGTTCTGAATACTTAGCCGTACTGACTAAAGTACTGCAAAATACGAATTCAACATCGATCTGTTTAAATTGGATAGAGTAGTCAATGTCAGAATTTCAATTTCATACAGGTGCAAGCTTAAGCAAAGCATACTCGTAATAATACTTTCATGGTGCATACGAACTATCGAAGGAGCCTGTCAATCTTGACTGTTTGAAGTTGTAGATAAAATTGGAAACTAGATCGGTTTTACATTAAAATTGAAACCTTATAAACTTTATCAGAATCTTTAGCGAGATAATAATAGCTATGGTTGGAAAATCTTATCAAGTTTTCAACAATACACAAGCAAACCTCAAGTATATCAAGCTATAACAAAGCTTCGTCTATAATAATCAAAAATGTTCATCATCTAAACTTTTTGAATAAAACTGACACGTCACGAAGTTAGGTTTCTTTAAAGCAATAACTGTTGGTTTCCATTGGCACTCGGCGAAAGTTCCCAGAAGTGATCCAATGAAGATGGTGAAAATAAAAAGTTGATCCTAACTTTGACTTGACTGTCAACCGAAGTTGGACAATCCGCGAAGTGTGATAATATTTCTAAAGTTGAGAAAAGTAGCTCACGGAATTATACGAAAATTTGGTTACGTATCATTACAACTAAACTTGTTATAACTATTTTCAATGGAACTACGGTCGAAAGACCTACTGTTTAATATGCCTAAGATCGGTTCACATGTTATTGTTTTAACTAATGGACGATTCACCTATGGTCAACTCACCTATGGTCACTTCACCTACGGTTATCGGTTAGGTTAGGTTATAAAGGCCAAAACGCCAGAACCGAATATAATTTTATGACCCTAAGTAAAAAAATATATGTTCGGGTCTGGCGCCATTGAGGCCGCAGTTCTACCTAACACTCCTCGTCGTTTCGTTCGTAGTCGTACCTAACGAAGAGCTTCCTTTACTTTTAGTTCATCAGTTACTCTCAACAATTTTTATAGTTACTGCAGCGCGCACTATTGATATAAACAGTAGGCGAGTCGTCCATTAGGTTTTTCGTACGTAGTTGAAACTTCCAATAGCTTCAACGACCATTACATTAATCGTTCGTTAGTCCAATTGATTTAAATTTAAACAAAAATTGGTGAATTAAACAGTAGGTGAGTCGTCCAATAGGCGATATGAACTTATTTGAATCGACCGTAGTTTAATTGAGAATAGATAAAACAAGTTTCGTTGTATAATACGCAATGATACGCAACGGAAATATATTTTATAATAATTACGTTGATGCTGTAAGCTGGCATTGCTTTACATAAAACAGATAACGGTAATTATTATTGAGGCTGCCATGTGTTATTTATCCAAGACTTATCCATCTACCAAGAAGGTAGCACATGAATACTGTTCAACCCTTTGTACCGGCATTCCGGCGTGCTAACACATACTTTGTTATTCTGTCTCGCTGCCAGGACTTGAGTGCTTAAGAAATTTATAATTTTTGGGAAATAGTATACGCATGTGAACATTTTCCTTTCAGTGACAGTTTAATTCATCGTTCAGAATCTACATCTAAATCTTTCAATTTTTACAATTATAATAAGAAAAGACTGTGTAATATTATATATACCTATCTACGTACAGATCCAGAGTTTAATCCATACTTACACTTCGGCTTATCTGTTCGGTTCTTTGCCTCTTGATTTTCTTAACAATAAACAGATCGCCGACAGCTTTTATGTCGAAAGAGACGTTATACAGAACCACTCAAAGTAAAATCTTTGACGCACTGGGCTTAAGTTATCTCTAGACCTCAAAATACTATAAAGCTTACGGCATCTTAAATTTATGACAGCGATTTCTTTTACTACATACTTATTATACTTGACGGTGAAATGAATTTATCATTCTACTTTCTTCCTCCAACTGAAACATTATTCTAATAATGCGAAATGGCGACAATGTTTGTGGGTGCTAATTTAGATTTTCTTTTCTTTTTTCGAATCGAAGCGCACCTACCACTTTTACCAAATTAAAAATTGTCTTTTCAAAATAAATGAAAATGTTACAACTTTAATTAGCCCAAATTTAATTAACATTTTATCTCTTACATATTAAACCACTCTAGAGTTTTATTGGAAACGTGATGCCGTTTTCCCTAAGAGGTGCTAAGCGGAACCACTCCATAAAGAAATCCCTCGTAAGAAGCATTAGCAGCCCGCCATAATGCGTTGCCGTGCTCTTATTTCCTGCAATTGTTTGCCATTTATAGACTATCGCTAATAGCTTTGGATAATTGCCATTCAAATTTCTGGGCGTTTAAAACTCAATGTTACGAGCCCTCTACTTTTTTTATTTACCTATCAGATGATATTTGATGTAAATTTTATGAGTTTCAATATAGATAGATAGATAGATAGATAGATAAAATTCTTAAAATATGTATATGGTTAGCCCGCAGAACAGCAAAAATGTGTTTTTTTTTCTGTTCTATGGAATAGGCTTTTCATTGGTTAGGTACTTAAGTCAGCTTCTTTAAAATATGCCCGAATAGTGTTTCGATCAACCCAATCATGACATAATAAATTTTTTTAGTTTCAATTAATTTATATGTTGTGGTTGGGGTGGTGTATCTTTATGTAAAGCCGATTTGTCTATTAGGGCTGCAACAATTTTAGCTTAAGCACAACAATATTCTACCTCTATATCTCCGGATACAATACTTATACATACAGAAAATGTTATGTTTAGAACAAGCTCTCCCGAATTTAAATGGGAAATTGAGGGCAATGTCTGCGATGGTCGTGTATTCAGTGTTCCTGAATGCACTCATATTATACAGACTTAATTGAAACAGAACAAAACAAGATTGTCGCCAATTCTTGTAAAATTTCGTAACTTAGATAATTTGCTAAAAGTTTGGGAAGAAAGTAATTACAATTGTAATTGTTATCTCCCATTGAATAGTAGAAGTTTAGTGTTCTATGCGAGTCATTTCATTCGCAAATATTTAATCTCACTCTCTTCGTCAGTATATTAGGTATTCATACGTTTACGCTAAATATAGATACTATTCATCTTTCCTAACGTTTCCCTTATATACCCTTCCACTTTCATATTCATAACCATCCTGTTGTCATTCTCATTTTTTCTACACCAATAATGTCACTCTTAATTTATCAACAACCCGGGCTAACTACCTTCAGACTTCCCCTTTTGTGTGCAGTGTGCACTCATATCACTCTAACCACCCTCCGTCCTATTTCTAAAAAGAATAATAATATTCATAGTCAAATTATATATATAAACTTAAAACTTTGCAGATATGCCTACATAATGCAGCGGCAAGCAACTGTTCCTCTGAATGCACGGCCACTGTAGAAGGCGGGCGACGATAAGCAGAATCGTTTTGCGGCATAATCCGCTCCGGAGTGGCATTATCCCACCGCGGCGACCGCCGACTGTCACTCGCTCGCATTGTGCTGTAAGTACACCAAGTCCTACTCCAGAGGAATATAGTCCAGTTACCGAACGCATAGGCATCTATTTTTCACTTTAAGCTGTAATGTTCTTTAAAAAGGGTTATACTCAATATGCGTATAGCTTTTTGACTGCCATACATAATTTAACTTCTGCGACTAAATGAGCTTTGACCGAACTCCGTGGCGAATGCTTGTATGCCACCGGCTTAGGTAGAGTATCTGGGTTCGATTCCCGGTGTGTGCTAATATTTATATGTTGAAGTGTTTTGAATGTATATATAATTGGTATGTATTGAGTATAATACATGTATCCATATAGGTAACGTATTGATCCGTCATCTAATAACTATAGGTGTTTAATTTCTACTAGTTGATAAGAGGTATTATTTTTAAGCTAGCGGTCCACGACAGGGCCCGCCTATAGCACATCATTATTAACACTTAACCAAAACGGAGCCAAAAAGATATTCCTAAGCGAATCGGACTCAAGTGTCAATTCACGAATAAAAATAATTGAAATATCATGACGAAGGTTAATTTTACCGAAGGGTATACGCAATTTTTTACGTCCAAACAATTAAAATCAATACATTTTCCCTAGTAAAATTCTGAAATATTTGCATACTGCCAATATTTAATCACGTTTGTGACAAGTAAATATTTGCCAGCTACTTAAATGTGAAGCTAGTATAAACAGTACACTGAAGTAAATAAATATGATAGATGTGATGCTCCGATATGTAACAACTGTGGAGCCACTGATGGCATCTCTTTCACGCCCATTACATCCGGCAACCTTTGGTACAAGCTTTCTCGCAAGAGCTTTTTAACTAAAACCTCTTTAGAGATGTCTGCAACAGACGTGTTGATGGAAGAATCAGACAAGATCTTAAGGAACTTTGAACTTGGAAAATGCGAAACAGAATACTCGAACGTTTTTCTTCCTCGGAAGTAAAGACACATCTCGCTGTGTACTTCAAAGAGGTTCTCTAAAAATAATTGCCCGGTAGAAATTAAAATTGTTCTACCGAAAATATGCAAATCTGTAAATAATTAGAATTGTTTTTGTTTGATTTCAACAAAGTCAGCATGTCTTTACTACAAAATTAAAATTGTGCCTAAGTGCCTATTGAACATCCATTACCTTGCCTGTGATCAGACAATTTTCTGAGTGTATGGTGGAACAGTTGTTTCTGTGAGAGCTATTATTGTCTCTTGGATCTCACCCAAATGGTACTCAGAACAATCAATATGCAGACAAAAAGCCACTAGACTTTGATGGCATGGTGCATTGAAAAGAATTCTGAAAGACAGGCGGTTTTTATGTTTTTTAATCAAGTGCAAAAGACAAATGGCCGGCTTAAAGTGGTAGCTATTGTAAAATGGAAGTTTTCTTTATCATACGCGATTTATATAAGTGTAGATGTTTACAAATGTTACCAAATAAAATTGTCAAGTCCCGCTTGTTTGTTCGATAAACTGCTTTACTTGTAACGTTGCCTGTCACTGTTGTCAGTAAAGCCGTATTAGTTCTTTGTTGGATTTTTTCCGTAATATTTCGGTATCGATAACTTCTGAGAAATGCAAACAATTTCATTTAAAGCAGGTGTTTTGAATGTTATTTTAGGCGATACCATAAAATTTTACGTTTTTACCAAAACATTATTACGAGAAGTTAAATGCCTTGTATCTTCTAGCCGTTTATAAAATAGTAGATTATACGATAAGGGAATAAAGCAGTGTTTTATGTTGAGGGCGGCATATTCATGTTTCAGATTTCATTTAATTATCATTTAATTTAGAATTCTTCATTCCGATCTGGATTCAAACCGCCCGAGATTAAAACACTTTCATCCCCAAATAGTATACTCTACTTTATACACAACTGTAGCACTAGTAAAAAAGAGGATTCATGATAAACAAGTTGTTCGTGCTTGAATCCGAATCACGTTGGCCACGGAATTTATTTGTCCTTTTTTTTTCAAAAACAATCAAAACAGCCAATTACAACCAAAAGCAACCAAACGACCAAAAGCAACTGCAAGCGTCAAAAGCAACCAAAAGCAACCAAAACAGCCAAAAACAAGCATAACTGGCAGGCATATCTTTTAGGGTAATTATTAGTGTGTATTTCTAAGTATTATATTTTTGTTGGTTTTTCAACTTATATTGTACCGTCGTTTTAGCTCTCCTTACTCCGCTTTCCGGTTGACTGGTAGAGAATGCCTCAAGGCATTAAGTCTTTTTTCTTCTTTTTTCACGTTTATATTGTTGATATTCTAACATTCTAAATTTAAATTACTTTACGGGAATAAAATCTTGCTTTATACCCTGCATGACAAATAAAATATGTTGTGTTCCGGCAATTCGAGGTAATATAGCCAGTTCCTCAGTTGTTGAGGAATATAGGCGAAGCTCGCTTCCACCTACGGCCTTATCGTCACTTACCATCAGGTGAGATGAAGCTTGGCCTTCATCTCACCTAGCTTACCTGTCATGTGAAAAAAAATATATCTATTCAATTGTACATTCACTTGCCACTTTGCTGGCCCAATGCCGATTGGTGGGTAAAACCAATGACGACCGAGGCCAACGGCTCGATAATCTAACGGAACTCGAGATCACAAAGTCTTCGTCACCCATCCAAGGACTGGGCATGGCGAATGAAGCTTTGCTTTTTATATTGAAAACCAAAGCGTATGAACAACTACGCCAACGAGCTCCTCAGTTACACTTGGTCTTATACTTCGGTTTTTGTCACGGTTTTTATTTTATTTTTTATACCCACGAAAACGAAGTCGCAGATCGCAGATCATAACTTGAACATTATACTCCTGAAGGATTGCTTATGTAATTTTATGTATTCCGTAACGTACCCAAACAATAAAAGTGATGTTAGTCTTCAAATAAAGCGAGGTCTATTTCCATGGGAGTCCTATAAAAAAACAAATAGCAAAAGCTATCCCGCAAAACCAACAAGCCGCTTCGTACGCCCAGACGTGACTCGAAGTGCCGCAGATTGGATTATAGAAATAATTCACAAAAATCCATCCCGGGGAGGATGTAATCTACATTTCGATTGTCATCTTCACCGTTATTCTAAAAGCAAAATTTTTGAGGAAAGATTTATTCTAGGTTAGGCAGCGAACCTTAATTGAGCTCTATTCAAATGAAATTGGCGGCCAAGAGGTCACTTTAAATAAATGATTGATTAAGTTTTATTAACTAAATTCGCGTTTTAAATAATTCAAACACAAAAAGAATTTACCAACTGCTTTTCTTGCCTAGCATGTCGTAAAAGGTGACTACGAGTTTATTGTGTAGGTGATGAGCTAGCAACTTGTTAATGTTACTCTTTCAAGATTTTTCATCTGACCAAACCCAATTTTTTTACGGCTAAATGGTCTTAAGGAACACAGTGCTCCTTGGACTCTGCCGACCCCTTCGGGGATTCCAGGCGTGATTGTATATTATTATTATTACATGCTTGAATCATGCATAAATCAATGATTCTATTTTTAGGTAAATACCTATAATTTCTTTTCAAATACGGTACAAATTAACCCCTAATTAGTGTATTTTTATCTAAAACACAACTTAAGGTACAGAAATACATGTTGTAAGTTAAATTATTGTATTGTATATTATATGAAAAATTAAAACCTAAGCAAAAGAAAAACTTTTGAGGTTTAAGTAAAACCCGCATTAAATAAAATCTAATCCGGCTTGTCATAGAGCACTAGGTAAAAATAGGATTCAGAAACGGGACAAGTGGTAAAGGCATCAAATGGGTATCATGAAACGGTTCAGTTAGCGGCGCGAGATGGACTATTGAGGGTTCACAATGGGGCCAATCAGCCGCAAGTCCCAAGACCTCTGGAGCACGTCCCACACTTCCGAGTTGCGATACTTGCCCTCTCGGATTCTGACTCAGGAAAAATTCGGTACCAATCATTCGAATATTGCGTTAGTTATCCTCTATACGCTATCGGTATGGTCACGTTCATAAACTGATCGGTTATTAACTATAGCTAGGTACCTATTTATTAACTGATATAATTCTTGCATACTTACATATTCACTCTTCTGTGAGGACTTGTTACGAGGGGATGGTGAAGATCAAAATAAACGGCTTGATGATCCTCCACTGATGTTTTTTTTAATATATTTTTCAAAATCAAAGCCACAAAATCGTGCCTTGGTAAGATATATTATGGAAGGATATATTATTAGTTTCAACTATGAATACAGCTAACAAATTATATTATAAAATAGACGTTAGGCGTCGAGACAACCGCTCCAGACGATGACTCTGATAGGAATAAAAATTGGAGATCAAAATCAAAATCCAAAAAAATCCGGGGTATAAAAAGGTTTTTTTCCGGAAACGTAAAACTAAGTGACTAAATTTTTATAAAAGAAAATAGGTAATCATTAAAAATGGATGAGGTGGGTGGGAGGTGGAACTTTACTGTACTTTCATAATCCATAACAAAACTTAGTTTTATTTTTCTTCTGCGTAGTTAACCTACTTAGTTGAAAATTTACATTACACTTACCAATTCAGTTCCATTTTTAAATTATCTGTTTGATAGTTAGCTATTATCTGGGGGGGGTGGTAAAACCCCTACTGTAATAATATAAACATAAATGACGACATTAGTAGGTACTCATTTATATACATGGAACCCATAACAGAGATTCTCACAGAACAACAGACAATTTCCGTGTTCTCGAGCGATTCTCATGCTTAAATGTTTTTTGCTACGCATTAACCAAAGATACGAATTCACGATTTGTTCCCGATTCGTCATATTCCTAATTGGTCAACTTATTAATAAGCACCGCGATTTCATGTGACTGTACAATTACGAGTTAGGAAAATGACGAATCAGAAGTGTGACGAGTCATATGACCAGTTAGGAAAGTGTCGAATAAGGTATATGAAAATGACGAATCAGGAATAAATCGAAATCACGTCTTCCAACCCCAGGCTACAGAAAATCTGTCTTACATTGATAACAAATAACCTAAATTCTGAAAACATTTTCCCTGATATTCACAACAAAATATTCACACAAGCGGCTTACTAACGAAAATTTCAACTGCTATGGAAAATCTCCTTACACAAATACTTGCTCTGGCGCTCAAAGCACAACAGTATCGATGTTTGTAATCGAATGTGCTTCGATTCATAACCATATTACGCCGGGCCCAGAATCGATTATATCGAGTAGATACACATGTCGAGAGCGGAACCGATAGCCAAATAAACTAGCAAACCGCATCGATTACCTGTCAGTAGCAGCCAGCTTTGCCGAGTGACCGCGTGCTGCCCTCCAAGACTGCGGATTATGAGAGCATCGGATACTTTTTCACTGTACCCTATTTATTTTTGTTTCATTTGTTTCCTAATACGGGGTTTTGTTAATGTAATATTATCAAAATCTCGAATCTCGAACCGAAGTTCCCAATTTTAGCTATTTGGAAAATGGAAAATGTTTTTAAACTTTGAACGACGAGCTCCGTGGTCGAGTGGTCTTAAGACGTCGCCATCTCGAGAGGTTCTGGGTTCGATCCCCGGTGGAGGAAAATTTTGGGTGATGAATTTTCCGGCATTTGTTCTCCAGTCTTGGATGTTAATATATATGTCTATAAATATTCAGGATGTTTATATGTATTTATCTATTAAATATATTTATCCGTCATCTAGTGTCCGCCGCAGTTGATAGGTGTGAATGTTAAAAAAAAAACTTTTCAACATTTATCCTACTGTAGATATAAATACGAGTCAAGAATCACAATACATTATCTGGATAGTCTAGAACAGCTTGAATACTGGAACGCTTGATGGCGCATGTGGCGAACTCCTCCGACTTGTATGCAGTAAAGTTGACCATTCGTGCCTTTAAAGTTTAAAGGCACTAATGCACAACATTTAAAGTATAAATCCTATTTATTGAGGAGGTTGCGGTCTAATTAAAAAAATCATAGGTTAGGTACAGTCTCTAATTTGTGTCGTGAGTTTTCACGAAAAGAAGAATCATCTTCGGCCATCAAAAAAACTGAGTAAAATAGAGCTTTTCCTTTAATATAGATCTCTGTCAATACATTCCTGAAAATTCGACGGGAATCTTAAGCTTTTAGCTTTATAGCGCAAAAGAAAAAGATTTCCGATTCTAGATGATTCATAATTTTAGGTATAGACATCATTTAATAATAATAGTAATCATTGGATTTATTCCAATTCCATAAATGCAGCGAAATTAACCAGTTTACATTATTGGGTTTGAAACGTAGCACACGTTACAATTAATTCCGATGCTATGCTAATAATCACAGGAGTTCATATATTAGGCCGCAGATTTCCGGACTGGGGCAACTGTCCGCTGTACTTCCAGCAATGCATTTAATTAGTCTGCTCTAAACATTTACCAGCAAACGAACTAGCACGATGTTCCCTTTGATGATTTGGAAATATAGAGTCGACGCTAAGCTTTCAAACTTATTAGACGCTTCATTCGTGTAGTGCTTATTTTGTAAACTTCTCAGGGTTCATAACGTAATGAAGATTGGATGCAAATTTATTTTGTATTAGAATTAAAATTATTTGTAAGTGTAAAAATAATTGTAAAATATTTTACCGTTTTATTAAATGCAATAACGTAGTGGTTGAAAGCTCATTCCGCTTTAGTCAGTCTTTGGTAGGGTGATAAAAACTTTGTGTGATCTACAGTTCCTCCGTGCTTCGGCGTTAGCCTATTGGTGTCTTATAATTGCAACCATTTCTACCCACCAATTCACATTGGCTGGCCCAATGTGATAAAGTTACGGCGTTTTTCCATGCATTTTTGTCTGCGCGAAGTGATAAGTATACCTATAGTGCGATATAAACGCTTTAGTAAACTAAAATGTCGGTACCCAAAAATTTTATATTCTTTGTTGTAAAAATAAAAAAAGTTAAAAAAAAAACACGCTAGGTAATAATAGTTTTCAAAATAAAAGCGTGCTTCATTGTAATTGCAAAAGATGTTCTTCAATGATCCATCAAAACGTTACACATACATACATACATAAAATCACGCCTGAAATCCCCGAAGGGGTAGGCAGAGTTCAAGGAGCACTTTGTGCCTTAAGACCACATTTAGCCATACAAAAATTGGGTTTGGTCAGATGAAAAATCGTGAAAGAGTAGTAACAAGTGGCTAGCTCAAACGTTACACGCTTTTATTTAAGAAAGTAATATATTACTTGCTTGTTTTTTTAAAAGGATTTTTTATTTTAGTGTTAAATCAAAGAACTCATTAAGACGATTCAAATGCCTCAAACTTGATGGCATTGTCTCGTTTAATTACTGAGCTCCTATGGCCACCTTCCGGCTCCATCATCTGATCAGCTCCAAGTCATAATAATATTGCATTGTCATCGGATTTACACATGCATGCAAAATTTCAGCTCAATCGGTTAAAGATGTCTGCTACAAAATTGAGTTGCAAGATTTCACCGGAACATACGTACATACTCGTACATTGTAAATTACATAAAAGCTGGTAATATTCAGTAGATAAAGTTATCTGAATACTTCGAAATATTATGGATTTAATTAAAACCGTTACTTATATGACTTAACCCAAATCGTTTTGTTTCAAACAATCTTATTTAACAACCAAAACTTTGGCTTTACGAAACTTTCAACGGTTTTATTAAGAAACCTATTCATCGTATACTTTTTTTGAGCTAGAAGACAGAGATGTATTTAGTACTTTAATTTTTAATAAAGGAATATAGACTCTAACATGAATGTCATCTTAAACACGACGCAATAGGCAACATCAAATATCCTTCTTAAAGATGCGGAACTTAGTGCTTGTTCTAGTATACCACTGTCCTGTTTTACATAGATAAGCTTCTACTTTTCCAAGCACCCAGGAACCGTAGTTCTTAAAAAAATTACCACCAAACATCTTGGAAATATTAGATTACTTCTTTCTCTAAAATTTTTACAATCTTTACCTACCTCAAATTCTTTAAATGGACTCACCCTCAGATTGCGACTCTGGTGTGGAGGTTTATCGGAAGCCAGTGACATCAGTAAAATTAAATGTGCCACGTCATGCTCTGGCTATCTTAGGCGGTGACTGCGCTGGCAGGACTTAATTAATTGTAAGCTAGACGTGTGCAACATATAAGACTAGTTTGATAGTTTAGAGGCCATCTTCAACTCATACTAGACCTACATTTAATTTCCACTTATTCTCGCTAAGAAAACTTTTGCGTTGACTTTTTTAACTTTTGCGTTGAAATTTACTTTCAATGAGTTGAGAAAAAGTCAACGCTCTTGTTGAAAGAAAGTTTCTCTTTTTCTCCAATGATTATCTTTTTTTATTCGTTCATAAAGATAAAGTTTATTGATATGATAGTACTCGTTGGTATATGTTGCGCCAATTCATTCCTGTGTCTGACATAAAATCGATACCAAGCAAATTGTCTCAGTCTATTATTATAATAGACTACAACTATAGTAGTTGAGCGTAAAACAACTATTGTGTATATTGATTTATTTTACTATTCTTATTAAAAGTATAAGAATTGTCAAAAAAATCAGAAAGTATGAATTTTCTATTTCAGTTAACAAGCGTTCGAATCTTCGGACATTCGCGTCGTAGGTCTCGGTAACACAAAATCTAGAAAATAACGTCAGAAAAGCAAAAAAACTAAAGAAGCTTAGCTGGACGAACTCAAATAACAATCAAAAGCCACATACATTATATACTTATCTTTACTATCAAACATCTTGGTTTGAATTCCACTGCTGAACTCCTAAGAGTTCTGTTAAAACTTAATTTAGCCGGACTACTCTTCAACCGCTTTGGCGAGAAGTTTTAGCAAAGCTGTGTTCTAATACCACAGAGAACCCACTGCTAATACAGAACGAGCCTGGCTGAATAGTGCCCCAGGAATTGAGTTAGGTCTTGCATACATGAATGCTGGTCGGGTACTAACTATATAATATATCCAACTTTATAGCCCACTTTGCTTATTTTTTGTTCTATGACTATCTCCTATATTTTAAAAAGTTTTAGTAAAAACCTTTTTTAATTGCTTGTATTGCTTTGAAAACTTAATTTTAAAAACTTTATTTGAGGAAGTATACAAACAGAGCACATCATTTTCTTCTTCTACTGCGACTTTTTTTTTGCTCTGTGAGTAAAGTTAAAATTTAGTTCATGATTCGTCTAAATTCATATTTCTAAATGGTCATCCTCATACTTATTAACTTAGTTTTATAATTAATACGTATGAGGAATTTTATAAAAAATCTAAAAACACACTTAGTAACAAAGGCATATTACTTATGACATAAATGAATTCTTTACCTAACGCAATAACAAATTTATTTATTCTTTATTATCTATTCGGCAGGCTTGAAAGGTATTTTGGGAAGATTTGTGAATCTCTAATGCGCTTCCACTATCTTTGCGGTGCCCCTACGGGGTGTCACGTGTAAAATGCACTGGAATATTATATTATAACATCTTTATGTAAACCATGTGACTAACAAATAAATAAATAAGCATCGCGATTTCATCTGACTGTACAATGACGCGTTAGGAAAATGACGAATTAGGAAAATTATGCATCAGCAATGTGACAAGTCAGTAATATGACCAGTTATAATGTAAATGAATATGACTTATTAGGAATTTAATAAATCAGGAACAAATCAAATTGTTGGACCCTTTCTAGGTTGGAATTAAAACCTATATAGTGTGGATTTATATAGTCAATGCTTATTGCAATACCTAATATATGTATACGAATGCAACTAGCTCGTTTAAAAACTGAAGAAGTTTTTTCATCCACAGGTGTATATAATTAACGCAAGAATAATTTTCTTAATATGTTTGCTTATTATACTCTAAATGTGGAAATAGAATCGAAAATTAAAAATCGAAAAATTAACTCAGGTATCTACTAAATTCGGTATATTTTATGCCTTGCATTGCAATATAGAACGTCAAAATATTTTAAGCAAAGATAAAAAAGCATAAAGCATATAGGAAACGATATTGTAATTGGCCCCCATACAGTAATTGGCCACTTCAACTTTGATGTTAAGCAACTAGGAATTAAATGGACAAATTGGAGATTTACCGTTAGGAATTAAATGGACAATTGGAGAACGACATTTACCGTCAACTCTTTCATTATCTATCATAAAGTTTTCACAAAATTCCGCTAGGTGGAATAGTTTTTCTGACTAGTTGTTTTGTGCCGGGTGGATGTATTTCGGCGTTTGTTAAAAAATTTTTGAGTACACACAATTTTATGAAACGTTTTTTTTAAGTATTTTTATAGTAGGTATGCTACTGAAATCATATCAAATAGTTGTGATTATTGTAATTAATAAATTTAATGTGCTATTTTAACTTTAACGAATTTCACGAATAATACAGTAATTGGCATATACTTTTTTATGTAAAAATTTTATTTTATTTTCAAAAGTAGGCCAAATACGTATGATGAAATGGAATTAGATACAATTTTTTAGTCATTCATCCAATACACGACCATGGTTGATGTTGCTTTATTTCTAAAATCAAAGCAAAAGTGTACTAATAGTTTCAGTTTAATAAATATATACACTCATTTGAAAAAAAAATGTCGGTTTTGATTCATCTTTAAAAAGATACAATACAAATGGTAGATAAAGTGGTAAAAGCTACCAAAATTATCGCGCTGCATGAAGAGAGTTGCAGCCAATGCTTCGTGGCTAGGAGGCTAAATGTTAGTCGCTCGACGGTCCAAAGGACCTGGCAGCGATATCAGGAGACTGGTTCCGTCGTGAGAAGGCCTGGTTCTGGAAGAAAACCATGTACCCAACCGCGGGATGATCGTTTTCTTGTGAGTCGTGAATTGAGAAATCGCAAATCTTCATATGTGGATCTTAAGAACAACCTCCAAGAAGTAAAAAATGTGCATATTAGTCTATGGACGGTCAGAAGGAGACTTCTCGCTGCCAATATACGCAGTCACCGCCCGGCCCGCGGCCCCAAATTACTCCATGAGCACCGAGTTCACAGCCTTAGGTTCGCTAGTAATTGTGAATCATGGACTCAAGAAGATTGGAATAGGGTTTTGTTCTCTGATGAAGCCAGGATATCTCTGTTCGGTAAAGATCGACGTCGGCGAGTGCTAAGAAGACAAGGAGAACGCTTTGCAGAGGCATGTTTCGAAGAAATCACACCTTATCCGGCTCTGTTATGTTTTGGGCAGAAATAAATTCAATGAATCGTACAGAGTTAGTCTTCATTGAAAACGGCTCACTGTCTGGGCATACATAACGGAAGTTCTAATTCCTCATGTACAACCCGCATTGGCCGCTCTAGGTGAAAACTCGATTTTTATGGACGACAATGCTCGCGCCCACCGATCTCGCGATGTTAAAGCGTATGTGCAAGAGGTCGGCATTCGTCGTTTGGATTGGCCAGCTCGAAGTCCCGACCTCAATCCCATAGAGCATGTCTGGGACGTTCTGAAACGGCAAGTGAGATCAGTACAACCGGCTCCGCAGACCATCAGAGAGCTGAAGAATGTGATTACTGCGGAGTGGAAACGTATTTCGCAAGCAAGTATCCGGGATATACTCGCTAGCATGCTCAGACGAATTCAAGCTGTGATTTTAGCTAGAGGGGGGGGGGGGATTATCATTGCGGGCTTATCCGAATATTTTACAATCAAGGAATTATAAAATTATAACATAACCCCCTTATTCATAAACGCTATTTAAGTTCGATGAACCGGTTTACTATGGCCAAATAATTCCATAAAACCTGATTATGATTAAGAGTGAAAATATATATCCCATGATGTAATATCCATTCCAGCTGCCGTGTTCGACTTCTCCATAACATTGTTCGGTTCGGCAAAGTTTTATAAACGCGTCCACATCCACACTATAGTAACAACTGTCACGATGCGATATCCATTGAAATGTTTGACTTCCTTTGCTACGAACGCTACGAACACGAACCAAAACACATACCTAGTACTTCGTTCAGTAAAGATAGCTTTTCGTATGAGTTTTTTTTAGGCTTGAAATAAATTAAGAAAAATTATTAAAGTCAACTGAAATTATTAGTAAGATCAAAATCCGCTCATTATTTTGCAATGTTTTCGCATTGCACTATTGTTGCACAACACTAAGGACGACGCGCCGCCACAGATTAATTTTATGCGCGCCGCTCACATCTGTCACGTTCTTGTTCTTTCACCTATTTTGGTTTTTAATTTATCAAATTATTACGAAGTAATTATTTAAATTTAAATTGTCCGGTGTAAAATATGTTTTCGAAACAGTATGTATAATTTTTTTAATGTTTCTTCCAGATGTTATGCATAAAAGTGTAGAAATGGACCAACAATTCTCATTGTCTTGGAACAACTTCCATGGGAACCTAACAAAAGGTTTTGCTGGATTATTGGGAAATGGAGAATTCGTAGATGTAACTATCGCCGTTGAAGGGCATTTGCTACAAGCACACAAAGTTATTTTATCAATATGTTCGCCATATTTCAAGAAAATGTTCCAATTAAACCCATGTCAACATCCAATAAGTAAGTGAAATCAACATTGAAACGCAAAATTCCAATAAATTTTGTGAATTTCTGACTTGACGAAACTATGGGGTATATTTTGTACTTGACTTTAATATGCCTTGTGTTTATATTTCAGTTGTACTAAGAGATGTGTCACTCAAGGCTATGAAAGACCTTCTGCAGTTTATGTATCATGGAGAAGTTAGTGTCAAACGAGAAGATCTTACCAGCTTTATAGGCACTGCAGAGGTATTACAAATAAAAGGATTAACCAATAAAGAGGTTAGAATTTTTCACAGTTTACTTACTACAAATTGATTGTATAATATTAAGATCTAAGATTCACCTACTGTTAAAAATTATTATGCTCAGCCAAAAACTGGTGATCCACCTAAAGTTCGAAATCATTATCACATCATCAACTTATATGATTTCTTCTTCATTTGTATTGGCAATAAATGCTGTCTCACGACAACAATTTAATTTAATTTTCTTTTTTTTTGTAAAATTTACCCTATTTGATGCCTATTACAGTTATTTTCTTTTATTGAATTCTCCCCTAGGGGAAAGGTAACTCAACCCATAGTATATATTTGCATTGAAATTAGTCAGCAAAAGGTATTTTGTTTCAAATGCGCAACATATGAAGGTCCCACACAAGGTGGACGATCTTGCAAAGGTTTTTGTATATAGGGGCAGCACAGGACCGTTTGTTGGGGAGATCATAGAGGGGCCTGTGTCCAGCAATGGATGAAGCCCATTTGAGAATGAGCAACAATTTGTGCACTTTCTGTACAGCTCAAATTATTATTATTATCAGGCAGGCAGTTTTTTTATTATGTATCTGTCCAGCCTGTTTTTAAATTGGTTGGTGTTTTTAGCCGACACTATATCCTGTGGGAGTCTATTCTATGCATCAACTCTCTACTCTGTTAGTCAAAAAGTGACGATGGAGATTATTCTTTGACGGTTTAGTGCTGAGCTTTAGGTGGTGTCCTCTTAAGTTAGCATTGCTGTTACGTGTGTAATTTGTAGGTCTCAATCAAATCACCACACTCTCTGCGATTTTTTATAGTGGTTAGATTTAATGCATCTAAGCGCAATTAGCAAGCATTATTGTTGCTAAAAGCAAAAATAATGCTTGCTAATTTGAGCAATACAAAAGTTACTAAAATGTAGTTGACAAAATGTAAATTGTCATTTTTCTTAATCAAAACACACATGTGTTGTATAACATTTATTTAGAAACATTATAATCTTGGAGAAATAAATGTCATTCATATCATATAATAAAGCTTAGAATGTCCTGCACCCGTATGTGACCTATGTAAGAATACTTTCTCAATTAGGCTTTCATTCTCATTACTATTACTATGCATCTTTTGGTATGAACCTTATTGTAATTTTCGATGACCAGCAAACTTAATCAAAAGTGAATAACACTTTTTTGGCACACACTGTACTAATATAATTATAACCTCATCAGACAGATGCAGTTTCTAGAATTTATTTGTTAATTTAATTGCAGATATTAAACTAAGTTGTTTAAATTATCAAACAGCTGATATTGGTTTAATTTACAGGCTGATGATGAAGAAATCATAAAGGAACAAGATTTATCAAAAAAAACTTTAGACAGTCAAAGTAGTTTACATGAAGGTGATTCAAACATCTCTGACACTGTTGAAACTGTGTCCTCTATGACAGAAGATCTTCATAACAATGATTTGGAAATCTTAAAACAAAGACAATTTATAGAAAAACTTCAGCGGCTAAGCAACCTAAAAAGGAAATCTGAGGAGTTTCTCCAAAAAAGCTACTATTCAGACATTTTAAATACTGATAAAAGGCCCAAATTAAAAGATTCATATTGCAATCAAAATGATACAATGTTAAAAGGCTATGAGAATTTAAAGAAATTATATGAAGAAAAAGCTGTTGATATTTCCTCTTCATTTAATACAGATAAAGAGACTAATGACAAAAATAAAGACCATTCTCCACCAGATAGCAATTTGGAAATAAAAACTGAATGTGATGACATGGACATTATAGTAACAGACCCAGCAGTATGCACTACACCTAAATCATTTGATGGTTTAAGAGAAGGAAAAAAGGATTTAACTGGTTCCCTTCTACAAGACAGTAAGTATTTTTGCAATTGAACATTTGAGCATGTTACTTGATCATTATACAGTTTCAACTCAAGTATTTTCCTGCTTTCAAATACTGACTCCTTACACCAAGACCCTTATAACTTGTGTTATGAACTGTATGATGATTTAATGTTGAAAATTAATATAGTTCCTATAAAATTATCTTCACAAATTCATAGCACTGTTATAAATTGATAATGTAATGATATTATAGGAACTACATTTTAAGTAGCTGTCCTTATCGAATTTTCGTCTTTACTTTGCTTTTTGATGCTTCTTCATGTTTCATCTAATATTTAGAGATTGTGTTGAAAATGCAGTCATTTATTTCATTAAATATTATTTTCTTTTGCAAAACCTTTATTGTGAAAACACGATGGCATTTTCAACATCATGAATCTCATAAATAGATTGTGATTGTGAACAATTTGTATTACAATGAAAATGCCCATCGTGATTTCAGATTGTACCAGTCTAAGTTCACTATTTCTCGATCTTAAAAACTTAGTGAATGGTAAAGTGAGTTCCAATATGGTGAGAAGTTCGACAAATGAAGAGATATCTCGTCATACAACAGAACACCGTCTTGTCACCATCCCACAAAAAGAAGATGGGAAAAAGAAGTATCCCCAACGCTCTTGTCGCCTATGCTGGAAAATTGGCAAAAGAAGGGATACAAGGTTTATGTGTAATGCATGTGATATGCCATTTTGCAAGTCTCCTTGTTTTGAAATACATTTTAATGATGTCATTAAAGTGTCTCAGTTGCAACAAGACTACTATGCAACATAGTTCTACATTCAGATACATTAAACCTATTAGTATTAGAATGTTTAAGTAAGATGATTATTACATATATTTTTATACATTATATAAGTGATACTGAACCAATTATTTATATTGAATACTAAAAATTCTCATGACAACTGAAGTGAATCAAAGATTCTGATAAGACATGGGGACCAAAATTATATTATAAGATGAAAATTTTGATACATAAAAATATAAATACTCTGTAGATTGGTAAGATAATGATTGAAATAAAAGTGTTGGTAATAAAAAGCACAATATAGTAAGCAAATAAACTGTGATAGTGGTAATCTGCTCTCATGTGCCAATTTAAAACTAGAACAAATTTCGTTTTGGTATGTGCCATCTAACTTTACCATAATTATCAAGACTTTTAATTGCTCATATTCTAGTCTATTTATTTTTACTTATTTTAGTGTAAGATTTGATATTTCATGTTACTGCAGCTCTTTGCATTTGTAATGTATCCTATCAAAATGCAAAATGTATTCTTTAAATAACAGTAACAAATTTAAAGAGCATGTTTATTAACATTTTTATTTTGAATATTAGTTCATATTCGATTATTTTTTTATTTTAATCCTATGTAAAAAGAGCTTTTCTCATTTTTACATACAATCAAAAGATAAAAGACTGTAAAGAAGATAATAATAAACAGAATAATTAAATGCTTATATATGAACATGCATCAGTATATGACAGATTCTTTGCCACACAATCATATTAAATGAACTATTTTAATATACAAATTTACTACTAGAATTGTGAAATATATCGTATGATAATGCGATCACTAGAGAACTTACGTAGTCAGAAGAATGTAAAAGTATATTCTTGAACTCCAAAAACAGTCGTTATTACGTAAGAAATAGGGGCGGTCTCACAGTCAACACTTTTATTTTGACGTAGCCGTTTACTATTATCTGATAAAGTACGCACAATGATACATTTATAAGTATTCTATGAGTGTAGGTCTTGCCTAGCAGCTGCAAAAAGCATGTTAAACATGCATTATTATATTTTTATAAACTTTATAGTGTAAGAAATATTACAATTTCTTAATTTGGATGATCTCTATTATTAGTTTAAATATCAATAATTATATAATCAATTTGGATAACATTCCTATGTAAATGGAAAGTCGCGTATCGATCGTAAAACCTTTTTCCTACAAGTCATCTTTATTTTTGCCCTAAAACTATTTTGGGCGTAGAATTCTTACCCATTTGGATCTATTGTTATATTTAAAGCATGCATAGCTCCAAAATGGTAAAATTGAATTATCTTTGTGTGTGAATTTTTATATGGATACGCAGATTTGATCTCGCTAAGAAATTTGCAACACATTTTAGTATTCTAGTAATATTTTACTCATTTTATGCTCAGAAGTTATGCCAAGTTGTTATTTTCCTGTCAATAAGTATGATGATAACGTAAATTGTATAAATTTTTTTCATAAAAATATACAATTTCCCTTACTTTTTGTCTTTGTACATTTACATTATTTTCTGAATGATGGCAACTTCTAAAGACATTTTTTATCGTTTTGAAATTGTGTGACTTATGTGTGGCTTTGATTGATTTAAGTGATTGTATTTTTATATGAATCTTATATAATAAAAAGGTTTAAAAATAATAATAATTTATTTAATACGTCTTTTCCTGTTAGACATAACATTTATATTTCTCTTTTTTACCATATCTTTCTTTTTTTATGAAACTGAAGTTAATATTAATTTGGAAGTTTTATAGCATGTTACTTAATTTTGCGATACTATACATTATTATTAAACCAATAAAAATGTCATCCATTTTTATTTAGTTACAAGTGTAACATATCATCATCATCACGCCTCTTTCCCCAAAGGGGTAGTACAGAGGTGTTAAACCCCACATTTTGTCAGATATGTCAGGTCCCCATGTAACAGGTGGCGAGCCTGTTGCCATGCACCGGACACAATTGTATACAACAAATGTATACCCAGTTAATGCGACCATTTACTAGCTTGAACATTTTATTTATTTATAAAAATAATTTCAATAAGTACCTATTAATTTCAGGTGCACTCTCCCTTGTCATGAACGGCGCGAATGAAAATCAGCAACTGCCATTACGCTACAAATATATTTATAGTAGAAAAGGACACAAACAATTAGTTCATATGAATTTCGTGTATACTAAACACTCTACAACACATGGCAAGACTTCATGGAGGTGCGTACAGTACTTCTCTCTAAACCGGTGTCCAGCCACAGTGGAGACTATAGAGTCGATGATCTTCGCAGTCAACCATCAGCATAACCACGAAGATTGCTACGAAAAACTAGTACAGAACAACATTTATGAAATGGATCTTCCTAAGTGATTTTGTACATTAGTACTAGATTTTTAAATTGTAAAGTTCCTATATTTATTTTTAATGTAAATCACTACTATTCATATTCTTGTAATAAGTATATTATTTTATTATAAGTCTATCCATCTATCGATCTAGTCATTGCATAGTTCTGTTTGCGATTTTTTAAGCAATGTGTTGGGGTGATATAATAAACATGTAATTATTTAATTAAAACATTTATTTCAACATTATCTAATAAATATATTACAATAATAAAAAAATCGGTTAATTCTCAGTATTTAAGATTCCATATGTGACGAGTTTAAATTATACTTTTATACGTTTGCGAGTATTGTCGTTTTGCTGTGTTAAAAGAGCGGAAATAATTTTTCTACGTCTGTGTTTTTTGCTGAATCCCACACCTGTTAAATAATTTGAATTATTAGTATCCATCTTATCATAATTTCTATATTTTCAGAAATATTTTATTTTGTGATACGTCGTCGGTAATACTCCATATAAATCTACACCAACTTAACTCAGTTTTGAAATGTTTTTGTAAATTATGTATGTTTTGTTTGTGTAGATATATTAAAATCATTAAATAATGTAGTATCACTGACGAAACGAAATTCGACCATTTTATTAGCATATACGAGTAAATCTAAAATATTTATGAATATAGCCACTTACGAATATCAACGTCTGGTTTTTCTTTCAAACCGAATGATTTGGCAACTTTTTCTAAATCCATTGTTAGTAAATTGAATATTTGTTTTAATTTTCGCACTTCTAGTGCTCTGATATACCCTTCGTACGCATCAATGGCTAATTGGTGCATTTTTGGACTTGATAATGCTGCTTCTAACTGTAAATAAAATAAAAGCATGTCGACAGCTATATATATAAAAGTATTACATACAAAAAGGGATTGATAAAAAACTTACTTACGAAGTGACTGACGATAGTCAGACACCCAACAGCCATGTATGTGCAAGAAAAAAAGTTTTGCGCATTGAATATCAGTTCTATAGAAATCTTAGACGGCGCAAATAACATACGTTCCTTCAATATCACATACAAAGTACAGTCAACACATCTAGACTACATAAATTGCCAAAATATAAGATTTTCAACCTTAATGCGTTCGACATAAAGTTTTTTTATGGAATAGGGGGCCAATGAGTAGACGAGTGATCTGATAAACGATGCAGTGCGACAGTACGTGCCATATGGTAAACGCAGGTTATGCATATAAACAAGAAAAAAGCGGTATCATCCACAGTCGTCGGCCTGCTGCAAGCATTGTGGGTTTTCATACATGATATAAATGGTTGTTTATGGGAGTGAAAGCATTCCATTTATGGATAGTGTCACAAAATTTTTTTTGCTGAAAATATGGCTGCAGGGACGCAATGACAATATCAATTACATCAATTAATTTGGAGATTTTTAATTGACATTTTATGGTAGTCCATTGGGCTGTTGACTGTACCATAACCCAAACATGTCAGCCAGCCAGCCAGCATGATTGAACTAAGAGCAGAAGTATTTGGTGCTACTGAACCCAATAAATGATACGTAGAAGGAAATACAATCTTTTGGATAAAGCGTTTATACATTTACGGTTCTTTATCCTTTGATGTTTTGGGGGAATGTACTATACCTACCTAACTAATATCTTAATCATAACCCATTCAGAATATTTAAAGATAAACTGCGCTGAAAGATTTCACTTTCAAGCGCCGCCACTCTGTATAAAGGAGCAGGTTTAGTACACACTAACAGTAAAAAAAATTACGTGAGATCAATACCCTAACCCTATTACTTGGGGTCAATTTGCTTTTTTAATTTATATTTGCACTACAGAATATTTCTTTTGCAGTGGTCCCTTTACCTTTGGTTGTAAGTTATAGAAATTGTTCCAACTTTCAAACTTATCTAAATAAACTTTGGCCTCCTTTAGATGGTTCACAAACTCCTCCTCTTGTGGTGACAGTAATAGAACAGCATTTCCCACAGCACCTATTCCTCTTGCTGTTCTTCCAACTCTGTGAATATATTCCTGTAAAAAGTCAAAGTATAAAACAAAAAGCAAATAAGGTGTTATGGTTTTAACCTTAATCTATATAAATCATATAAACATTTATTACAAATAAGTAGATAGATAATAAAATTTATAAATATTCTTTGTACAGCCCTACAGCTAGATCTTTGGCACACATGTACATCTACTTTCATTATGTGAAAACAGTTAAACATTAATTTAAATCACATACTACATACATACTTGATATAAAAAATACATAAACATAAATAAATTTGACTTACATTTGTATCAGATGGTGGGTCAAACTGTATGATCCAATCTACTGCTGGAATGTCAAGGCCCCTAGCAGCTAAATCTGTGCAAAACAGGGCCACTTTGTCTGTGTTATAGAACATTCCCATTGTGGTGTTTCTGTCTGTTTGGTTCATTTTTCCCTGTCGAATTTTTTATGTGATTAAAGTAATTAGCTTCAACTACCACTAGAAATGCATTTTTAGGAAATACTGTAAATATTTTATTTCTTAGGTTCATGATTTGTATAAAGTAAAAGCCAAAAAATCATATTAATTGTATGTTACTTAAATTACTTACATGTAGGCATAAAACTGACATGCTGCAATAATTTTTGAAGAAATCATGATGAAAGATCACAGATTTACAGCTGGAGAAGAATACCATAACTTTTTGATTTTGAGTCTTCTTCAGCATCTTGTGCAACCACCATATCCTATATTCTGTTTCACAAACAGCATACCTGTTACAATAATATTTTAGCATTATATTTGCTCTTTGCCTTTCAAATACAAACACATCACAAAATTTATATATAAACATAATTATATGTAGACTATTTAAGATCTTTAATAATCTTCGATAAAATGCTTTACAGTTGTTAGTATTAGTTACCTACCTACACGCAAAAAAGGTGCTTAGACGTCGAGTTGCGGAAAACTGCCCGATCTACCTTATACCTTACCTACTTACAACCACTATAATGGTAATGCAAATAAATAGTTAAAAGCATCATTTATATTAGATAAAATCAAAAACTTTTTTTACCCTTGTTTAAGGCCCTCCACTGTAGCTCTTACATTATCTTCACTAGTATTTATTGATATCACATCATCTTTCATTGCCGACTTGACCAATGCATCAGTTCTGTCTGATGTTGTAGCACTAAATAACAGTGTCTGTCTTTGTTCTGAAATAAATAGTTATAAAAGTTAACCTTTTATCGTAATTCTGAGAATATTTAATAAAATTCTTCTACAGTAGTAATCATAAACCAATCCTTTCTACTTTATGTAGTGTAAAATTTATTGTTGGTATGAATAATGTTAAATTCCTCATACTTACGAGGTAATCTATTAACAATCTGTTTTAAATCTTCTTCAAATCCATACTGGAAAATTTTATCTGCTTCATCTAGCACCAAACACTTGACAAATTGGTAATCAAACTCTTTAGACCTCATGTGGTCAAACAACCTGCCTGGGGTAGCTACTACAATGTTGACTCCTGGAAAATTACCTTTTGCTACTCAGGAATTCAAAACAATTCTATTTTAAAAATTTGGGCATAAAAAAATTTATATTTTGGTTGCTGGAATGCACAACTCTTATTACTGTTTAGATACTATATAATTGAATGTCTACTATTTTTGTATTCCAATAAAAGGACATCTTGATTATTGTTGCTGCTTCATTAAAGAATTCAATAAGAATGCAAACTGTAAGATGTGGTGTAGAAGGTTATTTACATTACTTAGAACTGCCGTCTTAGAATGAAGTAAATCTGGTTTATATTACATTAAACTGTCAAAGTCATATAATTAAATAAATATCCTCAGATATTCACACCTATCAACTAGTCACTATATAATATGACTATTGTGTGTAATAAAAACAATGACATGATAAATATCATAATAATATTGCTGCTCATGCTACTTAGGCTACTGTATTTATATTCCCCTACATTTAGGGTGATAGAATAATTAGACAAACTATCTTAAAATAGCAACCTTGCGATAATTCCTTGCTTTGTTTCTTTCTATTTTCTCCTCCAATCACTAAAGCAGTTGTTATTGTATTGAGATGGATAATTAAATCTTTCAGTACATTGTATGTCTGTGTTGCTAATTCTCTTGTAGGGGAAACAATTATAGCGAAGGTCCCTAAAAATAGAATATTACAAATTAAGGACATAATATCCACAAAAGTAACACATTTTAATTTTAAAAAATTGGAGTTACCTTGGTTTTTGTTGTTTGATAGTTTTATTACGGTTTCTACAACGGGAAGTAAAAATGCTAATGTTTTGCCAGATCCAGTTTTTGCTGTGGCTACAATATCAGCTCCATCAAGGGCTTTCGGTAAAACTTCGGATTGAATATCTGTTACATATTTGAAGCCCATTTCCTTCACTGCTCTATACGTATTCGGCGAAAGTTTTTCTTTAAAACTTTTAAATTTTATTTTGATATTATCTTTCTGCTTATCCATGATGTATGCGGTGTGTTCAATTTTAATCGACGAAAAAACAATCCCTAAATTTGTAGGGGCTATGCCATATCTAATGAAAATTTAGCCACCTACATCACAAACACGTAGATAACTATTTTATTACAGTCTCAAGTCAAGACAAGAAAGAATATTCAATAAATCCGTAAAATATACCTACATCAATAATGAAAACTGCGCAAATATTTGACATTGACTGACATGACAGCTTGTAGTTTTTTTTTTTTTTTTTTTTTTTTTTTTTTTTTTTTTTTTTTTTTTTTTTTTTTTTTTTTTTTTTTGTAAAATTCTCCCGAAGGGAAGGCAAAGGGAACGAAGCCCATACAGCCATGTCTGCAATATATATATCTTCAGTAGTTTGCATTGAAATGCTAGTGTAATGCATTTCAATGCATCTTGAGAGTTTGGCGTCAAACGATCGATGGCAGACACTGTGGTGCTACTTGGATGAGGTGGATTACCACGATAAAAAACTCATCACTTTTCACACCACTTGACGTTTATTTCGATAATCCTCCATATTGCACATCATCACAGACACTTATTACACAAAACTACACTGATTTTACGTAACAATATCCACTCCGTACAATATTACAATCATCGAAATAAAAATCACGTCCGCCATAGTTGAATGCCGCCAAAAACTCTCCTTTTTTTTTTTTAAATTCTCCCATGTAGGGAAGGCAAAGGGAACGAAGCCCATACAGCCATGTCTGCAATATATATATCTTCAATAGTTTGCATTGAAATGCTGGTGTAATGCATTTCAATGCATCTTGGGAGAGTTTGGCGTCAAACGATCGATGGCAGACACTGTGGTGCTACTTGGATGAGGTGGATTACCACGATAAAAAACTCATCACTTTTCACACCACTTGACGTTTATTTCGATAATCCTCCATATTGCACATCATCACAGACACTTATTACACAAAACTACACTGATTTTATGTAACAATATCCACTCCGTACAATATTACAATCATCGAAATAAAAATCACGTCCGCCATAGTTGAATGCCGCCAAAAACTCTCCTTTTTTTTTTTTAAATTCTCCCATGTAGGGAAGGCAAAGGGAACGAAGCCCATACAGCCATGTCTGCAATATATATATCTTCAATAGTTTGCATTGAAATGCTAGTGTAATGCATTTCAATGCATCTTGGGAGAGTTTGGCGTCAAACGATCGATGGCAGACACTGTGGTGCTACTTGGATGAGGTGGATTACCACGATAAAAAACTCATCACTTTTCACACCACTTAACGTTTATTTCGCTAATCCTCCATATTGCACATCATCACAGACACTTATTACACAAAACTACACTGATTTTACGTAACAATATCCACTCCGTACAATATTACAATCATCGAAATAAAAATCACGTCCGCCATAGTTGAATGCCGCCAAAAACCCTTTTTTTTTTTTGTTGTTGTAAAATTCTCCCATGTAGGGAAGGCAAAGGGAACGGAGCCCATACAGCCAAGTCTTCAGTATATATTTCTTCAGTAGTTTGCATTGAAATGCTAGTGTAATGCATTTCAATGCATCTTGGGAGAGATTGGCGTCAAACGATCGATGGCAGACACAGTGGTGCTACTTGGATGAGGTGGATTACCACGATAAAAAACTCATCACTTTTCACACCACTTGACGTTTATTTCGATAATCCTCCACATTGCACATCATCACAGACACTTATTACACAAAACTACACTGATTTTACGTAACAATATCCACTCCGTACAATATTGCAATCATCGAAATAAAAATCACGTCCGCCATAGTTGAATGCCGCCAAAACTCCCCTTTTTTTTTTTGTAAATTCTCCCGTAGGGAAGGCAAAGGGAACGAAGCCCATACAGCCATGTCTGCAATATATATATCTTCGATAGTTTGCATTGAAATGCCAGTGTAATACATTTCAATGCATCTTGGGAGAGTTTGGCGTCAAACGATCGATTGCAGACACTGTGGTGCTACTTGGATGAGGTGGATTACCACGATAAAAAACTCATCACTTTTCACACCACTTGACGTTTATTTCGATAATCCTCCATATTGCACATCATCACAGACACTTATTACACAAAACTACACTGATTTTACGTAACAATATCCACTCCGTACAATATTACAATCATCGAAATAAAAATCACGCTAATAACACGCTAATCACGCTATAATGCTAGTGCATTTCAATGCATCTTGGGAGAGTTTGACGTCAAACGATTGATGGCAGACACTGTGGTGCTACTTGGATGAGGTGGATTACCACGATAAAAAACTCATCACTTTTAAAACCACTTGACGCTTATTTCGATAATCCTCCACATTGCACATCATCACAGACACTTATTACACAAAACTACACTGATTTTACGTAACAATATCCACTCCGTACAATATTACAATTATCGAAATAAAAATCACGTCTGCCATAGTTGAATCCCGCCAAAAACTCGACAGCTTGTAGTTGTAAAATTCTCTTTTTTTTTTTAATATTCAGTTTTACGGCTCTGGTTGCAGGACCTTTTAAGCCACTCTAAAATTCTCCCATGTAGATGCAAAGGGAACAAAGCCCATACAGCCATGTCAACGGTATTTTTGTCGTCAGTATTTGCATTGAAATGCAAGTGTAATACATTTCAATGCATCTTAGGAGAGTTTGGCGTCAAACAATCGAAGGCAGACACTGTGGTGCTACTTCGATGAAGTGGATTACCACGACAAAAATCCCATCGTTTTTCACACCACTTGACGATTATTTCAATGATCCTCTACATTGCCCTTCAACACAGACACTTATTACACAAAACTACAATGATTTTACGCAACAGAATCCACTCTGAAATAATATTACAATCACTGAAATAAAAATCACGTCCGCCAAAAATCCTTTGTTTGTGTATTGTTAATTAGCTTAAGGCAAAGAGTCAAATCTATACATCAAACTTGTATGTAATTTTTAGTGATTTTTTAGCTATTACCCCTGAATAAGCATATTGATAAATTTATGCATAAATAAACAAATAAAGGTAGGTACAATAAAATCCGACACAGAGCTAATTTCAATGTTACGGGCTTCAGCGGTTGACTATTATGATTTTAAAACAATGTTACGGAGAAAATAATATTTAAGAGAATATAATCACTACATTTTTATTTTCAAGAAGATACTTGGTGACTTGCACCACGTAGTATCTGTTCTTAGTCTGTGACTTGCACGTTTACCACTTAATGCGGTGGGATCATTGTAAAAATACATTACCCGTAGAACCACTTTCCAGGGTAGGACAAAAATTGCATTTCTTCCCGTGACATCGCACCGAATCCACAAATGCTGTTCGCTTTGAATCGCATAAGTGCAGGGATGTAGCCATACTGTGTGATAAATTGTGTCAGCATTCAGTCGTGAATACAACAAACAAATGACGCTCTCGCTCTTTTTCGTTCATTTATGATTTATATACTTCATTTACAACCAGTCTCCAGTTAACTCAAGATTAGCGCAACTCGAGTTGGCACATCCCTAAAAGCAACAGACATATCTCTCTAATCTGTGAACACGCCCCTCAAGCACGCACATTGCGCCGCACATGTGTTGTTTTACTTGTTTTTGACTCTGACTGTCAAAAAATGTGAATTGTCGTGAGGTTGATCATCGTTTCACGTGCTTTATTCTAATTGAGCAGAATTCAAAGGACTAAGCTATGCCTACTCCAGATAAAATATTGATGAGGAAGATCAAGAAACGTGAAAAGAATAAAATAAAACTTAAGGCACAGAAATCAGCTGAAGAAACTGAAAATGTTTTAGGTAACCTATAACATTTAATACTATAACATTTAATACATACTAGTTATTGTGACCTGACGGAGGCGTATTTGGATAAACTTGACCGCCTTCAAAATCTGTGCATCCGCTTTGTATTCGGTCTACGCAAATATGACCATGTCTCTGAGTATCGTCGTCGTCTCGAGTGGCTGCCTATCCGTCTTCGTCGTGATGCACATATTCTCTCGCTACTGTATAGCGTGCTGTTTAGTCCCCAAACTCCCTCCTATCTCAAGGAGCGCTTCCACTTCCTTCATTCCACTCATGATAGAAATACTCGATCCTATCAATCCCTCCTCCTTACTTGTCCTCCACATTCTTCCCACCTCTACAACAATTCCTTTACTGTCCAAGCCATTCGTCTCTGGAACAACCTTCCATTACCAATAAAAAAATCCCAATCCATAGCATCCTTTAATAGTCTGGTCCATACCCATTTCCTTCATCTTTAACCCCTCCCTCAAACGCACATTACTGGTTTCGACTTTTCTGAGTTGCTTTTAATGTAAGAATATATTGCAAAATAAAATATTTAAATTGGTTTATAGCATTTATGATATAGTATGTAATTTTATTTATGTATATGTATATAATATATTATGTAATTTATATATAGTAGTTTATATATGCACCTTATATATGTAAGTATATTACACCTACCTTTTCTTTAATTCTCTCTCTGCCCAAAGGTTGCCTGGAAGATATTGCTATTAGCTATAAGGCCGCCTGTGTTGCATTGTATTTTTTTTCTTTACTTTATTTCTGTGTTTTTATTAGTTGCAATAAAGAATTTTATCTATCTATCTATCTATCTATAACAAATTGCTGATCTTTTCCTCGAAACTGAGCTATGCAATGATTTCATCGTAGCATTATTTTAGGTGTACCTATATTTGTTTCCTTCAAAAGACCTTATAAATTAAAGGTTACCTTTTTATTCCAGAAACAAAACCAAGTACATCAATAAAGAGGCCAATTGAAAATGGGGATACTTGTGAAAAGGTTCCAAAGAGTAAGTACAATACAAATTTCAATTTTAAAATATTATTTATTGTAATAAAATCAGACAGAGCATTAACTTATTTTATTGTGTGCAGAAAAAAAGAAAAAGAAAACAGCAGATATCAAAGAGGAGCCTCTTGAAGTGAAAAAGGAAGACAGTAGTTCTGAAAGTGAACAAGAAAATGATAATGAAAATAATACTACATCTGAAAGTCAATGTAAGTATAAAAACAAGTTTATTATTTTTAATGTTTAACTTTAAATCATGGAATTATTTCCATAAATAATAATTTTCTTTCATAAAACATTGCAGTACCTGGTTCGAGCCTTTGCCTTGGGATCCTCTCAGATCAGAAGTTCTCTGCACTGGATGGGAAAGTTTGTGAGGCCACCCTTATGGGGATCAAAGATATGGGTTTTACCACTATGACGGAGATACAAGCAAAAGCCATACCACCTTTATTAGAAGGGAGAGATTTGGTTGGTGCTGCTAAGACAGGCTCGGGGAAAACATTGGCTTTCTTAATACCAGCAATTGAACTCATTTATAAACTAAAGTTTAAACCCAGAAATGGTAAGTGCAGTATCAAACATACAAAGCATTATTTTTGACCAAAGAAACAAAGTTTTATATATTATTTCACCTTATATAATTTACTAAAATCTTTTAGTGTCATAAGGTTTCCACCATTGACATAGAGACTGCTAAATGCATGTACGGCATCATTGAGTGACAAACACCCTATTGTGCTATGTACCCTTTTGCAGATAAAAAATTTCTTACATGACTTTTTGATTAAATAAAATTCTCATAGATAGGATTTGTTATATGGGGCTGGGTAGGTAGGTAAAAACGAAGGCTGAGTAGTGGATGATTATTAAATACTGGCTGTTGCCAGCGACTTCATCCACTGTTGCTATGGTTTTTTAACCATCCCACGGGCACCTAACCCTTAAATTTTCTGGAATAATAAGTATCTAAAATGTGGACCAGGGATATAAGAAATAACCATGCATGCATCCCTCTTTTTTACATCCCTACATTGGTTTTAAGCATTTTTTTTCTATGTACAGACATTAGACCTCTACAGTTTTATTATAATTATATAAAGATATCTTAACTGTTATGTTTGTGCTTATTACATGATGACAAAAAGGCGAATATGAAATCTGATCTCCATATATCCATTGAGTGATTGTTTAGAGTGAACAAGAAATAGAGTCTCCAGTTTACTGTTTGATGGCACATTTGTTGTTAGCCCAGAACATTCATTTTTGGAATATGTTGAGACATTATATGAACACAGAATGGATATCTGAATTATATTATGCCTAATTACAGATAAATTTTGGAATATGAATATATCAAATATCTTGGTATGCATTGGTTTTAGGTACAGGTGTGATTATCCTGTCTCCTACAAGAGAATTGTCTATGCAAACGTTTGGAGTTTTAATGGAGCTAATGAAGCATCATCACCACACTTATGGATTAGTGATGGGTGGGGCAAATAGGAGCACAGAAGCACAAAAATTGTCAAAAGGTATTTTTTATAAATGTTATTTGTTGAAAAGGTTTATTACCTTTCCATGGTCTATTCTGTTGCTACTAGGATTCTATGTTTAACACTCCACTTTATATCATTATTGTTAGCCGTGTGGTAGCGGCTCATTAAAAGATGACTACCAACCAATCTTTTCCCTTGGGTGTCGTAAAAGGCGACTAATGGACTTACTGCCGTACTCAAAGTTTTTTATTAACTTTAATAGTTTCTTAAGTTAAAAAATTGACACTTATTTTAATAAACATAAAGACGAATTAAAATTCGTTAACGGATCATTAGCTTAAATGCCATCTCTGAGTGCGACTGATAGAACTGAACAACCATCCAATAATTCTAGCGGCGACAGGCTCTCCACCTGTCATGCTGAGTGCAGTCACAACTTGAGGAAGAGGCTATGGCAATGGACTGTTTTGTGGTGGGTTTGCCTAGTCTCAGACTAACCCTTAGGGGATAACAGTAGTGATATGTATGTATGTTATTGTTAATGAAAGCATAGGAAAGGCATTTTTGCCAGTGTAACCTGTACAGTACAGTACAGTGGTCAGAAAACTAGACACAGTAGAAACATTGTTTGTTTGTGAACACCGGCTTTCGCACTGACCTTCTGGGTATATTGGCATAATAACGTTTTGTTATGAACTGGAACATTATACTAATTTGAGCTAACATTATTAGGAGACAGAGTGTACAGTAGTTTCTGCAGCTGATCTATTTATAATAATTATTTAATTTTTATTACAGGTATTAATATACTAGTTGCTACACCTGGCAGACTCTTGGATCATTTGCAGAACACTCCAGACTTCCTATACAAAAACCTTCAGTGCCTTGTAATTGATGAAGCTGACAGAATACTAGAGATTGGTTTTGAAGAAGAAGTCAAACAAATCATCAAACTCTTGCCCAGTAAGTTGTTCTATATAAAACAAATTATATTCATCTGATTTCAAATTAGAAATTCAATTGCAAAAGTGATTCTTACATAGATGCTTTTAAGCAGATCTGTGTAATTTATGTGCACCCTGAAGAAAATACAAGCAAGCTATGTTCACACACACACCAAGTTTTTTAATAAAAAAAAATTATTAACATTTTGAAAAGTTTGTGAACATTCAAGTCCATTCCATTTTTTTTTTGGAATGTAGGTAAGGTTTTATTTAAATTTATAGATAATATTATGTATAAATTTTACATTCTTTTCTAGAACGGCGTCAAACTATGCTGTTCAGTGCTACACAAACCAAGAAAACTGAAGCTCTAACAGCGTTAGCTGTTAAAGTAGAACCTATTTATGTTGGTGTAGATGACCATAAAGAGCAAGCCACTGTGGAATCCTTGGAACAAGGGTAAACTTGTTTTTCTAAACCAAATAGTATTTATTCTAACTCCCTATTTTTCTTTGGCATTGAATTTAAATAGAGCTCAGTTTTAAAGTGAACACTCACTTGGTCACTTTCACTTGGTTAAATACAATATTAAAAGAAAGGATCTTTCAATGTGATTAAACCTTGGATGGGTGATATACAACTTTGTGTTCTTAATTTCTTATTATATAATAATTGTGTAAAGGCATTATATATGTATATTTTCGTGTTTTTATTATTTGTATACCATGTTTTTTATAGATATATTGTGTGCCCATCTGAAAAACGTATGATGGTACTCTTTACATTCTTGAAGAAGAACAGGAAGAAAAAAGTAATGGTATTCTTCTCAACTTGTATGTCTGTCAAGTATCATCATGAACTGTTCAACTATATTGACCTTCCAGTCATGTCTATACATGTAAGTACACAAAGAATAATAACAAATTAAAAGTGGTCACTTCAATATCTTCCTATGCCACTGAGTTAAACTCATTACATAACATATCACGCCTCTATCCCTAAGGGGTAAGCTGAGTTGTTAAATTGCGAGCTAAAAGCCTAGTTTATTCTGTTGTTGTAAAATTCACCCATGTAGGGAAGGCAAAGGGAACGAAGCCCATACAGCCAAGTCTTCGGTATTTTAATTCTTCAGTATTTGCATTGAAATGCAAATACTAGTGTAATACATTTCAATGCGTCTTGGGAGGGTAAGGCGTCAAACGATCGAAGGCATTCACTGTGGTGTTACTTCGATGGTGTGGATTACCGTGATCATGATGATGATGATGAAAAGCTCATCGTTTTTCACACCACTTGACGATTATTTTAATGATCCTGATGACATTGCTCATCATTATTGACACTTATTACACAAAACTACACTGTGATTTTAACAATAAAAATCACGCCCGCCACAGTTGAATGCCGCCAAAACCCCCCCTAGTTTTATTCTTTAATAAAATTTCAACAGGGCAAACAACAACAAACCAAGCGAACTACAACATTCTTCCAATTCTGCAATGCTGAGTCCGGGATCTTGCTGTGCACGGACGTGGCAGCCAGAGGTCTGGATATTCCGGCCGTCGATTGGATTGTACAATACGATCCTCCTGATGATCCTAAGGTTTGTAGTAGTTATCACTTAAGCTAGTCCATGGCACTCAATACTCTTATTTATTAGGTTTTTGTTATATTTCTGAATATTATTGTTTTTGTTTGAGGAGCTCGGTGGCGTAGTGGTTAGTTCGCTTTGGCTTTCGATTGAAAACCAAGCTACCTTCGCCATGGTCAGGCCGAAGATAGGTGACCAAAACTTTGCGATCTTGAACTCTTCCGTGCTTCGGAAGGCACGTTAAGCCATTGGTCTCGGTCGCCTGTATCTTCTCTAGACAAGGCCTCCCGGTAGTGAACAGGCCGAAAAAAAAGTATCAATTTTAGGAAAATTATAATTTATTTTGTTCTGACTTGTCAAAAGTGTATTTGATGATACCAATTTGATTAAATAACTGAGTTTGAGTTTGAATTGCGACTGTTTCCACCCACCAGCCCGCATTGGGCCAGCGTGGTGGTGTTACGGCCCATACTCTCTTTTGTTTCTCCATGAGGAAGGCCTGTGCCCAGCAGTGAGACGTATAGGCTGGGGACATTATTGTTTTACTAAGATCTCCAACATAGCTCAGTGAGCAGCAAGTCGTAAGTGGCAGTGGTTAGGGCGTACAAAGCTCGTAGATCTGACGGCCTGGCAACGATTGTGATGCTATGGATTGCTATTCTATGGAAATAGTTAGGAGGCCTGTCCAGCTGCTGGCGTCTCCTGACTGACAATGATGATAATGAATATATTGGGTCTTTACCTATGAAATTGGTGTTTTTATTCTGTCTTGGCAATTTGTCCGTAACTATTAAGTTTCAGAACATTCTTATAGAATAATTGCCTCTTCTAAAAATAGACCATATATTTGAGCTTGTATTATTTAATTTGATAATTTTTTGTATGTTCAATTGTGTTAAAATTAGACACAAAGACAATTATTTTTAACTGCCTCCCGAATACATCATTTGATTTGCATTAACATAAAAACGATGAATAATTTTTATAAAGCGTGTTCACACACATATTGATAAAGCTTGTCTAATGATACATGCCAAATATTATTATCTCTGGATTTGTCGTTGTGAAGGAAACTGATAAACTGTTAGTATGTAAAATGCAGGCATCCCCAAAATCTCCATACAAAACAACAATTTCATAGGTAATTTCATACCTAATAGTCAATTTATGAAGGTACTTGATTTCTTAAAATGTTCATTTACCAATTATTCTCGATATGATGTTGTATTCTGTTTATTTTGGTCAGATTTTAAAATTAAAAATCCATAGTAGGACGTTAGTGAGGGCTCTATAGTCTACTTCTACATAGATTTAATATGTTATATTTTTTTTTTGACAGGAATATATCCATAGGGTGGGTCGTACAGCTAGAGGGCTTGGTACGAGTGGCCACGCGTTGCTTTTCCTCCGTCCCGAAGAACTTGGCTTCCTAAGATTCTTGAAGCAGTCCAAAGTGACACTGAACGAGTTTGAGTTCTCTTGGAATAAGGTAGCTGACATTCAACTACAGGTTAGTATCCATACAACCACGTTTGTAAGTCATTTTATATTTTCATCATTATCGTCATCAGCCTATGCCCACTGCTGGGACAGGCCTTCCTCATGGAGAAACACATTTGAGGAGTATGGGCCGAAACACCACCACGCTGGGCCAATGCGGGTTGGTGGGTAGAAACGGTCACAAATGCGACCGGGAGCAACGGCTTAACGTGCCTTCCGAAGCACGGAGGAGCTCGAGATCACAAAGTCTTGGTCACCCATCCAGGGCCTGACCATGGCGAAGGTAGCTTTGTTTTCGATCGAAGCCAAAGCGCACTGACCACTACGCCACCGAGCTCCTCATCATCATCATTTAGTTATTATTATTAAGTCAAGTATCATGAACGCTATCCATCATGACCTATACCCAATTTAATTTGAATTGGTGCGTGAGATTACAATAATCTCCCGTTATTATTACTCTCGTGCCTTATCTTAAATTATGCAATAAATACTGTAATTACATAATTTGAGTTTTATCATGTGTTGATATACCTAACTTAATCTATTTCCTTGCAATTAATATTATCTACTGAATTCCAGCTCGAGAAATTGATATCAAGAAACTATTTCCTCAATCAATCTGCAAAGGAGGCATTCAAAAGCTATCTGAGAGCATACGACTCCCATCATCTCAAGACAATATTTGATATTGACACCATAGACTTGGCGAAAGTCTCCAAATCTTTTGGTTTCGTAGTACCGCCAGCTGTGGAACTAAAAGTAACGAATAAGGGCCCGCCTAATAAAAGGAAAGGTGGCGGCGGATACGGCTACTTCAAGTCCCTCAATGCACCAACTAGCCACAAAATGAAGGCAGAAAAAACTAAAATTTACAGACAAAAAGGTGGCAACAATAAGCGTTAATTTATGTTAAATAAATGATACAATTATTTTACCAAATCGTTTTATTATCAGCAACTAACATTCACATAAATTATTTGCTGACAATTTTATTATCAATACTATAAAATTCATTACACGAAACACAAATTGCATTTGCAACCTGATTTATCATTTCGTGGACATTATCTCGAAATAACTTTCGATAAAAACTTCAAGTAGTCTCATTACTTTCAACGTTGATGTTTTGAAGTAGTATCGGTGTCTTGTGTCCCAAGATGTTTTTCTTTGCTATCTTTACTGTTAATAAATAGGTTATGGAAACAAATCAGACTGTGTTTTTATTAAGATAACACACTTGCATGCACTTTTTATGAAAGAATCTAGTAACATTTAGGGGCTTTAACATTTTAATGAGAATGTCCAGAGATATAAAAAGCGACTAAGGGTGTATTGGGTATAGGGTCTGTGATTGCGTAGGCGATGAGCTAGCCAGTTGTTACTAATCTTTCACGATTTTTCATCTGACAAAACCCAATTTTCGTATGGCTGAATGTGGTCTTAAGGAACAGTGCTCCTTGGACTGCCTACCCCTTCGGGGATTACAGGTGTGACTGTATGTATGTATAGAACTTTACTATCGATCAAATGTCAAAGAATACTAGCAATAGGCCGGAATCAAAGCGATAAACCCCAGTGAGATAATTGTTTCGAAGCCACAAGCATTTAGCAATTCCCTCTCCAATCCAATTCTGACTATCGGAAAACGATCGAATTACTGAATCGGAGATGGGCTATGGCTTTGAAATCGAATTGACAGTTAAGAATCAGGAAGCTGGTTATATATTGGGTCCTTACCTATGAAATTGGTGTTTTTTTTCTCTCTTAGTATTTTGTCTGTAACTATTAAGATTCAGAGTATTCCTAAAAAATAATTACCTCGTCTAAAAATAGACTATATTTTTGAGCTATTTTGATTTGTTTTGATAATTTGTTGTAAGTTTAATTGTGTTAAAATTGGACACGGAGACAACTCTTTTTAAGTGCCTCCCGAATACATCATGTTATTTGCATTCACTTAAAAACGATAAATAATTTTTATGATGGATGATATTACACATATTACTAAAGCTTGTCTAATGATAGATGCCAAATATTATTATCTTTAGATTTGTCGTTGTGAAGAAAACTGAAAAAATTTTAGTATGGAAAATGCAAAATTCCCCAAAATCTCCATACAAAACACCAATTTCATAGGTAAGGACCTAATATTTAGTATAGTCGTCTTTCTTAAAAAAAGTTTACATATAAATCCACAGTAGGTAACAGTTCTTAAAAAGGATACCGAAGTCAACATGAGGCTGTTCAAGAAAACCAAACGCTTTGGCAGCTAACTTCAGATCTAAAGTTTTGATATTAAACACGCTCTTCATCGGATGAGTCTTGTAGCATCGAAGAAATGATAAGTATGCCTTACGCGCTAAGGTCTTCATCACACCATTGGATGATATTAGGTTTTGGAGCTGAAACAAAAATATCTCAATAAAAAGAAGTCGCTAAGAGGAGTACCAGATACAGTCAGGAGTTTGAAAATGTATAAAATTTTGTGCAATTAAGATCTTTATTCCCTTGTAATAAAGATATTTACTGTCTCAAGGTAGTTTTTGCTCGTGATATACAAAGCATTTCCGGCTAACGCGTTATAGCACTATTTGAATTGCCATTTCCAATTAGCACTAAAACCTTTGATGGATAAATAAAGGAGATGCGGGATAAAGAACTGTATACAACACAAACATTTGCGGCCACTGGAAATCGAACCCAGACCTCTAGATGGCGAACGTCGTGTCTAAACCACTCATTTAACCTGTCACTCAGTAATCCAGACACTTTATTTAACATTTTAATAAAATTATTAAAATAAATAATACCATTTCTTGCACATCCTGAGGAGGGTCTCCAAAGCTGTATTTATCTAAATAAACCTTTTCCTTTCTTAAAAACTCTATAAACTTCTCCTCTTCTGGTCTTAGAAGAATGACAGCATTGCCTTTGTTATTTAAACCTCTTGCCGTTCGGCCAACTCGATGAATATATTCCTAAAACATTAGAAAATACTTTTGATATCATCTTCAGAGGATTCACTGATAAGGCCTAAAATTATAATGCCGTTTGTTTTAACAAAATGGGTTCTACACAACTGCCAGAATAACGCCTGATTCCACAGTCCACTAATGTCAATAAATAATCTTAATATTGGGTCCTTAACTATGAAATTGGTGTTTTTTTCTCTCTTAGTATTTTGTCTGTAACTATTAAGATTCAGAGTATTCCTAAAAAATAATTACCTCGTCCAAAAATAGACTATATTTTTGAGCTCTTTTGATTTGTTTTGATAATTTGTTGTAAGTTTAATTGTGTTAAAATTGGACACGGAGACAACTCTTTTTAAGTGCCTCCCGAATACGTCATTTTAATTGCATTCACTTAAAAACGATAAATAATTTTATAAAGTGTGATATTACAAATATTACTAAAGCTTTGGATTTGTCTTTGTGAAGAAAACTGAAAAAATTTTAATATGGAAAATGCAGAATTCCCCAAAATCTCCATACAAAACACCAATTTCATAGGTAAGGACCTAATATTATATTTGTTGCAGCTCGATAGTTTCTAACGTTTTAACAGTTTGACTATTAAAAGGCAAGATATTTCAAAATAAGTTGTGAAAAGGTTTGCCAATTACCATATAACTTGCTGTTACCCACGACTTCTTCCGCGGTTACTATGGTTTTGTAACTTTCCCATAGGAACCCTTAAATTTTCCGGAATAAAAAGTATCTACGACGGGACAAGGGATATAGGGAATCACCATGCAAAATTTCATTGAAATCGGTCCAGCGATTTCGGAGATTAGCACGTACGAACAGACACAAAAACAAAAAAAATTTTTTTTTGTTTTTTCCCTCTTTTGACATCCCCCTGACTTGATTTTAAGGATTTTTTTCTATGTACAGACATTCCACCTCTACCTACAGTTTTATTATATGTATAGATGAGAGATCTTAAAAAAAAAACATCTAGGTACCTACTTCTCTGTCTGAAATCATTAATACTGGACAAATGTGTCTAAAGACTGATTATAAGGAGCATAAGTATTGTTTCCTCTCATATTTATTACCTTAACATCCGTTGGAGGATCGTACTGAACAATCCAATCTACACTAGGTATATCTAAACCTCTAGCTGCTACATCCGTGCAAAAGAGCACACCACTCTCTGCTTCTACAAAACTATGGTACGCAGCTTTCCTCCTTGATTGGCTTTGCTTACCCTGACAAAATAAAGAACAAGGTTAAATCAAAAGCGGAGCTCGGTGGCGTAGTGGTTAGTATGCTTTGGCTTTCGATTGAAGACAAAGCTACCTTCGCCATGGTGAGGCCTTGGATGGGTGAACAATACTTCGTGATCTCGAGCTCCTCCGTGCTTCGGAAGGCACGTTAAGCCACGTTAAGCATTGGGCGTGGTGGTGTTACGGCCCATACTCCTCATGTGTTTCTTTATGAGGAAGGCCTGTGCCCAGCAGTGGGACGTATATATGCTGAGGACGACGAAATCAATAGCGTGAAGGCAGCAATAGCCTAGTTGGGACAGACGGGAACTCGTGCGGCCGCCGGATCGATGGAACATGTAGGTACCTACACCCTTTTTACAGTAAAAGACTTCTTTGTCAAGGTCAGAAGTGTATATGACTGTACTGTACCTCTGATTTTGAATGAAACGTACGGTTTGCTGTGAATATTGCTTGCTTGCTAGGTGCATAACAACATGCTTGACCCCTAAAGAGAACGTAACCTATCGGCGGGAGTTGAACCGGCGACCTCTCACGCGGCTGATCGGCTATCGTCAGTTATGTAACTGTTATCATAGAATAATAAAAACTATAGCAATTTAATATCAACAGGTAATACTCACATGAATACTTATAATCGAGGCTTTACAATGCGAAAAGAATTCGTAGTGAAAGTCGACAGATTTACACGAGGAAAAAAACACCATTGTTTTTAACTTTTTTCCCTTTTTTAGCATTTTATACAACCATGGTATCCGGTTTTCAACAGCACACAGGCAATACCTACAAAAAAATATATGAGATTCTTGCAGCACAAAACCTAAAAAGAGTAAGTGTACGCTAATTCGTTATCTCAACTCAATGACAGGTTGTAGTTTACTATTAGGTACTGATAAGTATGTTTATATATTATTATTATGATGCGTGGTATAATATCGGAATAAACACGTTTGCTATACCTAACAGTATTATTTACATTGAACCTTTTGCGAATCCCAATCATATTGATCCTATATCACGCTTTACCAATATTATTATATCGATTAATGTTATACCTAGTACCTAACCTATCTAGATATCATAACATATCACGCCACTTTCCACGAAGGGGTAGGCAGGGGTGTTAAATACCCACAATACCCACATCTTTAATCAATATGTATAACAAAAAGACGGTAGCTGTATGAGAAATATGACTGATGATGATATTTAATAGATATCAAGGCTTTCCAACTTGTATAGTTTAACCGCTTGTTGGGTCTACAGACTTTGTTTATGTCTAGCGGGTCTTCTCTCGCTTCTAAAGCAAAGGTGCAGCAAGTAAGCGAGCATACATTCTTCGACCGGGCGTCGAATCAGAGGTCTCGTGGACCTCCGATCATCTGGACACCAACCGAAAGCTCCTCTTAGGAGGAGGAGGTACCTGCCCCCTCTTAACCGTCGGAAAACAAATGAATCAGGGAATCCTTATACTATAACTGTCACTTTTTAATACTTTTAATACCGTGAATCCAAGTGATACAGAACATGACTGTCCAAATCAAAGTGAACAAACAGTTCGTGGACCAACTGTCTTTTAATTACTTTTTTGACATATCAAAAGTTGCTTTTAATTACATATCAAAAGTTTTTCTACTCAGTTCTGGTTTGCTATTAGATTTAATACATGAATATGCACTGGTACAAAACAAAATAAATCTTACCCTTGCTGTAGGCCAGAAACAGTGGACTGCTTTTCATCATTTGTTGCTATAAGAATTGGATCACTCTTCAATGCAAGCTTAGCTAGATTTTCAACTTTACTATCCATTGTTGCACTGAATAAAATTGTTTGTCGCTTACCTAGGAAAAATTTTAACACTGTTAGTGCATTCTATATAATTCTATAAAATAGTTACTATAGCAATCAAACAAATAAATATAAGGACTATAAATTCATCATCATCATAAATTCACAAAAACAAAATTTTATTATCAAGAATTATAATATTTTGTTATTCATCCTTTAATTGATGGCTCAATCTCAATCAACTTAAGACTTTTGTTTTTTTTTTTGTTGAGGCTTTGACTGCTAATATGCGGGCATGTCAGCCTCAAAGTTGAAAGCAAATAAGAACTATTGGGATGCCTGACCTCGCCATGGCTTCATTATTCTAAAAGAAGCACAGGCAAAGTCATACATCCTAACAGCTCCTACAGACATTGCCTCCGAGAGTAGAATATTCAGTCCACCTCCATGTAAATTACTTCTAAACATTCTTTATACTAACAAAAATATATTATTATTGAAAGAAACATACTTACTTGGTAACAAATTAATAATCCCTGATAAGTGTTTCTCAAATCCTGATTCAAGTAATTTATCTGCTTCATCAACAACCAGGCATTTCAGATTATTGCAGTTAAAGTTTTCTGTATTTTCTAGATGATCTAGTAAACGCCCTGGAGTGCTAATTATAATATTGACCCCTGAAAATATTATTTAAAATTAAAACTAATAATTTAAACCATTTTTAACAGCACTAATGAGTAAGTACAGTTTATAGGTTATAGCCCTTTATTCCCAATTCTTCACACTATGCTATAAAATATTTACACAATTTCAAGAGAAATTATTACATTACCTTTTCTCAATGCAATAATATCCTTTGCTCTTTTTTCTCCACCAACAATTAGAGAACTAGTTAAGTCAATATCAATGAGAAGTTTCTTCAATACTTGATATATTTGCAATGCTAATTCTCTAGTTGGTGCAAGAATAATACAGCCTGTGCCTGTTTAAAACACACAAATTATAAATAAATATTCACATTTTTGTGCAATTTGTCTCAATAATTTTTGAATATTACTTTTATATTTTTTTCTTTTAATTCGACCCTAACTTACATAGAACTAATCAGTTAGGCAAACTGTGGGAGAAAAATTAGGCTATGCTGCAATAAAAAAGTTAGATCACAAATGATAATCCAACCTTTTAATATAAATAAACAATTGTGCCTAATTAATGCCAACAAAATAAATAAAAAAATCAATGAATAAAAAAGAATCATTTTTTTTTAAATAGAAACATTACCATGCTTCTTTGAGAAACCAAGTTTCAATAAGTTCTGTATGGCAGGTAAAAGAAAAGCCAGAGTTTTTCCACTGCCAGTTTTAGCAGCACCTATGATATCTTTTCCCATCAATAAATGTGGCAATGTTTCTGCTTGAATTCTGGTAGGTTTTTCTAATTTCATTAATTTTATTGCTGCTAACAGACGGCGATCCAGTTTGCCTTCCAACATAGCAAATGTTGAACGTGAAACTATTTGTTTCACATCCATTTTGTTAATGATTTATACTTGTTATTGTTTATTTAAATAATCGTGTTCTTCATAATGTGTAAATTTCTAAAAACCAAGCACTCTGTGGTTGAAACTCTGAAGAGAAGAAGTCCAACATTCAACAATGTTATGAACTTTTTGACACTTTTTTTTTTAAAGTAAAGTCGGCAAAGATATCAATTATATTAATCCTTGTACGATATTTTGTGCAAATCATGTGCTCTACTGTAAAAATGAACGTTGTATAATAACATAATAAAAATACGCTATTTGAATTATAAATATTTTCTCTGCTCGGTTTGGTTTGGCGTTAAGGCTTTTAACCCCGTCTGGCTAGCTACTACTGTCTTACCTAAATTTGCCGCCAATAATGTAATAGCATCGCATGCTTACAACTAACAAAAGGGTTTCCCTAAAAATAATTGAATGAAAAACATACATATGACAGTTTAAATCTATACATTACAACATGATTACTTGTTTTGGTTTCAAAGAATGAAAATAAATATTATTTACTGTAAACAAAGTGAAACTACTATTCAAATCAAATACTTTTTATTTTATCACTCACAATGATTTGTTCATATGAATTAATTGCATTAACTTTTCTAAATGAACATAACAGCCTTGCATTAATTTGAGGAATGTGTGAAAATAAGCCTTACACATTATTTCAATTCAATTCAATCTATACATCAAATCAAATTGAATATAACAAAATATTTTTTAATGTAAACATAACTAGGAAAATAAATGCCAAAAAAGAATTCGGACACATTTTGATAAATTAATTGCTTTTATACCATCATTATCTACTTACACTACTATTATGTGAAAAATTTATTAATATGTAAATGACAGTATAAAAATGATTGCACTACAACAACATTATTCTAAATAATGCATGTAGAACATTACATAATTATTTAAGATTGGTTTATTCGTAACTTAAATATTAACACTTGAGTCACATGCAAGTTTAATATTGTGACACACTAAATTTACAGTTCATCGTGAGATGAATGTTGTGTAGAGTTCTCATCACATGCAGCTGGAGTACTAAGTTCTATTTTATATTCACATCGGAATGGTTCAGTGACTGATAATATCTTTGTTTCTAGACCACAATGTATATCTACTGTGGTCATCCGGTTAGGACCATTCCAGCAACCTAAGCCATTTGTATATTTCATTTGTGAGTATTTGTTATCTCCATCAGACCATTCCCCCCAGTTGCCAAGTCCTACTTCTGACCCACCATTCTTTGATCTTTGAGTCACTTTTTGGAACATACAAAGTTTGTAAACATACTCTTTGTCTTCATATTCAAAGCATTGATCTTCTAAAGTTGCAAACTCATGATGTAACCCATAATCTTTCTCTAGATTTTGTTTTATATTTCTAATGTTCGACTCAATTTCTCTAACTGCACGTTCAGCATCTGTAAAGTGGCTCCGGGCCTCATTAGCTTCATCAACTAGTTTTTGTGTTTCATCATCATATTTCCTTTCCGGTGTCTGCTCAATTTCTGGTTCTTCATTCTCTTCTGGCTGTAGATCAACATCAAGGTTCTCATCATCAACACCTAAATCTTCATTTTCTGTATCTTTTGTACCTTCTTCTCCATCCTCTTCTTGCTCAAAATCTTCATTCTGGTTAGGACGAAACATACCTTGTTCCATCATTAACAATGGTTTCAGGAGAGGCCAAGTGGTGGCAATAAATGTTTCCTTGTCAACACTTTCTTTATCTCCAAAGAAGTATTTCTGTTCCTCCTCATCAACATGTCCATCTTTATCTTTGTCAAACACATTAACAACTTCTATTTCATCCATAGTTAACACACCATCATTGTTAGAATCATACCTGTTGAAATTTTCTGTTGCCTCTTTTATCATACTTTCTTTTTCTAATTCAGCTTTTTGTTGTCTCTCAGTTTCTTCTGCTTCTCTGTATACTTTTAAGGCTTCATTTTCTTTTGATTCTAATTCATTCTTTAGAGCTTCTTTTTCTGCTTTCATCTTTTCAGCTTCTGCTTTGCTATTCTCTAATTGCGACAATCGTTCAGCCATTTCGCTTCGTTTTCTATTCCCCTTTTCAATTAATTCTAGTCTTAAATGACTACCCGCCTTGTGTAATTCCGCCAGTCTTTGGGCTTCTGCGCGAGCTTCTCTTCCTAGTTCCTCGCATGTATTGGAGCACAAAGTTGGTTCAGAATATTCATCAGTTCCGTCACAGCAATCACACACTCCATCGTTGACACGAGAACTCGGGATATTCTGAGCTCGATGTCCGGCATTCGTACAATGGAATACTCCGTTTAGACAGGCTGGTGTTCCTGGCTCGTCACTGCCATCGAAACAATCACAATAATCATCGTTTACATAGCTGAATGGTATAGTAACTGTGCCGTCAAAGCATGTGAAATCTTTTGTCGGCGAGTAAAGAGAGGCTTTCGATAAAGACACACCGCGAGGTCTTGGCACGTCGGACAGGACATTTATAATTAATAAACTTATTACTAACGTTAGTAGTTGAAACCTATTGATCCATGAAAAATAAATCATGATTTTACACCGTTATTATCAACACCGGTTACAAAACTAGATCAAAATGTATTACGGTAGGTACGAGCGTTTTATAGGATTCAAGTGACATCTTGACAGCTATGCGCTGACGTTTACCAATCCGCGATAAGTATTTCCGAATTCCCATAACAGCTTGGAGAATTATAAAAATATTCAAAATGTGAATAAAAAAATAATATGTTGTTTTTATCATTAAACTGAATGGTTTTTCAACACCTACAATAAAATTGTTAACGAAATATTCTAAATTGATACGATAATTATATTCACGTATTCTTCCTCATTTACGGCATATTTTGTTAACACCGATCGAACTCAAGACATTTGTTGCGATCAATTTGCAGAGAACTAAAGTAAAAAGGCGTCCGAAACGTCCATGTGGAGTTGTGGTAACTAAAAGTTGGAATAGTTCGTATGACAGCTTATGTTGTTCTCAAAATTACAGCCGGTAAAATAGTTAAAGCTAGTTACCATTGCGATTGCGCTGTGTTGTGTTTGGAAGCTTTTTTTCTGAAAAGAAACAATTTTAATGGATCATTTGTAAAAATTATTTAAATAGATTTATAAAAATTCAATCCTATCGTCAGCTCTAAAATGGAAACCCTTTTGGAACAACAAAGAAGTTATCATGAGGAAAGGGAAAGAACTATGGATGCTATGGTTAAAGAAATTTTGCATAAGAAGACAGGAGTATGTTAATTTTTATATATTTTAGTATGCTTTATATATTTAGGAATGCCTTTGAAATTTTTTTTCAATACTGTGTAATATTTAGTAATATCAATTTTGTTACAACATAACCTCTAATATTTCTATATTTTCTATTTACAGCACCGAGAAACAATAAACGGCGATCACCGTTTAAAAAATTTACACGAAGTAAGTCTGATCTTTTGTTTAGTCGTTAAATATGTTAGCTCAATGAATCTTAAAGTTAAAAAGATTTGTCCTGATTTGTAATAAGTAAAAATCATATTAAAAATAAATCTGCATCATTCTAAAGATCATTGATAAACATAACTTTGATTATTGAAATATCTTTTCAGAGATATATTGAAGCAACAATAAGACTCAAGGAGTTGTATGAAGATAAAGATGGTTTACGCAAAGAAGAAATAGCAGCTTTGTCAGGTCCAAATGAGTTTCAGGAGTTTTATGCAAGACTCAAACAGATAAAAGAATTCCACAGGAAACATCCTAATGAGGTAAAATATATTACCTAATTTTAGCTAATCAGGGCAAAAAGAAATTGATACTAAAAAAAGCATTATGTAGTACTTTAACTGGCCATGAAACAATACCTAATACAGCTAATACTATCAACATAAAGTTGCCAATGGGCACAATGTTGTTAACCAACACATCTGTCCTTTTCTCTCTTTAAGAATTTCAGTCTAATTTATGGTAAAATTTAACATAAAATTTAAATTTCTATAACTCTATACTAAAATTTTACCTTAAAATAATTCTAATTCTCTATTTAGGAATTTTTGTCTTTTTTTTCTATTAATAGCAATGAGTGCAAGGTGGGCAAAAAGAAGCATGTACCAGATTTATATATTTTTTTATTTTGATAATTAAATTAATTGGTATAACCAGAAAATATAATAAAATTTTTGTCACTACTTTTAGAAGTACTTATGACCATATGATATTATTCTATAAAAACTTCCAAATTTTTTTTAATTACAGATATGTGTCCCAATGTCTGTGGAGTTTGAAGAGTTGGCTAAAATAAGAGAGAACCCAGCTGAGGATTTTACTAGTAAGTAGAGAAAATCTGTAATTTCTTTCTTTGTTTTTTTTTCTGTGTTACTTTGTTTTTCTTTGTTGTTGTAATATTTGTACAAAATTTTAAGATTTCTAACTTAATGAAATATTTTTTAGCTCCTGTGGAATTTACTGATGAAGAAGGTTATGGAAAGTATCTTGACTTGCATGAATGTTATGAGAAATATATAAACCTTAAAGGGATTGAGGTAAGAATATGAAAAATCTGTAGTTAATTCATCAGAAAAATGCTATTAAAACAAAATATTTTAAACTTTTGTGTAATATTATTTTCAGAAAATAGACTACATCACATATTTAAGTATTTTCGACCATCTTTTTGACATTCCTCGTGAACGTAAGAACAGTGAATATCGGAATTACATCAGAAGTTTGCTCACATATCTAAAAGACTTTGTGAGCCGTATTAAGCCACTGTTAGATCAAGCTCAAGAGATGGCGTTGGCTCATCAGGAGTTTCTTAAGCAATGGGAAACTGGTACTTTTGCTGGGTGGCCGGTTTGTATTTTCCATTAATAAATAATATAATTTGCTTGACATACTTCATGAGTTACTGTCATAAGTAAAAAGATGTACCTATATAAGCACTTTGTTCTATGATGTTACCAATATGTTTTCTGTTACAGCACTAGACACTTGTGATGTCAAAATGAAAAAATTCTAGTTTCCTTATTTGCACCAGTACTAGTTGTATATTGTGAACTGGAACTTAAGTTATAGTTAATATGATTTATTTTTATTTCTCAGAAAGAAACTGGTGGTGCCTTGACAAATGTGGGTGCCCATCTGGATCTCTCAGCTTTTTCTTCCTGGGAAGAACTGGCTTCACTTGGTCTTGACAGATTGAAATCAGCTTTGATGGCTCTTGGCTTAAAATGTGGAGGCACTCTGGAAGAAAGAGCACAAAGGTATAACTATTTTATTCTTTTCATATAAAATTTTATAAAATGTTCAGTAAATGGGTCATCTCCTGATTATACTAGATTTGAGAAAAAACTGTTGATTTATACTATCAAGAAAAAATACATTATATTCCTTCAGTAAAACACCTTTTAGCATTGAATAAAATAGAACATGATAGACAATTTATTACTAATAACAAAAATACTTTGGAATGAGTGTTTTGAGGTTTTGTGTTTTCAATGATGCCATCGAAATGCATCTTTAGAACCTCTTATCAGATAACTAACTATAACTATGTTGACACATTTATTTAATTTTTTTATTCAATATTGTTTCTAGAATTTAGTTTATTAATGTTACTTATTTTTTACAGATTATTCAGCACAAAGGGGCGAACAGCATTGGATAAATCTATGGTGGCAAAGAAAGGAGGCAATAAAGCAAAAGCCTCCACTCAACAGAGACACAAGGATATTGCTGCTATTGAAGCTCAAGTTTACAGGTACTTCTTATTAAATTGCAATTGCACATTTGCTTCTGAAAATGTTTATTATCATAAGGGTCACAATTGCATGCACAGATTTAAGTTAGAAAGTCGAAATGTCTATTTCATACAGATCGATCGGGCGACTTCTTGCACGATTAATCCCGTCTTTCCCAACTCTGCTATCGCTATACACACACAGTCCGCGCGCTAGCTCTGAGGAATGGTCTCTATCTCATTAAATCAACATTCTCAGCTAGAGTAAGAGCTAAAGTCAGCTAGAGTTTATATTTAGAGAAAAATCACTATCAATGTATTAATCCTGTGTTGGTCCGGGACACAAAAATAATGTACAAACTGCTTTGCTTGTCTAGCATGTCGTAAACGGCGACTAAGGTACTGGGTCTGTGATTGTGTAGGCGATGAGCTAGCCACTTGTACTATTTCACGAATTTTCATCTGACCAATTCCAATTTTTGTGTGGCAAAATGTGGTCTTAAGGAACACAGTGCTCCTTGGACTCTGCCTACCCCTTCGGCGATTACAGGCGTGATTTTATGTATGTATTAATGTTGAGCCTCTGCACTAGTAAATTATGAAATCATTCTATTCAGCCAGCCTTCTCAGCCTCCGTTTCCTCGGAGACGAAACTCACGAGCAATAATTATGTTTTCATATTCAAACACTGTGGCCCTTATTGCTAAGAATATAAGGTTTAAAGTCAAAGTTTACACATTATTGCTCTTGACTGTGCATTGTATAATTTAAAGGAAAATAACTTTGTTGTTATATCTAAACATGTACTTCCAGATTCGCAGGCGTAGTAAGCGGTACCCGTACGTCTACCATAGAGAACGTCACTCGTCGGGCGGCGCGCGCGGCGGGCGAACGTCGTGACGACAGTGGGGATGAGAGCGATGCGTCCGCGGCTCCTGATGTAGACTCGGACGATGATGAAGTGCCGTACAATCCGAAGAATCTGCCGTTGGGCTGGGATGGCAAGGTATGTCGTACAGAAATGTCTATTAAAATTGTATCATCTACATATAAGCCTGCCCTTTTCCCAATTTCATTTGGGGTCGGCGCAACGAGTCTTTCTCCTCCACTCTCCCCTATCGCACGCCATATCAGCATTCACTCCCATTCTAGCCATCTCTTCTTTGGTCTTCCTCTCCCTGCATTACCATCCACTCTCATATTCATAACTCTTCTCGTTACATGCTCATTCTCTCTTCTCACAATATGTCCATACCACGATAGCCGCTTTTCTCTCAACTGGAGCAACTTTTAGGCATCATACTCATTCTTCACTCTATCAAACTTCGTTATTCCACACATCCATCTTAACATACGCATTTCGGCCACATGCAATCTATTTATTATTTAGATATACTTTATTGCACATAATAATTCAAAGAACTTATACGATAACAAAAAAGCAATTGGCGGCCTTATTGCTAAACAGCAATCTCTGCCAGGCAACCTGTTTCCTGCAATCTATTTTCATCCATCTTTTAAATAATAATAAAATTATATCATCTCATAGTTAAAATAACGTTAATTTAATCTTAAGCGATATCACAAGGATTTACATGTATTGGAAAATGAAAAATACCCAGGTGTAGCCTCCAAACATTCTTCATCACTAGACCTCTTTTTCCTTATTGACATTTACATTTATTTTCAGCCTATACCCTACTGGTTATACAAGCTACATGGACTGAACATCAGTTACACATGTGAAATTTGTGGTAATTATACCTATAAGGGACCAAAGGCATTCCAACGTCATTTCGCCGAGTGGCGTCATGCCCACGGTATGCGATGCCTTGGCATACCAAACACAGCGCATTTTGCTAACGTTACTCAAATTGAAGATGCCCTTGCTTGTAAGTAAAATTTTAATATTGTTGTTAGTAAAAGTAAGTTCTTGTTTCAGCTATAATTAGTCCTAGGACCCAATGAAAAATGAGATGACAAAGGTTTATGAAATTCAAAATAGTAGTATACATTGATGATATTTATGCGTTTAGTTAGCAGCGGCCAACCCCGACGTTTGGTCGGGGTTTTCGGACACGCGCAGTACAAGCATTTGCGTCATCTATGTTAATGTATATCTGCTGTTTGGACAGAAGCAGTGTTTCATTTTCATGCATTTCAAAGCGCGCTGTTTGTTTATCGAATTCTCGCATTTTGACAGATGAGCTTTATGAACCATTTACATTGGTATGGGAATCGATTAATCTCACTACAAGCAACTGTCCAAATGCACCTATTAAATTATTCAGACTAGTCTACAACATAAACCTACTTTTATGCAAGGCTCTTATAATAAAATTAAAGATAAATATTTCATGAGACATCATGTTTTACTGATAATGATATGTTGATAATTAAATAAATGTTATGTTTTTGCAGTATGGGAGAAAATTAAACTTCAAAAAGAAAATGAAAGATTTGTGGCAGAAAATGATGAAGAATTCGAAGATTCTCAAGGAAATGTTGTGAATCGTAAGACATATGAAGATTTAAAACGCCAAGGACTTTTGTAGATTTTAAAAATTATGTCGATGTGAGATGAAATAAATGATATTGATTAATTGGTTTATTTATTGAAGTGTTCCGTAATCGCTCAATCATTCAATTCACTTGCTTGTCTAGTTTATTATTCAACGTTACCCTAGCAGCACCGGAAACTAAAGACTAGAGTCAATTCCACATAAATAAATCAAGATAGAACGGCGAAAGCAAGTACATAGCTAAGGAATCGCTCGTGTCAACGTCAACTTTTGCGTAAGCCACGCCCCCAATGTATGAATGAAATGTATTTGTGAAAAATGTGAAATGTGTGTGTGGGGATGTGTGAATGAAATAATGATGTAACATGCATTGAAACAAATCGACGACATATCGGTTAACAGTAACCGAAATCAGTATTTACCGACTCAGTTGATGTTAGTATTAGGTGTTAGTACTTATTTATTAGCTGATTTTATTGATTACGTTATCAAGAAATCAATAACCAATTAGACAATATTTATTTTGATCTCATAAGCGAAAATATTACAATTCGTGGGAAGTCGTGTAATAGTAGTTACCTGAAAAATGTTTTGTTTTGATTTATAGTACTGACTTATGATCGAAGTCTTTTATGACATACAGTCCAAACGGGAGCATACTTAAAAAGTGCTTTAAAATTAATTGGTACTGAAATGCTAATGTTAATTCAAATGTATTTATTTATTAGTACTGAAATGCTAATGTTAATTCAAATGAACTAATTTGAATGTAATTTGAACGTAGATTACCGATAATTATTGATAATATTTGTTTATTGCACTTAAACAAATATTATCAATAATTATCGGTAATCTACGTCGCAACACTAGTACACACACGTATCGTATAATTTCATTCGCATTGCGCATTCTACTTGAAACGAAGTCTAGAAAATGTTTTGAAACGCGTAATGGATAAAACATATTGTTGTTCTACATTGAAAATCGCGGAAGATTTTTTTACTTTTTCTACTAGCATTTCAATGCAAACTACTGAAGAAATATATACTGAAGACTTGGCTGTATGGGCTCCATTTCCTTTGCCTTCCCTGCATGGGAGAATTTTATAACAACAAAAAAAATTACACTGACAGTGACATTTGTTTTGAAATTGATTGGGCAGTACGCGTGTATTTGTTGTGCATTTTTGCCCAACGTTATTTCGTATTTTATGTATTTTAATAAATATTATGTAACAAATCATTATTATACACTATCGTTTTCTGTGAACCGAAATGACCGAACGTGCAAGTAGTCGTATATTCACAGGTTGTAGGGTTTTAGGTTATGTTAGTACACATGTGCCTTTTGTCGCTAGATTTATTAAAAAGCGTGGAGAAAATCTTTTTTGTACCAGTGTGGGAAGGTGGTTTCATACATATGGATGTGATCACTTCCGCCTTTTATGTGTCAGTGGTGAACATCCCGGACCAATAACATGTATGAGCGGAGATAACTTTCATGTTTACACTGCGAGCGAAAACAATATTTATGCCTGGCGAAGAGGTTGTGAATTAAAACACATTTACAAAGGTCATAATGCACCTGTTCATTTGTTGTTGCCATTTGGTATACACATAATCTCCATTGATGAAGACAATCAGCTGAGAATATTTGATATTAAAGAAGAGTCTCAGTTCTTAGAGTTACAGTTTGACGCGGAACAATTTAATATAACGACGTTATGCCATCCACCTACATATTTGAATAAAATATTGCTTGGAAGTCAGCAAGGGCAATTGCAGTTATGGAATATTCGCACATCAAAACTAGTATTCACTTTCAAAGGATGGGATTCTCCTATTCGCGTCACAGAACCAGCACCTGCACTGGACGTTGTAGCAATTGCGCTAGGAGATGGGAAGATAAAGTTACATAATTTGCGTTATGATGAGACCATAGTAGAATATATTCATGACTGGGGGCAAGTGAGTAGTTTGTCATTTAGAATGGATGGTGCACCTGTTATGGTAACAGGGAGTACAGAAGGACACATTGTCATGTGGGATTTGGATGATAGGCGGGTGATGTCTCAAGTGCAGTCTGCTCATTCTGCTGCCATATCAGGAATGCAATGCTTGATGTCAGAACCTTTGATGGTGACAAACTCAGAGGATAACTCATTAAAATTGTGGATATTTGATATGCCTGACGGAGGAGCCAGGTTACTTAGGAAAAGGTATATTTTATAACTTAATTATTATACTTATGTTACTTTGTTTATTAATTTATGTAACATATTTTAACATATACATATACTTTTGCAGGGAAGGACATGCCTTACCTCCAAATCTGGTGAGACATTGTGAACCTACTGGCCGCAATCTCTTAGTAGCTGGCAGAGACAGGAGTCTTCACATATTGAACACAATCACAGAAACATTCAATAAAAGTATGGGCAAAGCGTCATACAATAGGAAATTGTCTAAGAAAAAAAGTAAGTTTATTTATATTTATTAACATACATTTGTAAATAATTGTAATAAATGCAATTGATAATGTTTGATTTTTTTTTAGAAAGAAATGAAAAAGATTCAAATGCCTTACCACCAATAACACATCTTAGCTCATGTATGCAAAGAGATAAGCAGTGGGACAGCATTGCCTCTTTACATGATGGGATGTACTTAGCAACCACTTGGTCCTACCACAAGATCCGTATGGGGGACCACAAGTTGATACCCCCATACTTTGAAACAAGTGTTCAAGCTACTTGTCTCACAATAACACACTGTGGAAACTTTGTTATTATTGGTGAGTATTCCAAATATATTCATTATAAATACATCTAAACATGTTTCTAAAATTTAATATTTTTTACTTAGTTGCTACTAAAAATGTTTCCGTCCTACCACAAAAAACTTAAACATCTGTTAAGCATGTGTTTTAAATATCGTTACCACAAGACTGTGTTTTATGATTGTCTAGAGCTAGACGCGGCCTAAACATCGTCTAAACAATAATTTGACAGTTGTTTAACGCATACTTAAACATTAAATAGTGTTTAGTTAAACAAGTGGAAGACAACTGTTCTATTTGTATTTTGTGGTAAGACGGTTAGATGCTAGATAAATATGTTTTTAATGGCATATACACAATAAAATGATGGCAATAATTTTAATCACATTGCAGGTTACAGCAATGGAGAAGTTCATAAATTTAATATGCAATCAGGATTACACAGAGGGTTCTATGGTAATCAGAAAAAACTTGCACATAAAGGTGCCCTGAGAGGTGTGGAAACAGATATTTGTAATCAGAGAGTTATCACTGCTGGAGCTGACGATAAACTGAAGTTTTGGCATTTTAAAACTGGTGAGCTATGGTTAAAACAATTATTACTACAAATTAATAATACATTTAATACTCAAGATACAATGTACTAAATTATGCATATTTTAGTAAATTAATTTAATATACATACATCTAATACTAATAAAGTTACTATAAAGGAGTTATAAGGAAGGAATAGTTATTCAGTGTTTTGTCACTTTCTGACAACTACTGTCTTCTGAATGTCTGACGAAGACAAAACACTGAATAACTATTTCAACCTTATACCTCATGCATTAGTAAGAGTGTAAATATATAAATAACCCAACTTTGTGATCTCGAGGTCCTCTGTGCTTCGGAAGGTACATTAAGCCTTTAGTCCCGGCTATTGTATTGCGACTGTTTCTCCCCACCAACCCACATTGGGCCAGCATAGCGGTTTATGGCCCATACTCCTCATGTGTTTCTCCATGAGGAAGGTCTGTGCCCAGCAGTGGGAGGTATATAGGCTGAGGACAATATGTATAATACAGAGTCATTAGAGTGACATAGAATGGGCTGTAAATAAGAACTGAATACAATGATAATACAAATTAAAGCCTAAAACATTTTCCAGGAATATTTTTAACAATTGAATTATTGGAATTGGATTTGATAAATTACCAATTGTGAAACAATTGTATGTAAATGAGATAAGAACACTAAAACAGTCCTATAGTTGAATATTTTAAGAAATTGGTTTTTTCCAATACTTTTTAAAGAAAAAAAAATTAAAACTGTCTTTTTCTAGGCACCATACCATATCATGTAATGAAGCTTGAAGAATCTGTGACAATGACAACCTTGCACAGGGACAGTGGGTTACTGGTGCTTGCCAATGAGGATTTCACCATCACTGTGATTGATATTGATACTATGAATGTGGTGAGGAACTTCGATGGACATCAAGGGAAAATCAATAGCATTGATTTTGATCCTCAAAGCAGGTTTGTTTAAAAAGCTTAATATTGCATTAAGTGTTTATTTTATCTTCCCTTTATCTCATAATAACATGTAAAAAGAATCAAATGATGTATTTCTTTAATAAATACCAAGAAAGAACAAAGTAGAAAATATTTATGACAATACAAATTGTAATTTTCATAATTCAACGTATTAAAATATTATAAATGAAACCAATTTATTTGGGTTGTAAAATATAAAATTTTTCATATTGGTGTCTTTGTTACAGATGGGTCATTAGTACTTCTATGGATTGCACAATTTGTACATGGGATATACCAAGTGGCCAATTAGTGGATATATTTTCCGTACGTTTTGAAATAAATGCAATAAATAAGTGTGACTATAGTTTTCAGGCTATAGTATTCTAAACAGAATTCTATATTTTTATTTTATATTTTTGTGATACTATTGTTAATTCTAAAACTTGATTTTATTTTTAGGTAGAAAAACCATGTACTTCTTTGAGTATGTCGCCCACAGGAGACTTTTTAGCGACAACACATGTTGGCGAGCTTGGCGTATTTCTATGGGCTAACAGATTGTTATACGAAAGAATATTCCTAAGGCCTATTAATCGCGATACTGTGGAAGTGCCTCAGCTAAGTAAGTGAAGAATTATTGATTATTTGATTTATGTTTTCAAAATTTGTGTTGAAAACTTATATTCAAACTAATTTATTACAGAGTTACCAAGCACAGTCCCAGAAAAACCAGTTATAGATGATCTAGGCGTAATTGATATCGGCGAGGAACCTGAATACAAGTCACCTGAACAAATCAGTCGGGAATTGATTACATTGTCTAACCAACCTACATCTAGATGGCTCAATTTACTCCACTTGGATGTTGTTAAACAGAGGAATAAACCGAAAACTCCATTTACGGTTCCCAAGTCGGCTCCATTCTTTTTACCCACAATACCTAGTTTAGAGTTAGAATTCGATTTAGATAAAGAAAAAGAGGGGGGTAAAGAAACTAAATTACTAATACCAGATTCTTTATCAACTCTATCAGTGTTTGGAAAGAAACTGGTGAATAGCGAAACGGATGCAGATTATAGTGAATGCATAGAGAAGATTAAAACTTGGCCACCAGCTACGATAGAAGCTGAAGTTTCCAGTATGGCGCCTGATGTAGGAGGTTCTATTGATGTTATGAGGCATTTCTTACTAATGGTTGACGTCATGTTGAGAAGTAATAAAGATTTCGAACTGGCCCAGTCTTATTTGAGCCTGTTCTTAAAAACGCATACAAAGTCCATCTCCCAGTGCCAAGAATTAAGAAACACTCTCGAGCCTATTGAAGAAGCGGCGACAAAAGCATGGTCGACGTTGCAAAACCATTTAATGTATAATATTTGTGTTGTAAAGTCTTTGAAAGATATGTAAAATAAATAATTGTTAAGTATTTTAAAGCGGATTTTCTTAAATAACCCCTAAATTAACGAATCCGTAAGCATATCGCATTGCTTTTTAGCTTTTATTTAATACTAGCTGTTGCCCGCGACTTCGTCCGCGGTTACTGGTTTTTTAACTATCCCACGGGAACCCTTTAATTTTCCGGAATAAAAGGTATCTAAGATGTTGACCAGGGATATAAGGTATCACCATGCTAAATTTCAGTGAAATCGGTCCAGTCATTTCGGAGATTAGCCCGTACAAACAGAAACAAAAAAACCTATTTTACATCCCCCCGACTTGATTTTAAGCATTTTTTTTCTATGTATAGACCTCCACAGTTTTTTTATATGTATAGATTTTTATCATAGACAATAGAACACTCAACAGGAGGTACTCAGGGGTCTACTCACGTCTTTTAAGTCAGCCCTAAAATCGGCGGCTACTCTACACTAAAATCATAACGATTTGCCTACACACGAGGCGATTTAGGGGGCAACTTAGGGCGCTCCCCTCCACTGCTCCGATGTTGACCCGATGTTGGCTCTGAAGGCGTAAGTAGACACTTTTAATTTGGGTGTTATTTAAACGGTTAGAATATTCGAATATTGGTCATCAAAAAAATACAACATATGGGCAGCAAATATTTCTTAATTGGTCAGAAACTTATGGTCAGCAAATATTAGGTTACCTATGAAACTGGTGTTTTGTATGGAGATTTTGGGGATGTCTGCATTTTACATACTAACATTTTATCAGTTTTCTTCACAACGATAAATCCAGAGATAATATTTGGCATGTATCATTAGACAAGCTTTAGCAATATGTGTGTGAACACGCTTGATAAAAATTATTCATCGTTTTTATGTTAATGCAAATCAAATGATGTATTCGGGAGGCAGTTAAAAATAATTGTCTTTGTGTCTAATTTTAACACAATTAAAACTTACAACAAATTATCAAAACAAATCAAAAGAGCTCAAAAATATAGTCTATATTTTAGACGAGGTAATACTCTGAATATTAATAGTTACAGACAAAATACTAAGAGAGAAAAAAACACCAATTTCATAGGTAAGGACCCAATATTTCTAAATTGGTCAGCAATAAAAACGAATTAGGCAGCAACGCTTTTGTTGCTGACCAAATAATTAAATGGCACCCCAATTAATTACTTCCCCTTTAATTTTATGTTAGATATAAAGTGCAGAATGATGGAGGTAGTTAGCGGTAGTCTGACCAGCTGCTGCCCGAAGAGGAGCTCTGTAGCGTAGTGGTTAATTTTGTTTCGCTATTGAAAATAAAGCAACAATTGCCTTGGTTAGACCTAGGATGGGCGACCAAAAACTTAGACGATGACGAGTCTGCTGACTGTATAAGTAATATACCCAAGCAATGGATGGATTGGTTTGTCTTTAGACCACTTTGGGGTTTTGTTATACAGGTTCTTTTTTTGTACCTTCATATGACAGGCAAGCTCTTGGCCTTCATCTCACCTGATAGTAAGTGACGATACGGCCAAGGTGGAAGCGAGCTTAAACTAGGCGTGAAGAAAAGTTTAAAGATTTCTTTTAATTACCTACTGTTCATTTTTTAATAAAAAAGCAGCGGTAGCTGAATTAGGACAATGACTCGTTTTCGAGAGCTCTCGGGACTCGCGGGATTTATCCTACCGCCTGTATCACAAAGTTTTTCTTATGTACCTACCTACCTACAGTTCATTATGATCATCGCTTGCCTCACGTTGTACCCGGTGCATGGCAACAGGCTCGCCACTTGTTGCATAAGTAAGTATATCTGGCGAAACGTGGGTGTTTAACACTTCTGCCTACCCCTTCGGGGAAAGACGCGTGATTGTTATCTATTGTTACCAAATTGAAATCAAAATCAAAAATCATTGTACATAATTATAATAAAACTGTAGAGGTCAAATGTCTGTACATAGAAAAAAAATGCTTAAATCCAAGTCAGGGGGATGTCAAAAGAGGGAAAAAAAAGACAATACATTTTTTGTGTCTGTCTGTTTGTACGGGCTGATCTCCGAAATGGCTAAACCGATGGAAATTTTGCATGGTGATACCTTATAGATACTTTTTATTCAAGAAAATTAAAGGGTTCCGTGGAATAATTAAAAAACCAGAAACCGCGGACGAAGTCGCGGGCAACAGCTAGTTTCTAATAAAAACCTAATTGACAGAAATTTTTAAATTTACCTTCACACCTGTGTAGCCTATTGTTGTGTGTCACATCCTGTGTAGCTTATATCCGCCAATTGTACATAAATAATGTATTTTTATTACGTAAGTAATATACAGGGAAGGTGTGTAGAATATGTACGTAAAACACGTTAATTTTCACGTCATGATACAAATCGTTTTGCTCAAGCTTTCCGTACTTACCTACCTAATATCAAAAAGGGTATTGTAGGCTTTCACGATAATGGTTTAACATAATAGATTATTCTTAAGTATAATATTTACCTACAGAAGGAAAAATTGTTGCGTAAATCCATATTCTTATACTTAGGTATATCTTTGTAATTTTTCCTGTTTGGTAAGTGATGATAAATGAAAGTCGAAAGATTTTGAATGTATTGAACAATATTTGTACTTCATTTTTGATGATGCCACCTTTTTTAGATACTTATAAGAATAGTTTTTTCCTAATTTTAATGATGTGTTGATAACTTACCATAATTGTAAAGTATAGGTAACTGTTTTTCGTTGCTGACCGTAGTATCTTATCTGCGCTTACAGACGTCCGACGTGTTCTGAAATAATCGAAAAATGTATGGCGAAAAGTTGGAAACTTAAAACCATATAGCCCATTAAACATTTCAACAAAGTAGAGAGGAACTTCCTGTCTACTCTTATGCAGAGCAGCATAGTGGAACCACAAGTGGACCAGTTGTTTATAAATTAAAATATGTAGCTAATTTCTTCGCTACTATAATCCTTCAACCTGCTTTCATATCATCCACAATCAAAAGCATTTTCTTATTTGAAATGCCTAGTTTTCCACTGAAATAATTCTCCGTCATTGGCAGCTCTGTTTGTAGACGATCCGGTATCTTGACGGCATTTATTGAATATTTTTCGAAGGGAATTAAACCACGACGATCGGCTCACAGAAGCCAGTCTTCATTAATGCCTTGCTTCATTTTCGCAATAAGTATTCATTTTGCCCCTCCTACTTCTGCGGGAAGTCTCAATGAAAATCTGATTGTGCTTCCTTCGCATTATGAATATCTATCAAACGCCTTATCTCCAGCTTTTATTGAGACGGAGTGCTGAACAAATAACGCTAAAGGAACGGTTTAATAATGAATAACATTTTTGTTCGTCGCCAGTTGATGCTAACAATGGCCTTTCAGGTTACATCGATGTGTGCGCTTTCATTTGCAAGCGCTTTAGAAAATGTTAATTTCCGGAGGGCGTTAGTGGGTTCGTACTATTTTCAGTTAAATATATGCCACAAACTGTTCGTTGCACACCTGCACATTTACCATAGTTCTAGAAAGATTACGATTTTCTTTAATTATTTTACAGTTTTCACAGAGATATGTTAGTAATCTCTGACAATAACTTAACCGAGGAAAAAGCAATATTATATTTATATAAATAATAGGAACTAATGTATTAAAATCTACGTGTAAGGAACTCATGTTTAGCCCAAAAGAGTAGGTGAGCACATCTACATATCGCTTTATTATTATTCTCCTTTTTGTTCGTAGTATTTAGTATAGATAGGTACTTTTACTTTTTATCGTTAAATAGTAATTATTAACAAAGTACTCTAAAACATTTGAATTGAAATAATAAACTTGTCACGTCTCCGATATCACAAAAGTATTTGGTTCGAATGTCGCTAGTAGGAAATGAAGAGTGCCCGTCCATTTTCTATTACCGGCGTTTTATTCCAGGCCATTTAACTTTTTCAGTATAAAGTTAAATCTTTCAAGCGGCCGAGTGCGAGGTTGGCTACTTCGCGGTCGGCCCACGGGGGATTATCGACATTAAATGAATGGTAATTGATAAGTATAGGATTTCAATTTGAACCTTAAAATGATTTTCTTTTAAAAATTTATATGAACGTGTAATAGGAGATTTTGTTCAAGTCACATCGCTCTCTTGTATCTATTGCACCCTTTTTTAGCACTTTCGAGGCTTTAGGCAGGCCACACACTCTTGGCTTTCTGACAGGGCGATGATGGCGATGCCCTTCGGGGCGTTGCCTGTACCCAGGGTCAGGCCGTTGACGGGAACGGGAACGGGGTTATTTGGTTTGCAGGCAGCCACGGCTCGTCAGTAGTCGCTTCCTTGGCAAGGAGCGGCTGATCTTCCTCTAGGGACAGGCCAGTTGAAACCGAAAGGCCATGCTGCGTCGGAAGCTGGTGCATAAGAGCCCGGCTCCGAATATCGTAGCGGAGGTGTAGCCCCCGGTGGGTTTAGTTAGTGGGTTCGAGTTCCACATACTTAACCTAACCTTCCCCCGAAGGCGGGTATGGGTCGGCCATTACCCCGGGTCAAAAAAAAACACACACTCTTAGGGTACCTATACCTGACAGGTTTTCGTATGTATTAGCAAATCTGTAGCGTATACCCTAGCGTGTATGACCTGTATAGGGTTCTCGAGTGACGATTGTTATAAAAGTCCGATTTTATAATCTGTTTGTCTGTTCTGTTTTATACTCTGTACAATTGTTAAGTAAATTGCATAGAGTAACTTAAATATAAATTGTCTTTGGCTGTCTCTCCCTTTGGCTTTTGGCTAATTGTCTGTGCTAATGGCCGCAATAAAGTTCTCTATATTAGCAAAGCAACAAACATAACAAGCCCTGAATAATTATTTAAAGGCATCTGCGCATAGCCTAGCAAACTATGCGACATTGGCGACGAGGATTATTATCGAACAACATAAATCGCATTTCATAAGGGCAGCCGGCGAGTTACGTCAGCTGGAAGAAGCTTTATTGAGGCGAAATTATTAAAGTGAGTCTTATTAAAAATTCCGATTTTTTGTTTGTGTACATAATTATGAAAAACACAAGCCATAGCTCGTGAATTTTACAATTAGTGGCACCAGGCGCGCACTAGGCCATGCCGCCATTTGAAAGTAACACATGTCCATGGAAAGTAGATATAGGTATGTAAAGGTATTTCAAAGCAAAATCACTGTAATGAATATCAGTAAAGAAAACTGGACTCAATATCTATTAACGGTGGTTGGGTTTGATATAATAATATAGTGACTTTATTAACAGAGCTATGCTATCCGGAGGAAATAGAAAAGAAAAGTTTTGACGAGCTAAATGTATATCATTTAGCTACATTTGATTCCCGAACCGTCTGATATTGCTGAAACGTACATTTAGAAAGAGAGTTCAGGATACAAATGAAAGCATCAATGAATTCGTGACAATTTTAAAAAATTTGGCCAAAACTTGCAACATAGCGCGATCAATTCTTGCCAAATTTAAAAACTGAAAGCATAGTTATGCGACAACGACCATTTACTGGGATGCGCCATGATGGCAGTTCCTAAATGGTGAACCAAGGCGATTTGGCAACGGAAGACAATGACTGATCGATTGTAGTGGAGATCCTTTAACGTAAACCTTAACTACTGCTGTAGTTACTTTTTTTTAGAAACATTTCCTAAGGAAAATCTACTGACTGCAAACTTCCTTGACAGTTGCCTATGAAAGTATATAAACAGAGTTTAAACTAAAAAAAAAACCGACGCGCTCTTGTCTTGTAAATTGCATTAATTGTCTTATCTAATAACCCTGGACGAGCACTGGCATCTTGTTGAGACGATGAGATTTATACGATTTTTTATTAAAACATAATTACTACATAATTGAACAAAATTATGAATTCAAGGTGGAGGTAAGGTAAAACTATAATGATACATAATGTATCACATGCTTTAATGAATTTCTATTGGAGTTACGTAGGCATTTTGAAAACAGAAGGATTTACAATTTAAAACAGAAAAGGTTTTTCAAAAACTTGTGTTTGTTTAAGTGCTTGGTTAAGTATTTCTGCTTAGCAAAAGAGGTTTTAAAAGTTTTATAACGAAAAAAGACCGAAGTTGCGATTCAACTTCATTTTAATCTTGTAAAGTTTTATACGACTGAATAATATCGGTAGGTAGATAAGTAACAGGTAAGTTTAGACATGCACTGGGTACAGTGTGCGGTAAACAATATACATAATATACAGATAGATTCATAATACCTACATTTTATTCAATCTCGGTACAGGCGGAGAGCGAACTAGTGACTTTTGCACGAGTAGTATCAATTTTCCCAACTCTGCTATCGCTGTCTTACGCTGGCTTATCATTCACCTATATCTACTTAATCGGCTTCATCATGATGTTAAAATTAGCAATTAAGGTATTCATTAATATAATATACCTTTGTTACTGATTGGCATTTCATATTCAAATGCCAACGATGACGAAATTCCTACATTTTGTGAAGTAGTTCATTGTTCGAGTCAAACCACATCAGATTTTCGTTAATGAAGCCCAATATGCGGTATTTATAGTTAATCCTACATTTTAATTAAATTTTTAGTAAGGGGTTTACCTACTTTCTCGGTTCTGTGTATTAAAATTGGATATTGGTAAGTCTATTTATTGACAAGGTGATACCTACATTGTGTGCTTAATCGAATATCCCTTCGCCGTCTACAACAATGACATTGTAACATTGTAATCGTTCGCACCATCATTTTTCAAACAAATTACGGCGATTTCTCTATAATTTCCGAACTAAGTCTAAGAAATTGGGGGAGCATTAAACTGATTTCCTCGCTTTAGTGGGATCAGTTAAAAGTACATTAAGCAATTACATTAGTATGCCAAGAATAGCGGAATCCGCTGCAGAATAGACTTATCATTCTAAAGGTTTGAATGAAAGCCCAATTATTATTGTCCAGAGGAAATCGTTATTTGCTGCATTATCGATATGATTGTATCAAACAACGTTTACTTGTAGATGACACCCGATTGAAAAAAATGTCGTTGCGTTATGTAAACGCGTTTACGTAGGTATATTAAGTGATGTGGAATCGTTTCATCAAAAGTGTATGGGGTGGAACTGGTTGTTGACCATGGGTTAATTAAAAGCAAACAGTTGGGAATTTACCTTGTCCACCGACCGCTTTCACGATGGCCTAACTCACACATCTGTGATCGTAATACCTATCAGTTGTTTACGGCATAAAAGCTGATGAAAATTGCTTTTTTGAGTTTATTCTGCTAAAAATGTTATGGCAGTTTATCCTTGTTTGACAGAGTATCATTCTGTTAGCTTGAAATACATTTAACGTAAAGTTTAGTTTTTCCTGGCGTGACAACTGCAGTAATTTTTAATGAACGGAATGATATTGTGATTCAGTTTCATATTATCTTTTGGTTTCATTGGTGCAGTATCACTAAAATAGTTAAAGCAAAATACTATTTCGTGAAAAACAAAATTTAACGACAAATAAATAATTATGATATATAAAAAATGAAAGGACAATGAAAGCTATGACAAAATGTAAACAAATATAAAAATATTTTAAGGAATTTTAGTAGGGTTTATAAATAAAAACAACGTGCGGGAACAAAACACAAAATAATAAAGTGTTTTTGTATTCCGATATTAACTGTTGGATTTGCTCTTGAAAAAACGGAAACACTGACATAACTTGTAATGAATAAGCAACGTTTTTTTACTTTGTTCAAAAGTAACATCATTCCGAATTTGTTAAAAAATATTTTTACGATTATTTGTAGCTTTATTATTAAATAAGCGCGAGAGAGCGCAAAGCAAAAAATTAAGTGTTTTTTGTTTTTTACGCTCTCCATGAAACAGAAACGGGTTTTTGGTTTAGTAAGGCAAAGGGCACTAATTCAATTCAAAATTTTTAGTAAAAATCATTTTAATTGTGCGTCAATCATGAAAAAACTCAAAACTATTTATTATTATTGTTGTCATATCTTTAGCTGCATTATTTCTAGAGTTAAAAAGGAATAGTTTTGCTCAACATAAAGCCTATGTTGCTAAAATAAAAATACTTATTAATTGTAAGATGAAAGCTTTCTTGTTAACAAAATAAAAACTTGCTTTTAATTAGATGCAAAACGTCGTTTGTCTAATATATTTTTATTCGCAAAAAGTTTTGGATTATATCTGCTATAAATAAAAAAGCTATTTTAATTCCGCATATGATAAAATAAGTCGGAATAGTGGGTTACTGTTATAAAGCTCCATACAAATTGGGCATTGTCCCTTCATGCAATTTCATGCTTTCGGAGTATATTATTTCGAAAAGTTTATAGTAGAATCTTTATCTTTCACAATCATTTTAAAACATTTCTGAAATATGTTACGGATATTTGAATTTACCCGGACTGAAAACCAAAACATGCATATCTTTTGGTCTGTAGAAATTTCGTTAAAGAAATTATTTCGTTCCAAAGCTAGCCGAAGCTCTGACGCTTTTGAATGAAATACGAATGTTTTTGCGTAACTGGAGCATTTTGGCAAACTGAACCAATGCGGTAATTAAATCTTCTAAGAGCTATTTGTCTCTTCTTCAAATTACGAGTTCAAATTAGTAGCTGGATATGTGTACGAAATTCATTCAAAGACTTTTTTAGTCAGATTGGACACAGCGAACGCGAAGCTGGCAAAAAGCGACTAGAAAATCCCATTTGGAGTATGATCGCATTACCATATAATCACTATTGGACAGTGCTTTCGCCTCTCGATTCTCGCAGCTGTTACACTTTTCCCATTACCTAGGGGAATCTTGGAGAATATTATGATTTTATAGCTTCATAAGGTGGATACCTTATATCACTTCTTTATACCAACGTTAAGACGTGCTCTTGCTTCTTTCGATGTAGAAAATGTTAAATGATGAATGGTGATGAATTTATCTTAGTATAAAATAGACCGAAAGTGTGAGTAGCCACTTCATAGGGTCAATATTACAAATAGGATAAATCTGAGCTGTTGTCCGTTTATAAGTACATGCAATTAAAATGTATTATTTTAAATTTATTCTACTGCTTCCGACAGTTTTGTTAGTTAGTCCTTGTCGTATAGTTTTAGTTCCTTTCAGTCCGAATCGTAGCAAACAGCTTTTCAATTATTTTTTCAATTTATATCTAAAGCTTTCCAATAAAGCCTCTTCTAAATTTATCTAGCTAGAGTTGCATGAAATTTGTCCACTTTTTTATTTGTTGCAAGGAATGACTAATATTTTTCTGTGGATTCGTTTCATGATTAAATTACGTTGAATATAGATAGTCGCATGCCGTGGCCGACGCGGCTATAAAATAGATAATATTCAAATGAAGCATCGGAGATAGCTTGGTGACATCTACTTTATCGTTTGAGATATCTGAGCACTTCTATTAAATAGTTGTGGTAAAAAAAAAACGATAAACGTTTCGACTATTTTCATGTTTCCCTATTCCTTTTATTTATACTGTAATGAACAGACTGCAACCTGAAAGTATTGCGCAGTCAATACTCTTCCATTATGTTTTACCCCACCTCTTTCTTCCTCAGGCTATATACGTCCGACTGCTGGGTACAGGCCTTCCATATGAAGAAATACATGAGGAGTATGGGCCGTAACACCACCACGCTGGCCCAATGCGGGCTGATGGGTAACCCCACCCCTTATCTATAGCATTATTGAAACTAAAGTCGTGGTAAGCTAGCTGGAGTACGGTGGTGACCACAGAAGTTACGATATACAACTTTGTATTACCGAAGAATGTTACGTCTCTGGTATATCGAAGTGAACTGTCAATCGCTATTGATCAAAGTTTAACTTTCACTGTGTTTCTGAGTACTGAGAGCGTGGTTCAATAGCTAAATTACAGATCATATTTTATCTAGTATTTATATATAAACCGTGATTCTTGTAGACTAGTAAACGCTGACAAGGAGTATTTCCAGATCTAAATTTATGTGCACGTCATGCAGGGAAATAAAGTTAAAATAATTCAATCGGTATAAGTTAAAAGCTTGTACAATAAAACTTTAAAGAATACACGCGTGTATCACTTTTCATTAATGTAAATTGGCTCTACATCTATACCTATAGTTCTTGGGTAGGTGGTATGAGTTAAATCAATTTTCGTTGCTGACCGTACACGTCCAGACGAGTGGGAGAGCGTGGATAAATTTCAATTAGGATTTCGTTTCTCGATATCTTTAGCAGTTATATTTCAAAGTTCATTTTACATGGAAACATTTTCGGTGTTACCTGCTTTAAAAGACTTATCTGAAGAAACCTTTTAGTTATTTATATACTAGTTTAATTAGCTGTGAAATATTTCCTTTCAAATTCCACTAAAATTGTTCGCTTGTAAAATATTACTAACATAAATTTACTTATAACGCTGGAGAAGTCCGTGAGACTTCTAACAAATTTTCATTAAAAGTCTCTCTTTTTGGTAATTTTTTTTGTTATTTTTATGAATAGTTCACCCGGTTGGACTTTATTTGTCTCTGAAAAGGGTTGTTTTCTAAAACTGACTATGGCAAGGGCCTTTCATTTCGCTTGCGGCTCCACTGACTTCGTCCGCAGGGTCCTTTATATACTAGCTTTGAACCCTTTTGTGCACAATTCTGCCACCAGAGGGTTGAGGGTTCAGAAGAAGAAAATAAAGAAGAATTTAGGGGCGAGACACCTTAACGTTGCATTGCCCAAGTGTCTCTTGCAAGAGTCCTATAAGGTGAAAGATTGTAGCTATGAAATACTGTCATTGTGAGGACTATATTACCCAGTGGCTAGGGAACATTACTTACCGAACTAACGACGGCTGTTTACTGTTTGCTTTCGTAGAACGACGTGCATAGTCGCAAATGCAGGCCTGCTGGGTTGAGCCTCATAAAATCATATTACGTATGGTTATCGTATTAGAAATAATATTTAACGGCACAAACTGAACTGAAAATATTTGTAGTGATTAATTTTTTTTTGGTAATAAGCAGTGTCATAATACGGGTTACAAAACAAGCATCTGTGTTTACTTGTAGTAGTCGCTGACCAATACTGGCAGCCAAATAAATTCATTCATTACAGTTGCAAAATAACTAAGATCCCGATGTCTATATAAATGATGAATGCGAACTCTAACCAAAGGCAGAATCGATCCTAATATTCAACGACTGAATGTTTATGTTGTTATATTCTGGTTTATGATATAAAGTTAACATAGTCTAAAGTTTCAAGATAGAGGTAATAGTATTTAATGACATTTTGAAGCTCAAAAGGTTATAAACTTATATTCAAAGTCATAAATGTTAACGTGTTTGAATTGGTTGAATTACAGGTACTGAAGCAGTAAAAAAATATGTAATAATAATTGTCTTTGTAAATATTCTGGAACATTTTGGTGTTTGATTAATTAGTGAATTTGAATTACATGTAATATTATAGAAGAAGATGTGCATAGTTTTCAAATATAAAAGTACCTAATACTGACTCGAAATCGCGAAAGACAGCGTCGAGCGATGAACATGTTTATACTTATTGTGTCAGAAAGCATTAGTACTACTTACATTGCATACTCGTGTTGGAGGTGTGTGTTTACTGGGTACAGAGACTTTTCATATTAAGTCACAAGTAATTGTTGTTTATAGTATAATCTAGGCGCGACTGTAGTCTTACCTGAAATGGTGGGCTGTCTGCTTTTGTGATAAATTAAGAATCACTTCTCCACTTTTTTGTGAATTGAGAACCTGGGTGGTGTAGTGTTAGTAGTTAGTACGCTTTGGCTTCGATATCGAAAACCAAGCTACCTTCGCCATCATCAGGCTCTGATGGCTGACCAAAACTTTGTGATCTCGAACGCCTCCGTGTTTCGCAAGGCACGTGAAGGTTCGTAGCCACCGGGACAGTGCAACCTTTTCTACCCACAAACCTTCACAGGGCCAGCGAGGTGGAGGCTTATACTCCTCATGAGTTTCTCCATGAGGAAGTGCCCAGCAATGGGACGTATAAAGTCTAAGGAGGGAAGTAAATTGACATTTATCATCCTAGTTCTATTCCAGGCACAAATGTATCTTACTTTCCTCAACGACCTTTTCGGTCCTCGTTTTGACGAATGTCGGAAATTCGTGACAGGTACGAAGTTCTACGTTTCTGTTCGCTTTGCATAGGACAAGTGTATAAATTGTAGACGGTATTCGTGTATGTCGGCATACGTTCGCCGGACGGAACAGTAATTTGCATGACGGTTAGCAATAAATTACCGAAGATGACCGAACACATCGCGTATCTTCCGCCCGCGTACAAATTAGGCGCGAACTGGTACACTATGAATGTGTAGACGTTGTAATGTATGTAATATGAAATATGTTGAACGAGTAAACTTAATTCTGGACTATGAAAAGAGAATTTCGCAATAATATTTCGAACAAAATCATAAGGCACCTTCATGAATTTTTATTCCATTCCGTATAAAATAAGGACTCTTATATTTTGATGAGATCACGCTATGCAGTGGACTCCACTTGGTCACATTTCAACGTAAGTCTTACTTATCAATCTGTTTCAATGGGTTGTGGGCTACACCTACACATCCTATTTTGTACATAATTTATATTTTTATGATTATTAAGCTATTGCATAGCTTCTATCGCGGGCCTTGAGCGCGGAGACCGAATCCAGAAATTCCGTAACGAAAAAACCTCACGCTCCCCACTCCGATGCGCAAGGAGGTGTGGCTTGAAGGCCGTGCATCGTCTAACGTCGTTTCAGTTCGGCAGTCTTCGACACGGCGTTAAGATAATAAAACCCACATGTATTGTAAAATAATAAAAAATATTTTAAACAATATTAACTTTATTTATCTATTTAATAATAGAAAAATTTGTTTTCTTATCGGTCACCACGCTCAAAAAGTGTATCTTGAATTAATATCAAAGAAAAAGAAATAATGCATGAATAAAATAAATAAATAAAATTATAATTGCATAAGGTGATACAAAATGCTATGCAATAGCTTTACCGCGGCAGTCCCCGAGTGCCACACGTCTTTTTTATTAATTACAACATTATTCACAAAAACTCATACCTTTTTTCAATATCAGATGTTATCGTCGGCGTGCCCTGATATCGGACCCTTGCACCGGCGGCGCACGCATGCGCAGAAGCGCGGACCGTGCGACGATGACCGACGAGAACCGAACGGGGACGAGAGGCTGCGCGCCAAGTTATGACACTTGAGATGTCAACAGTTAAACACGAAGTTCACAAAAATATTTGCCTTTGTTTATTGTTTCATTTAAGTTTCTTTTTAATATCTTGATGCACTTTAAGTTCGGTGCCCATGCCTGACAAGTCTTACACAATCTTTCCTGAATATACTGCTTTTGTCTGAAGGTGTTTTTGTTTGTAAAAAAGTATCACTTTAAACTTACTCCGAACCAACGGTGACGTGCATACATGGAAGGAAAAAAGTGTGAGTAAAACTTTATTGTTTTATTTGGGTGTCGTAAACATTTCAACCCCAAACGGTTATGCGTTGCGTACGGAAACTTTAATGTGTGTTAGTGGGCGTAGGTTTTTTCCTAGCTCTCTGCCTGCAGGCCCAGCAAACAGGGGATGAGCATACCATCAAAACGCCAAACATGTATAACTAGCCTGCAAAAAACCCACCAAGTGACAATAATAATAACTAATATTGGATCTCTAACGATTTACTCTTTTAGGAATTTAGGCTCTTTGCACATGGAGCAACTGAAGTTGAGACAACTATCAATTTTTTAAAAGTTTCCTGAAATAGTTGCCGGTTACAGCAACTGAAAATTGTTGACGATCACCGAAACTCGAGTTGCTATGTGTGCGCAGTCCCATTGAAATATGTAAACAGCTAGTTGCCAGTTTCTGGAATAGTTGCCCAATGTGCACAGCGCCTTAGCGCCAGTTTTTTGATCCGTGGTTGACCAGTTGACCAGTAGGTTAAAATATGGATCAATGGCAAAAACGTATGCTGTCGTGATATGACAGCTTGTCCAATAGTCGAATTTTCAAACATGCCAAAAGTTTAATACTCATAGACAATTTAAACACAAGCTGCTGGGTTGCACGATGCTGCCGTGTTGGTCCGGGACGCTCCCGTATTGGTCCGGGACGCAAAAAGAATGTGCCAACTGCTTTTCTTGCCTAGCATGTCGTAAAAGGCGACTAAGGGCGTACTGGGTACTGGGTCTGTGATCGTGTAGGCGACGAGCTAGCCACTTGTTACTACTTTTTCACAATTTTCCATCTGACCAAACCTAATTTTTGTATGGCTAAATGTGGTCTTAAGGAACGCAGTACTCTTTGGACCCTGCCGACCCCTTCGGGGATTACAGGCCAGGCGTGATTGTATGTATGTATGATGCTGGGATTAGGAAGATGGCGGCAGGCGGCACAGCTGATGTACCTATATTGCTTTGAATTTTCATCGCAAACTTAACAATTTGTCAAGCTGACGTCACACATTTTGGCTTTTCCATTGACGCTATTGGTCTAGAATTTAACTATTGTGATTGCTATGACTATGGATCAAAAAACTCACTCTTAGACCTGGTCCGGTGCTTGTTTTCATCAATTTGTTAAGCTGTTTATTTTTGTTTACTTTATTTTTTTTTTTTTTATCCAAAAGTGAGTAATAATAGTTTATAAATTTTAGACATAAAATTTTGTTGATTTTCAATTCCTGAACCCAAAATTTCCTGTTAGGTATTCACTGCCTAAACATTCGTGACAGTATAAGAACTATTCATCTCTATTTGCACGTATTACCTTCTTCTTGGAGATAGGTAATTTATAAATATTATATGTGCGTCTATATCGAGTACGCGGAAGGTTAGTAGATATTTTTCACAAAAAATGTTGTCCGGGCTAGAATTGTGGGTTTATTTTTATTGGCCACCTTACATAGGTGATTTTGGGTTGGGATACAGAAATGTGTTTAAGGTGTCATCTTTGGGGAATTTTTTTTTTCATATTACGTCGACGTACGTCGTACGTCGTCGTACGTCGCATCCTCGTCGCATCATACTCAGATACCAGGCAATCATGTATTTGGTAGAGATGCACATATGGCAAGCGTGATCGAAACCGCCGTGTCCGGACTGCGATGTTCCGTTGTTGTAGCCCATTTTTCTATATATTAAATTATTTATAAATTATTAAATAAACTAATTATACTGAAAACTACAACGATGCAACTGAGTATGATGTTATTATATGATATTTGTCATGACAGGTACGATTGTTCTGATATTGTTAATATAATTCGTTATCAGGTGCCGACGAGGCCACGCATACGAGCTTGCCGCAACGGCTAACACATTTGCAACAAAAACATGTCGTACTAATTCTGGTAAACGCTCACTCTTCAACGCGTTGCTGACACTTATAATGAAGTATTCACTAATGTAGATATTTTTAGATATAACTATAATTCATATCGAAAACAAATTGTAAAACAATAACAAGTACAAGAAGTCAACACTTTTGCTGATACACGATTGATTACTTCTGACTTACTTACTATTACTCTCAATTATCTACTAACTAAAGTAAAATATTAATTCTGTGGTCAATTCTGGTGCTGATTTCACAAATACCTACTCATTGTTTCAAATTCATTGTTTATATTGTTTTGTGAACTTGTTTGTTGATCCAAATAAATAGAAAAGAAAAGCAATTTTACTGTCGACTATACATAAAAAAACTAAAAAAAACTTGCAGTAAGGATTAGTTAAAGTATACTTTAAAATACTTACTAGCTAGATAGTATTTCAAGGATATAATTGCACGTTTTACGCCGTACCGGGCCGGCAGTAACTAGCATCTCTTTCGGTGTAGTCTGCAGTTCTAGCAATAGAGAACTAATAACTTTGCCGTAAAACTCTGAAGGGGTTCTGCTTATTAGTTTACTACGTGTACAAACTGAAATGTAAACGTTACAAAGATGTGTTACCTACTATGTAAGTAAAGACTTTGTTATCTTGTACATGAACTGTACTTACACACAAAGCATTCATATGTAATGGAATTGGAAATGCTTGTGCGAAGTCTAGTTCAGTAGTAGACGACTGACGGCTTATATGATGACGATATCAAATCATCGATTAATGTGTTTGTATAGAGTGAGTAAGTCCGAATTCTGCCGAGTGCGTACTATGTATACTATTAGGTCCTTACCTATGAATTTGGTGTTTTGTATGGAGATTTTGGGGATGTCTGCATTTTACATACTAACATTTTATCAGTTTTCTTCACAACGACAAATCAAGAGATAATAATATTTGGCATGTATTATAAGACAAGCTTTAGCAATATGTGTGTGAACACGCTTGATAAAAATTATTCATCGTTCTTATGTTAATGCAAATCAAATGATTTATTCGGGAGGCAGTTAAAAATAATTGTCTTTGTATCTAATTTTAACACAATTAAACTTACAAAAAATTATCAAATTAAATAATACGAGCTCAAATATATGGTCTATTTTTAGAAGAGGCAATTAGTTTTATAAGAATGTTCTGAAACTTAATAGTTACGGACAAATTGCTAAGACAGAATAAAAACACCAATTTCATAGGTAAGGACCCAATATTAAGTAATAAATATGAATGTAATCCGTTTTATTTACTTATACTTTTTTGCACATAATAACTTAAAAAGAACATATAACAAAAACTAAAAAAGAGATAGGCGGCCTTATTGTTCATCTTTTATGTGTAATAAAAGAAAAGATGAACAAAAAAGTAATGGTTATAATGTGTCATTTACATAGTATTTTTTATGTAAAGGGCAAACGGGCAGACGGCTCACCTGATGGTAATGATTACCGCCGCCCATAGACATCTACAACACCGGAGGAGTTGCAGATGCGTTGCCGACCTTTATTTAGTACAAGGGTCCGAAATATACCAAGTTCGATGAATATAAAAATTGCCTTAGAAATTCAATTTAAATAAGTTTTAATTAAATAAGTTTAAATTTAACCTATGCCAGAAACGCTATCCTCCATGTTCGTGAAATTAGTTGAGTAACGCTTCATGTAAACAATTACTACGCATGGTAAAAATCCGTCAAACGCCAGTCGTAACCAATCAAGCATAACTGTCGGCTATGTCACGCATGCGTATTGAATTGTTCACAATAATCGTGATGCTAAGGCACAGATAAGTCATAGACCATCAGGGCCGAAGGCGTTTTAGACATTTAAGCAAAAACGTAATTTATAATAATTTTTTTTGTATTGTAGGCTTCAGAAAATAATTGTATTATTTTTTATGGTGATGGGTATCAGTAATGAATCATTTGGGGCCCAATAAAAAAGTGGGTCAACTAGCCTATTCTACATCGTTTTCCGAAACATTTTTGTTGCTAGGTAAACGATTTTTTTAAATAACAATATCATCATAGGGTAAGCTTTGGCTTTCGATATCGAAAGCAAAGCTACCTTGGCTATGGTCAGGTCTTAGATGGGGGAGCAAATCTTTATGATCTTGAACTCCTCCGTGCTTCGGAAAGTACAGCTGCAGCGTGGTGCTGTGGCTGTGTCCTTATGTGTTTGTTCCTGAGGAAGGCCTGTGCCCACCATTGGGACGTTATAGGCTGAGGACCACGGACGACGACAGTGTCGTCGAATAAACATCATGAAGGTAAGGATGTGATGATTAAGTATGTACATTCGTTACCTATTCGTAATCGCAATTACGATTGTAAAGCTCAGTGTATAATTACTAAAGAATAATATAATATTAGTTTACTCTTCGCTCAGCGCAGTGCGTTCCGCGCGTTTCAGAACTATGAACAATGGTAGTTTCGAGCCTATTCATATTCAATTTTAACTGCTTCCACTGAAATAATATGATGAACATGGCGGCGTGTTATTAAGGCACGAGATTAGTTTTGATGATTACTCGTCATAATTACCTACGGGAAGAAAGAAAATAATTTAGAATTCATCGTAAGTTTATTCGGAAGTAGAGGAATTAGAGAAGATAAGAATTAGAGATGAAAGATAAACTCTTTACGAGACTAAACCCCAAAATCTTTTTAAGTATAAAATACTGAGTTTAACGTGAGATTAGGACCTAATTGTTGAAAAATTTGACTGAAATCAACTACAAGTGACTATAAACAAGTAGATAATGATCTAATTAACCCTCTTAAGGTGAAGTACCGCGGTAATAACATCGTCTATGTAGGTACATCCAGATTTGAGATTGCAAATGTTCCGCGGTGCACGGAACGTGGATTTACGAGCGGCAGCGCTTCCGTACAACGCGCTCCGAAACTATTTTCATGGCCTTTTTGTGCTTAAACAGGAATTGTTCAATGCAAAGAGCTAATTTCCTTGTAATTGAACAGCTCTATAACATTAACTCGGAACCCAATCGGCTGTGGGGATATTATTTTTAACCATCTCGTGTTTACGTCTGATTTATACTTATTAAGTTTTTTTATTCTCGTTTTACGTATAAAAGAGAGTGGAAAGTTATTTGCATATTTATTTAAAATGTAACGGTTATTGAACCATACTACGTGCTAGTTTTAGTTTTAATTATGACAAAATATATCTATACGTAGCCAAACGATTCAATTCAATTCAAAATGTTTATTTGCATGAATACGAGTACAATTTGGTGTTACATTCATTTTTTTAAGTTCTTAACATATTCTACTAGTGCAAATTTAACCAATTGGAATATATAAACATGTCAACATAATATTAAATCTAATCGAAAAAAAGAGTTTTATAAATGTCAATATCGTACTTTTTGGTCAATCATCAATCTAATTGGGTTAAAAAAACATATCAAATAATAATGAAATGAGGATAAAAGAAAAAAAAAACATTTAAATTCATTACAATTTGTCAGTTAGAAATTCCTTAACAGAATAATATGCCTTGCCAATAAAAAATCTCTTCAAATGCCCTTTGAAATTATTTTGTGTCATTCTTTTTAACTTTTAAGGGAGGTTTATTATAAATGTATAGTTACATACAGAGTTAATTTCAACCCGGCATCGATCCATTTAACTAATATTTTGACAACCTCCATGGTCGAATGGTCTGTCCGCCGGTCTCAAAGCGTCGCCATCTCGAGAAGTTATAAATACAATCATTTATTACTTATATTATATACTTATATAAACATCAAAGACCAGAAAGTCTTGGATGTTTATTTAAGTATAAGATATATTCTGAATATTTATATTATTTATCTATCTACAAGATCCCTAGTAAAATAGTAGAACTGCCTTTGCACAGATTCAAGACATATATTAAAACAAAATTAATGTCTAAAGGTTACTATACCGTTAATGATTACCTATAAGACAAAAATGCGTGGCAATAGTTTTCATTATGTTTTCCTATTGTAATGTAGATACTATTTTTTAGATTATTATTTAGACTATCACCGTACATGATTACCTATAAGACAAAAATTACCATACTATTTAATAAATCATTGCAGTCTGGCACTTTTCCTGATGCATGGAAGTTGGCGAGAATTGTGCCCATATACAAAAATGGAAATAAAATGTGCATTTCCAATTACAGACCTATAACTATTCTCTCAACAATCGCAAAGATCTTTGAATCGATGGTTCATGCGACTATGAGTAGACATATACAAAAATATATCATCACCGCACAACATGGTTTTACGGGAAAGAGGTCTACAAACACAAATTTGGTGCTTTATCATCTGAAATTATAGAGGCTGTGGACCGGGGTTTGCAGGTAGACGCAATCTACACGGACTTTTCCAAAGCGTTTGACAAGGTAAACCACAAAATACTGTTAGACAAACTTTATTCGTTCGGAGTAACTGATAACATGCTGGAGTGGTGTCGCTCCTACTTGACAAAACGTCCACTTCAAGTTGTTGTGGATAATGAACAATCTGCATCCTTTTTAGCGTTTTCTGGTGTTCCACAGGGGTCTGTCCTGGGACCATTATTCTTTAGTGTATTTATTAATGACCTAGCGCAAGCTATTAAACACAGCAAAATATATCTTTTTGCTGATGATCTCAAACTAGCTAAAAGAATCTCATGTGTGGAAGATTATAAATACTTACAAGAAGATGTTGACGGCCTCCAGGAATGGTGCACCAAAAATAAAATGCTTCTGAATATCACCAAATGTAGCCATATAAAGTTCACCAGAAAGCGTAATAGGATTTTGACTGAGTATTTGATGGCTGGGGAGAGGCTGAAAGAAGTTTCTGTGATCAAGGACCTCGGAATAATGATTGACAGTGAATTGAGATTCTCAGAACACATTGATAAAATAATAAAAGAGGCTAATAAATCGTTAGGATTTATACTTCGTAATACAAGAGATCTCAAAAGGCCTAGTTCGGTTATTTTGCTTTTTAATAGTTATGTAAGAAGTAAACTTGAATACTGCTGTACTGTATGGTGCCCAGACTACAATGTGCACATAAACAGAATAGAGAGGGTACAGAAAAAACTGACTCGCAGCTTGTCTTACCGTTATAAAATTCCTAGATTTATTTTGAATTATGAGGACAGATTAAAATATTTTAGATTGGATCCTCTTTCTGCGCGTCGTAATTGTATAGATATGTCCTACTTGCACAAACTCATGAACAACAATTGAATAAACCATGAACCACCCAAGGTACTTAATGGGGCTAATTATTCTTTAAGAAATAAAAGGCCAAATTAGGTGACAAAATGTATATATTTAAAATGAACCAAAAAGTGTATATAATGCCTGCAAGAAATCTCAATAGCGCGATTCAAGCTTGTTCGCAATTTACACTCATTACACTACGATTGTTAGCAGCGCCATCTAGTGGCGGACTCGCGAACTAATCCCTCTATACAAAGAGTTATACATATCGCCCACCAAGGACCTTCCTAGGTCCTTAATAACAAACAGAATATGTTACGTTAACAACAAATTGAACCAAAATATTAATCAAAAACTTGCGAACACATCGCCCACCGTGAATCAATAAACTAATAGTTTTAACAGGACATTAAAATACATAAACATAACAACACTTCACAAAATACTTAACATGTATTAACAATTTAGCAAACATTAGTCAGCAATGGGAAGAAGACCGTTTTTGACCTTTGATGGATGGACCACAATCACTCTGCCATAAACTGACGACCCGCGGACAAATTGTCCTCTTTACTAACTATAGTGGTTGTTATCAACTCTAAATATACCTTGTTATATTGACATCAAGTAAAGGATTCAAAACAACGTGATATTACTGCGTTTTGGTAAGTATTTATTATTTATTTTATATTTTAATACATGTTTTTTTAAACGTATATTTTTAACATCATAACCATTTAATAAGCTATTAAAATTTTTAATTTACCTAGTTACTGATGAAAACGCATTTAAAATTTCCAATGTAGAATTTAATTTCAACAATTTCTAAATTAGTTTAAATTTCTTAAGTTCTTTTTTATTTCAAGTTTTGCTGTAAAGTATATCTGGACTCTGGCACCACTAGCAATCTTTAACCATATTCGATGGCGGTAAGTTGAGCATTCATTTAATAAAACTGTTACTTCCGAACCTATTTATCCTAAACATAGATAGCTCTTGAGTATTTTTTTTATTAAATACTTGGCTATGCACATCCTAAGGGTTCATAAAATTAAGATATATCCGAAATAATGTTTTTTTTTATTGAAGGTTCTTCAAAGTTCGAAACGCCTGCCTTGAAGCGGAATACTACGGTCACAGGTAAGTTCAACCATTTTTATAATTTCATCACTAATAGGTAATCTTAAGCTTTCTTCAATACTTTTTGTAGTTTCACATTCTTTCATTCGTTATAAGTTGTCCTCTTTTGCAGTTTAACCGTTTCACAACCAAGTCTGTCTTTCCTTACCCTCTTTGTGTCTTTGTCGTTGCGAATAACTGCCTGATATGGCGTGTATATTGCTCTAAAATTTTCAATTTCATCTGCTGGCACCTGTTTCATATGATCCATATTATTGTTATCATTATTAACCTTTTTGTATTTTTGTTTCAGGTCATAGCTCTTCAATCGCCGTTTTAAAGAACACAACCTTTTTCCAGATATCTGAAGTGAACTTGTCACATCAGAACCCTCACCTTTAAATGGAAGGTGTAGCATATACTTACCATTTTCTTTCCTGCAAGTAGTATTACCACAGTATTTTTCGCAAGCCTTTTTATTTTTAGAGGACAACTTTTCCTTTGGAAGTGGAATATCTTGCAATGACACATAACAATGTGTTACATTAATTTTTTCAGAAGGTACCGTGGATGCATGTACAACACCAGAAAGAATCCAGCCCAACGTTGTGCACTGTGCTAATAATGAACCGTGTGGTCCCTTCAAGACGCCAGTTTGTATTATCTGACAATATACTTCTGAGCCTAACAACAAATCTATACTATTGGAAGTATAATAGCTTGGATCTGCAAGAACTATTTCATCAAGCTCCTTCCATGCCTCCACTGTTATCTTATCAGTAGACAATAGCGAAGTTATGGATCCCAAAACATAAGCTTTCACAGTAGTATTAAACCTTTGATCAATTCTTGATGATATTTTTATTTCTACCATAGCCCGACACGTTAGCCCGACATTACCACCTACGCCTATTATCTGCCCCTTCACTGGTATCTTTCTCAAACCTAACATTTTAACCATAGCCTCAGTAATGAATGATGACTGAGATCCCTGATCCAATAAAGCACGAATTGTGTACGTTTGACCATATTTAGATACAGTATTAACAAGAGCCGTTGCTAGTAAAACCTGGCTACAAATAACATTATTTCTCGTAGACGCACAAGAGACTATTGTCTGTACCTCCTCGTGATCATCAGCCAAAACCTCCCCACTTTGGGGTTCCTGAGCAACAACATTAGTTGTAGGATGTAAGAGAACGTTGTGTTTTCTCTTACATATGCGACACCTATAATTACTGTGGCAGAATTTGGCAGAATGATTGTTTCCGAGACAACAAAAACAAATATTATTAGATGCTACAAATTCGCGACGTACATCAACTAAACAATCTTTAAACCCCTTACAATTGCCGAGTTTATGCGCCTCTTTACAAAAAGGACAGTTCAAAGTTGTAATATGCAAAGTTTTTATTTTATTTACAGGTGACATAGCACTAAAATTTTTATTATACATCGATTTGGAACCGGAATCCAAAAACTCTATAGCACGATAACGATTTCGTAAGAATTCCTCAAATTGTTTATATGTAGGCAACTCATTAGACTTATTGTCCATAACGGTAAATTCCCACTGTCTTCTAGATTCCGGGTCCAATTTTAATGTTATGATATGTATTATCAAAACATCCCACGTATTAGTTTCTATACCAATATTCGACAGAGCGGACAAACAGTCATTTGTAGTGTCCATCAATCCCTTTAAACCACTAGCCGATTCAAACGTAATACTCTTCTGACTTAGAAGTCTTTTCAAAATATGATGACAGATATAACGTTTATTGTTATATCTCTCATCAAGTAAATTCCAACACCGATCATAGTTACTATCAGTAATTGGAATGTTAATGAATAGTTGCTCCGCTTCGCCCTGTAAATAGCCCTTTAAATAGAGTAATTTTTGTGCATTCCCCAGATTTTTATTTGTGTGTATTAAAGAATTAAACAAGTCTCGAAATGTGTTCCACTCCGAGTACTGTCCCGTGAAGATCGGAATATTTACTTTTGGTAACTTTACATTAGCCGACTGCGGCTGTGAAATCGAAGCACTTGTACTAGCCTTTGGATCAGATGGTTTATTAATAAATTTATTGAATAAAGATTTAATTAATAGCTTGTATTCAAAATATATTTCCTCAGTTTTACTATGAATGTCTTCTTTAACGTATTTAGTTTCGGACAATATTTCTTCTTTACTAAAGGATGAACGCATTAAATCTTTGTGACCGGCAGAAAATTCGAACCATAACTGTTCCAAAAGCTCAAGTTTACCTTCAAGATACTCTTTAGTTAAACGCTCTTTGGGACTCTTTTTAAAATTAATTTTAGCCTTATCAATTCTAGTATAAAGATCTAACTGAAAATTCACTAATGCCTGCATTGTAAAAATAATTAAAATCTAACACCAACAAGTAAAGTACTATACAGTACACAATATAAGATAAACACAAGTTTCAAAATATCACATCAAAATTTTCTAAGTTTTTGAAATTACATATAAATCTGACTGAAATCGGGCATAGGTTCCCCGTAGCAACAGCTTTTTTAAAATTATTCCAAGTCCTAAAATATTACATCTAAATTATTCTAAGTCAATGTAAACAAACTAAAATTATTAAAAGTTAAATTACTAGTGTAAATAAAGTCCAAATTCCTTCACTTTTAAATGATACATAAATTACTCACTATTGACTGCTTCTCACTCACACACACCACTGCCTTGTCTCCAACACGAACCCGTTCGGTGTCAGTCGTCTCCTCCAGATGGCGCCACCTCAGCGCCCCGCGATTTCCTAAACCGGTTGGTTGCCCTGACAGCGCCAGTGCTGTCAGCCGATGTCTGCTTCTTGCTGAATCAGCTGTTAGTTGTGGTTGTTACAGTCCTATTTACGGCAGCGATCCACTACCTAGGACGTCACCTTTTCCTCCAAAAATACACTAGGTAGGTATCACAGTACCTGCACTAGTCAAAGTGCCCAAATAAAAAATAATAGGAATTTCCTATATCCGGCTCGAAGGACCATGAATAAACCATGAACCACCCAAGGTACTTAATGGGGCTAATTATTCTTTAAGAAATAAAAGGCCAAATTAGGTGACAAAATGTATATATTTAAAATGAACCAAAAAGTGTATATAATGCCTGCAAGAAATCTCAATAGCGCGATTCAAGCTTGTTCGCAATTTACACTCATTACACTACGATTGTTAGCAGCGCCATCTAGTGGCGGACTCGCGAACTAATCCCTCTATACAAAGAGTTATACAACAATATTGACAGTCCAGATTTAATCAGTCTTTTTGCCATTAATGTACCTTTGAGAATACCGCGATATCCTTGTGGTTTGTTTAGAACCAGGTTTTGTAGAACGAGAATGGGTCGCAGTTCTCCCGTTGTTCGCTTGGCTCGACTGTACAATGATTTAAGTAAAAAAAATCCGGAACTTGATATCCATTCTCAAAGTCTCTCTAGATTTATTAAAGTACTTAAATCTGTTGATGCACCGCAGATAGTATATCCTCAACTTTAGATTTTAGATACTTACTATTTTTCTATATTTTTGATTATAATTATATACTGTCTAATAATTAAGCAAGCTGTGGTTAACCTATAATTGTAAGTGCAGTAAGCAGTAAGCAAACTTGTTCAGTGTAGTTAGGTTTAATGTGCTGTAACTTACGTTGGTAACCCTATAATAAATAAATAAATAAATATATACATGTTCGTAATGAAAAATGTGGTAAACTACAGAATATTACTCAAATTAGATATCTATCTTTTTTTATTTTTAAACTTCAATGACGTTGTAGTTTATAACATTTTTTAAATGTTTCTATGTAAACGGAGGGTAGACATTGCTGAGTTTCTTGCCCGTTATTCTCAGAACAAGGCCTCCTGGTAGTTTTGTGAACGGATGGCGTAGTTTTTCTTTTTCACGAAATATTGTATAATGTTTATGACATTCATAAGCATGCGCTAAGACGCATCTAAACTGAATAAATGCTTTTGATTTTGATTTTTTATTTATTTATTAAGTATATATATTTATCCGTCACCTAGTATCCGTAACACAAGAAGCATTAGTTGCTGAAAATGGGGCTAGTTGATGGACATGAATGTCTGAAGTATTTATTTTTTATTTAATATGTCTATCAAAACAAATAATGAGATTTGCATTTTAAACCGTTTTCGATGATAAAAGTTTTCAAGTCAGTGACTTAATTGTACGCACAGAGCATTTGCATCATTAGGAAATCTTATTGGCACAAGTTTAGCCGAGGCCTTACTGTCACAGCACTCATTAAAAAACTTATCAGAGTCCAATTCATTCAGAATGCAAGCAGCAAAACACAAGTCAACAAAAAATTTAGCTTCCCAGTGAACTGAGCTGTGGTCTTTGTTCTTCTAATCCCGACTTTCCTTTCAGATAGCGTTCAGTCAGCTCTTAAATTAAGAATTTATTTCAGAACTTCATACTTTTCTGTTCTCCTTTGTGTTGCATAACAATGGAAATTATTATCAATTGGAAAACTTTCCGTATCCACAACTTCTATAAAGCCCCGCGTTTTATTTTCACACTTTACTTTTCCTTTTTGTCTTAAGATTCCACAAGTCTTAATTAATGTGTCTTCTCAAACTAGATAAAGGTCACAACTTTATTTTGATCGTGTACATATTTTGCTTAATTTGCATATACGCTCTTGCATTTATTATTGAGGAATATTTTTAAAAGCAGTAGAACCTTATCTCTTAAAAGGGTTCTCAATGGAATATTCATGATTACCCCGAGTAACATTAATGGTTGTTTTGAATTCTCTCGTGTGGGAAGAAGTGAGAGGCTATTCCGTGTTTGTTTGCCAGCGAAGCTATGCGGGTCAATTCGCTGAATAAAAGTTAATTAAGCTGAAATTAATAATTATGATATAGACATTGAGGTAAAGTAGATATCACTAATTAAGAAAATCTTTTCACAGCCACTTCATCTTTTCACATTCTTCAAAATTCAAATATGTTTTATATAAAAGATAAGATTCCGGGAAGTCGAATTAATTAGTCGCGTTTTCCGTGAATCATAATGTTCCAAATTTGTTGAAGTTTCTCGTTCAAAAAGTTTTGTTGACATCTGTATCATGTTTTTTGTAATTTCATTTTATTATTCAAAAGTTAACTTAATAATATATTACTTTTAAAATATTCCATCATATTTTTCGTTTTCGAATATTAAAAAAATAAAGCATATCATTTTATTGCAAGGTACATTAATCATTACAACCAAATAAAAAATTTTTTATTTAAATCCGTTCACAATTCAACAGTGTAAAAGAAACATGAATTAAGCAACACATTTTTGCAGACAATACGAGCATGTTAATGTCGTAAATAAGACTTAACATTCTAATGAAGTTTAAATAGAAAGCCAGCGTGGTGGAGGAACGTTCTACTTTAATGGTTTGAATATTGTCTATTATAGGGTTCCATACCAACAAAAAAAATGCATTTTAGTCGGGTAATCCATCATAGATTCACCAATAAGGTTTCCATCTCGAATATTATTATTTTATTGATTTTTTTACATAAAATAAGCATTAGTGTGCCTATTTTATTATTTGGTTATAAAATATGATATATAAAAATATTGCAACATTTTATAATATATTTTTTCGAAATTTTAATTTTAATACAATTTGGGTCAATAAATAAAGCAGCAAATTTTCCTAAAGGAAAATGGTTCAGCATATACGCTGGCATTATGAGTATTATTGAATGGCAGTAATTAATACCTAGTCCGTCTGAATACGCTTTATTGCATGAACAAATAAAACAGAGACAGGAAATAATAAATCTTCGCTCTGCATAATAATATTAGTGCCACCCGCTATGCAAGTTGTTTGGCAATTGTATTATGCAATATTTAGAGGGGATAGATTTTGTTTTACTTTAAATCTATAACTTAAATCTATAACCAAGCTATAACATGTCAATAATTATGTTTCATGGAGCGATGACCGTGTTGGTTACTCAGTAACTCGGCCTCTAATTAAGGGTTCTACGCACTCCCCTAAATCAGAGCCAACATTGGGCTAACATCGGCACGGGCAGTTGAGGGGAGCGCCCTAAGTACCCTCCTAGATAGCCTCGTGTGTAGGCAAATCGTTATGATTTTTAGTATTTTTTAGTGTGTAGAGTAGCAGCCGATTTTAGGACCTAATTAAGGGCCGATTCAAGGGACGTGAGTAGCCCCTTTTAGATAACGAGAGCTATAAAAGTATACTAAGATTAATATTAGGTCCTTACCTATGAAATTGGTGTTTTGTATGGAGATTTTGGGGAATTCTGCATTTTCCATACAAAATTTTTTTCAGTTTTCTTCACAACGACAAATCCAAAGATAATAATATTTGGCATCTATCATTAAAAATATTTTTTAGAAATACTCTGAATCTTAATAGTTACAGACAAAATACTAAGAGAGAAAAAAACACCAATTTCATAGGTAAGGACCCAATATTATACTAAGGTTGATTCTGTAGCAGCGGTAGCCGAGTTGGGACGGACGGGGCACTACTCATTCGAGAGGCCGCGGGAAACGCGGGTCGATTCCACCGCCTGTACCATTAAGTTTAAATAAAACTTATGTACAGTTCATTGTGAATATCGCTTGCCTCACTTTGTGCCCGGTGCATGGCAACAGGTTCGCCACTTGTTACATGAGGACCAAATATATCTGGCAAAATGTGGGTGTTTAACACCTAGCCTACCCCTTCGGGAAAAGTGTCGTGATGATATGTTATGTTGATTCCATGTCACTAATATTTTTTTTTCTTTTTTCTTTCGTATAAACTGTTTATGTATTTAGCTATCTAATTACTTTTAATATATAAATTATTTTAATTGGCTGTGTAAGAATTTAAGCTTAATAAATGTATGTAAAATTTATATGCAAATTTATATGAAGATTGCTATTTATTAAATAAATAAATAATAAATTATCTAGGGATTTATTTCTCAAGATATTTTCTGTTTAGTCTGTACGGAATCTTCGTACACTTCGTGTTGTTAGCACTTTATAATCTTTTTCTGGCGCTATTTCCGAAGCTTAGTGTAATTACCATTAATACATTTTGTAAAATTAAAACGTGTATGAGACTTTAGATTCACTTGTTTTAATATTATAATTTAAAGATTAGAAAGGTTTACCTATCATGTTGGGTTAAAGAAATGAAAAAAAACACAATAACACTTATATGAAGAAAATAAATTTTATTTTCTTTTATTATTAAGAAGGAAATGGCGCAAAATCGGTGGTCTAGCAATGGATTATTTAATTGATGTTTAGGAGGCGTAGGTCGTTATTAGGATCATTCATCATCATCAACAACCTCTGCTCGTCTACTGCTGGCCATAGGTCTCCCCTAATGCACGCCACCGCTCTTGATCTTCGGCCGTTTTCATACAGCCCACTCCAGCTCCTCAAGTTGGGCTAGATGAGAGTCGAGCCGTAGCGTGCGACCATTGTACGTCGCCAAGTTCAGTTTGTTTCGGCGGCCTCTCGTAACCCGGAGATTCTTCGCACCCCCTGCCCTGCCGTAACCTAGACCGCCTCCTTGGCCTGGAATAGCAGAGCTGCCGGGTACTGGGGACCGGGGCAAATTTATGTGTTGAATTAAGGGGTTTGGACCGTTAGCCCACCACGCTGGTCCAGTGCGGGTTGGTGGGGGATCGCCAGAGCCTCGTTCGTTATATAGCAGGACAAACCGCGTGCAGGTGAGGTTGGCTTGGAACCCGAAAGGTGTAGTGTGGGATTATTGGGGGATGCCTATGTCCAGCAGTGGACTGATGGATGAATGGATGATGTTAATGATGATTGTTATTTCACAGTTCTATGAAAAGAAATATTTATTAAGTACCTAAGTATTTAAAAAAAATGTAATTACAAACTAAGGTCAGTAATTGTTATAATGTTTACTTTCTAGTAACTAACAAAATTGCCCGTTTTAGTGAAATATAAGAATAAAAAATATACGAAGTCAAGGTAGATTTTAAAGTAGTAATTGCCCCTAGCGAAAAGTAACAGAAATCATGTTTCTCATAAAAGTTGACATTCACGTAACTAAAAATGTTGAGGTTTTTTAATAAAAACTTACAAATTTTTTTTTGTGACAATGATTGGGTAGGTAAATCATGCGTAACACAATCAACAGTCAATAAATGTCTTTCCAAGTTCCAGTTTATAATAGCAGATAAAATACTTTTTAGAAGACTATAAGAAATAATCACATTATTATCGATTAAAAAGAATAAAGACTCACGATTTATTGAATTAATGAATCTAGGCGACCGAGTAATGTAAAAGTTATAATTTGATTTGCAACGGCGACCACTAACCATTGTTTTCATTTGTACTGAAATGGCCTTTTGTTTTTGCTCGTTTAAAACAAGTTACTTTGAGTTTGTGAATAAATGAACAATTTTGTTGTAATTTCTTCTCCTGGCTTAGGCAAGGAACAATAACAACAGATGCAGCAGACACTTTAGAACTCTGTCACAGTTTTATTGAAAAATTATTTCAAGGAAAAGGGGAGGAACATTTCTAATAAAATGATGGGACATAGTACCAAAGCTACATATAATTGCAATGCTACTTTTGATATCATTTGTTCAAATTTTAAAGAAAACAATTTTTATTATATTTAACATGCAAGACGGAGGGTGGAATGGGTAACCTAGTTATTTTTCTGTAAATAATTATGTAAAATATTTTTGACATTTTAATTTGAATTCATATATTTTCCATTTCTTAACTGTCTGGTTTTCCTGTGTAAGGAGTTTCGTATTTCTCTAATTATGCACTTATCTACGTTACCTTTCACATCTGACTCTTCTCATATTCACATCTTCACCTCTTCAACTTTCCACCGCTTTATCTTTTCACTTCTGCGCCTTTCTTCAAACAAACTTCTATAAACTGTTATTTTAGCTCTTATCCTAATAAAGTTCTCCTATGATAAATGTATTAGATTTATTTAATCGTAGTTCTGTAACAATTTTTAAAAAAAAAACATTATGGATAATGTGGTAAATATTATATTGGTTTTGTAAACAACCCTTTTTATGATACTAAACAGTTCTTATAGACATTTGGACACTAGTGCCTTTCGTTGTTCCCAAAAGAGCCGTGTTTCCAGCTTAATTCCACATAAACCTTTACATATCATGCCCTGAAATTCCACCCGACTTAAAATGAAACAATATTGTGGGCTTCTAGGTAAGCTGCTTATTCGGGATAGGTTAGATAGAAAATAGCAGCTTGAAGCTTCAGCACAGGTGCGAATATTTGTTATTTTCAGGAGACTCGACAGCACTAACACAATAAAAATAAAAATTACTTAACCAGTCAAGAGGCACAAAATGAGACACAGAAACATCTATTGTTTGCGAACATCTGTGTTCGTCGTACCTCCACGGGGTTAAGATAGTGCCTAACTACAAGCCTTCTACTACTTTTATAGTTACGTATTATATGTATTTAGTGTGTCATAGTTTAAATAAGTATAGGTATAAATTGAACGACTACGAGATTTGTTCGTAGGAACACACTAAATACATATAATACATAACTATAATAAATATATCCTAATAACTAAAAGAGTAATGTAAATATAACAGACCGTTTAAAACGCAGTAAACTTCGCAATAATATGGCCATCTTAGCATAATAAGTTAACTTCAATATTGCGAGTGGAAAATCGGCCGATAAAAGCACTCGATACAACAAACTGCTTCAGGAAGTGTTTATTATTTTCCGCGATCTAGGTCATACCTCGATAGCAGGAGTTGATATAGGGTTACCTGTGCTATGATTTTACTTAGCTTTATGGACGGAGCCTCTAATGTAGTCGGACGCAAATGAGTGTAAATTCTGTTTTGTGTTGATAATATATTCAATTTAAGCAGACATGTTCACTGTGAGCATAAGGTAGTGAGATTTTACGTATGCTCAGAGAAAAAATAATAAAGTACCTCAATTCATTAATATTGTGTACATTCACAGTTTGCTCGTTGTCGTCATGTCGGTCGTAGCATTGGAATATTAAAAAAAATATTCTTAGGGGAAATGGTTTTCACATAAGAATATTAAAAATAGCATACTCATAAACAAAATACTGTGACATGTTTGTTATTTCATGAGACAAATTCTAAAACAACCATTTTGTGGTTTCACTGGAATTTTGGATACAATCCAAGTTTTCCGATTGATGTATGACATTCAACGTTTTATTGTAGGATACCGGATCGTGGACCGTTTCTTTATCTTTTTGTTTATGACCGGAATTGGATTTGTTTTTGAAAGTTGGTTATTTCTGGTTTAAGGGACGTTTCAGAGGTTCGATGGCCGCCAGCGCCGGCCAACAGCGCGACGACGGCGAGATTTCCATACCTTTTGATGTATAGTGCGAGTGTGGCAGGCGCTGGGGGCCTGCGTGTGGCTGTGAAACGATGTTAGTAGGTAGTTTCGTGAAATGAGGGTTTTCTCTACTTTTTCAGCCACCAGACGGCGCTACGTAAAAGTCGAGTCTAAAAGCTGTCAGATAACACAGAATCGTACGATTCTACATCTATGGTCGTAGGAAATGTATCGAAAATGACATCTGTCAGATCTGCGTGAGAATCCGCGCAAGAATTTTGTACTCTATGATGGATGCCAAACTCCCTACAATAACATGAGGCAATGTTCCGTCTCGATCAGTAGGTGTTCCCTCTCATTCTATCACTATTTATGAATGATGGCTATCCGTGGGATATCCTCTTCCTTTCTTTCTATCCATAGTTTCTGTCTCATCTGTCATGTTAACGCCATTTTGACGCCTAGACTGAAAATTGTTAAAACATTTTGTAATTCAATATTTTAAATAAAAAGTAATTTATCTGGTGATGACGTGCGTTGTTTTATGTTGTGTAAGTGAGTGGTATCCTGGATATTATCATTTCACAGGTGAGTCAAAAATCACATATCAAATGAGAGTATTTGTTTGAGAAATTTGTGTTTTTTTGTGTGACGTCAGTAGTAGTAAAGTAGTAATGGAAAGCTTTACTTCCAAATGTTAAACTCATTCATTAAAGTGATAAAATGAGAGGGAACACCTACTGATCGAGACAAAACATTGCCTCATGCTGTATGGGATTGTATGGGAGTTAGGCATCCATCAGAAAGTACAAAATTCTTGGATCCGCGTATGTGTTTTGACAGCTCATGGACCCGAAGTTTTAGTGCTGTCATCAGTCTGTCGTTGACCGTTTTTAAAAAATTCATCACTCAACTCAACTCATTCTCGCGCGCGCGTGGCCGGCGCTGGCGGCCAGCGTATTTATGAAACCACCTTAATAGACGTTTTAGTGTAAGGATTACTCAATACGAATATAATACGAGCATTGTTACGTGTCTGTATGTATTTATATATCGGTTCATTAGAACATATTTTATTAATGCTGCCACTAAGTTTTAAATAAAAAGCAAATGTATTGCTTAAACGTGTACGAGAGAAAATCTTTTTCAGAACTGTAGTGCAAGTTTTATTTGTATCGCGAATTTTGCACAATTGACGAATATCTGACGGTAATATTTAGACAGGTATTTGAAGATCGATGTAATAGTAACCCAAGTGAATAATGTTTTTTTCATTGTTACATTGCGGAAAGAACATGTCCTAACGAGCATCTATGCCAGCCCTGGAGGGTAGCGGTCGGGTCGGAAATATCAGTCTCACTTACACACCTGATATAGACGAGCTGTTATGTGTGAATACCCTGTTTTGTGAGAACAACCTGCTTGTGAATATAATACTTTCGTCTGCAACCGATCCCAGTATGCGGTCACACCGTTAATTGGATGCTATTGGTTTTCAGCAAGCTTTCCATGTTCGATATACTGATTTTAATTTGAGTAACTGACTAGTTACGTCCTTTTGTTACAGGCTCGTTATGTGATGTTTCCCGGTACCTATCTTTTACGATTATTCAGGAGTTCTATATTGACGAGCAAAAGTTCCGGGTTCATTAAAAACCTTGATATCATCCGACATATCTAACGAAACCTGGAGACTGGAGTTGGTTTTGCTCGAGTGTATCGCCTATAATTATTAATATCATTTTCATCCCACCACCTCGGAAAGTGTAATTTTGCGCTTCGAAATCTGGCTGGAAAATTCTATTTTATTCGCTTGAGCGGCAAAGTAGATTTGAATTTAGAACATCACATATAATGAGTACTCAATATAATTGTAAATTCAAAACGTCATTAAACCTATTTAATGTAACCTCTATGGTGCCAAATTTATGATTAGAACTTTTTAAATTGTGAAAAAATATTTTGTCATTATAAATTGTTTTCTTTTTCATTTTGTCATTTCCTCGCTGAGGTGGGATGAAAAGTTACGTATTGCACTCGAGTGGAAAGATTTTTCACCTTGTGCTCGTTTGTTTCCCTCGCTGACGCTCAGGATTCTAATTTAGAATCACTCGCTGCGCTCGTGATTCAACTTAAGAATCCTTCGCTTGCTCGGTCATCCAAATCGAGCACGCGGTTAAAAAGGAACTTTCCACTCTTGTATAATAAATAACTATTACAAAACCAATTTACTATCTTCGTAGCTGTACATTTTTAGATTTTTGGTTGGTTTTGTATTTGACTTTATTTTGTGATTTGGTTTGTCATAATTAATAATTTTAGATTTCGGGTCAGTGTCTCAAAAACGGCCGAGAAAATAATGGCTCAATAAGCATCTAACTAAAATTAGTGTTTAGTTCGCTTTCGATTGCTCCAACACTGCATGTGCGACAATTCCTGCTTATGGAATGGCAATAAATATTGTAAAAATATAAATTGGACGGATATTATAATTTTGCTGAGTAACTAACATTTGATAATAAAGAAAAGTTGATCGCAAATATTAAAATAAATTTAAATTATATTACACTTCTACGATTTTAATTCCAACTTAGCGCCATCATTGGCCAACGCTACTCCATAAATTGGGCTAGTAGATAATAAATTTAAATACTTTTTAAAAATTATCTCTAATTTATTACCTTAATTATTTCTTACGTCATAAAGTTGAATTTAGAAAGAATAGTCCGTGAGATGAAAATTAATTTAAAAAATAATTTCTATTTATTATCCCTTTCCGTCATTCATGCTGAGAGAAACAAAAACACGCGTTAATTTATGGTAATAAGGTGTATGTTAGACAGTGCTGATGTTGTTTTGTTTCATATAAATAATGGTGTAGTGTAACGGTCACGACTCGGTGCTATATTTTAGGTTCGTTTTTGTTCGTGAGGCTACTAAGTATTTCTTGAATATTTTTCTTCAAAGATTAGATGGCATTTTGATTATTTAAAGGCTAGAGAATTTACGGATTCAATAAGTGACACCCTTGCCAACAGCCCTTCATTAATAGTTGTAAATATTTCAAGATTACCAGAAATTGTTTTCTATTTAATTCAAAGTAGGTCAGTTCAGTCGTTCGCACTCGTTCATAATTCGATTCCTTGTTTTTAGGGGTCTCGTAAACGGGGTAAAGAGTACAACTCACATGAGGGTTTTTAGTGGGATTGTGGTGTGTCGGGTGCAAATGTCAGACGTGTGTCGGACGCCGCAAAGTAATAACAACCTGTGCTAATGGATTGTGCTCTGTACTACATACAGATATGTGCTCAGGGTAATAAGTACGGCTTCTATTTAAATTGCTCTACAAAATTACCCGACCCATCTGAATAATGAATACGAATTATAATTAATTTAATGTTTATGTCATAAAAGTGTGAACACATATGAATACCGCATAGTATTCATATGTTTTTTATAAAACTTTAAAAAAAAACATTATATTCTTTATTTTCAAGAATGAAAACTGAAGTAATTTAAACTCTACCGTTTGTATAATATTTTCCAGTTTAATCTTAGAAACATCATTTTGTGTTGTTTTAAAACAAATCAACTAAAATATATTCATTTTACTCGATTTTACTATGCTTGATGAAAATAGTTGACAATCTGTAAAATTGACATCATTGTAATAATTTGTATCTTAATGTGCAGAACATGCTAAAATACTGTCGGAGTAATAAAATATGAGCGAGATGTAATTTCATTACCATATCCTGAAATCCACATCTTGTTTTTATTGCTTGTTTATACCTCGTATTATAGCCCTATGTACGGCCCTGTCAATCCAACCCGCGGCGGGCATTTACATCATTTTTTGATCTCTTCCTGGATGCGTAACCGTAGAGGTTATTATACAACAACTTGCTATTTACCGTAAAATATACTTTCTTTTTTACTTATGACAGGTAAGCTCTTGGCCTTTATCTCATCTGGCGGTAAATGTGAAAGGTGGAGGTAGAAGCGAGCTTCAACCTGTACTCCTCAACAACTGAGGAACTGGCTATCTTTTCTCTAAATGCCGTAAGACAACAATGTGTAATTGTTATTATGGTGACAGATTTTGGTAAGACGCTAGCCAGTCGGGCCTACCACGATCCAAACCGAGTAGAGAAACTTCTGCCCCCGTGGGGAGTCGAGCCCCGGACGGTGCGGTGGTGTGAGCCACTAGACCAGAGAGGCGGTTGATTTTCATAAAAGTTAAAAGATATGTGGATATCGCTCCCGCTATTTGTTTCTCTATTTGTTTAGATTGTTCCAATATAAATAAGCAATTTTATTGCATAAATTCTTCGACTGGCTCGTAACTGTATTCAAACTTAGCTTGGTAGACGACTTGTATTGCCAATATTGTTTTGTTAAATTTATTGTTGAAGTATCACTTTCATGGTCTAGTTAAGTAAGTAGTCAAAGTTAAGTATTCATTTTCGTTCGTTAGGTTTTTAATATCAATATCTACTTTAAAAAGGGGTTAAATATAGTTTTGAGTGCGGCTACAACAAGTGAAACAATTTGTTGATAGAACCGCTCATGAGTTGACTTGAGATGAGGTACCTAAGGCACAGATAAAGGTATCGTAAGGTTTCTAATAATTATAATTTGAATGCTAAAAATTTCTGAATCCTACCCCCATAGTCAAAGAAACAAAGTTTAAATCAACAGCGTTACTATGGTTAAACAATTGATTAAAACCTAAATAGCGTTCATGAATAACCCTTATTCATAGTATGCTAGTATGTGGAACTTTAAGATTTTTTAAAGTCCAATGGAATTCAGATGAATTGTGTAAAATTGATTTACACTAGCTAAGTTGTTCCTACTTAGACATAAAATGTAAATTTTGTACAATTTAATTTGTAGAAATCAATTTCTCTTTATGTAAATTGTTCATTCTCCGAACAGTTCTTATCTTTAAATGAACATTTATGGTATTTTCCAATGAAACGATTCGTAAGAACTTGAATAGAGGTACAATACACAGTGACAAAGAACCTTTAACGACTTCAAATTTATCGTGAACTTTCCACTAATACCGTCATTAAACAACCCTTTGTTTTCGGCTTTGATAAAAACCCCTGGAGCACCTCACAGTTCGTAATTTTTATCTTTCACTGGTTCAATGGTTGTCTGAGGAACAAAAGCTAGATTCTTGGGCCGTGACAGCCTCCGAGGGCGACCCTCTGGCTGTTATTTTAAAGAAAATATCAACAAAGCTTTTTTAGATAGCGCGTCGGTAAACATTACTGACTTCCTGATACTTTTCACAGATACCAAACGATCAAAAATATTCGTTGCAAGTATTTCTCTGAACAGTGTTCAGGGAAATACTTTAACTTTAAGTTTCTTGTAGGAAGACATTAGAAATATTTAAGGAGGTAAATATGCTTCAATTATTATATTACCAGATAAAATTATATTCTGTCAGAACATATGAGTTATTATTCCCATCCATCAACAACTCATTGTTCTCGAATAATGAAAATTCAATGTTGGTGCGGCCTTTCAAAGTTTATTTTTAAAGTGTTTCTTTTATCTATCTTTCACACTAGCGAGTAATTGGTATATCAATATGCCGGCAATTTCCAAAATATGTTACTAAAGATTATTATTTTACATATACTTAACTATCGAACAAAACATAGCTTTATGATGCGCTCTACAACATTAATTACAGTTAGATTAAATTATTACAAATAAATTTACATAGGATGGTTTAAATAATACTTTTTTTCATACACAAGCACAAAAAATAACACAACAAATATTATAGTTGGTAGTAGCAAATATTATTTTAGTAATACAAAAAGAAATAGATTTCAGTAGCTAATAGTTTATAGGAAATACAATATCAAGTATTGTAATTAATATTGGAAGGCGCTGTTAAACTATGTTTAATTACAGTCTACTATACGGCCTTACGTGATTAGTATCCATTGAGTTTCCATAATTATGTATTTAATTATCTATTGTAAACTCAGAGTAAACAGAACTGGAGTAGCCTTTGTCTAACATTCCCCTCTGCCAAATGCACAAGCATCGGATGCTTGCACGTTTAATAAAACTAGTTGAGCCGCCATGTTGACAGCCATAACATTGTAAACGTTGCGGCGAACAGAGCTCCCGCAAAAATGCCTGCCTGTGCTGTTTTTTGTTGTAAAAATAAATAGAAAACATGGAGTATGCTAAAAGATGGTGTCACCTTTTATTTGTAATTATAATTTTTAAGATTTCATGTTTATTTACTTCATTATTTCATGTTTTAGAATTCTACGATTTCAAATTTCGAACGCTAGTCTCGTGAGGAGTGCGGCTGTGACGTTGTCAAAACGCACACCCCACGTGACTATTTTAAGCGTGAGTGTGCGTGAAATTTAAATTTGTGTGTCGAATTATGTATGTGTGCATTTGTAAAAACGGCTGGCTTTGAGTGTAGTGGTAACCTCACCTCCCGCAAGAAATGGCAGAAAAAAATGTTTGAGAAATTGACTAATGGCTACTCCAGTTCTGTTTACTCTGAGATTGTAAATTATGTGTATCTAATGTTTTTAATTTTATTTTTCATAATTTCTACAGCTGCGTCACATCACGTAGCAATTTATAGACATTTATTATTTAATGAGTCCGTTTATTTACTTCGTACTGCTTAAATTTATTTCTTAATTTGCGCCAAATGTTTTCTGTTGTTGATCTAATAATGTTTAATTTTGGTCCCATAGAAGCGGAGAACATACGAGCCAACGAGTAGAAAAAACCTGATACTGATATTAGAATGATTTTTTTTTCCATTTTATGTTGTCGAATGAAATATTAGTTCTCATATAGGTAAACATAGGTATATAGCGAAATGTTAACACCTCTGCCTACCGTGATGATATGTTTTTCTATATTAATTCTCGTCATTGTTTCATATACATTTATTATTATTATGAGAAATTATATGTTAACTTATTTTTCTCCCATTTCTGGGGTGTTTTTCATTTCGCAGACTTGTGGTCAAAACGAAAATTTTGGTTCAAACTGTAGCTAGTCAATTGATAAAAATTTGCGGACTATTCGGCACGTGTTTAAAGTGAGCGAATACATTTTTAGGGTATTCAAGCTACTGTGAAGGGTTATTGGAATGACGCCCGTAGAAGAAAGTGTTATTATTATTTTGAAATCAATTTTGACTCTTCCCAATCCCTCGACGGTTCGAGGGATGGGAGAATACCCCTTGACAGAGGAGGCCAGACGGCCGAGGATAAGGACGACAGAGAGAGGAATCGGCCGACTATTCTGGCGTTATCGAGCAAGACTGCCCGCTGGAGCCTCGCAATCATTGGTCCATCACCCAGTCCCAATCTCTTCAGATGGTCGCGAAGAGAAGTTGGGACGATAACATTGGTTGAGACTACGACTGGTATGATCTCAGTGGATGTCACCCTCCACATATCAGTAACCTTGTGTGTCAAGTTCAGATACTTGATCTTTATATCTGATTCGGCTTTATTATTATAATCATTCTCAAATATTGAAGTCCGTTTTCAATCTTGTTCGTCCTTTGTTGGACTTACCGGTTAAATACTTATTTTTAAGTGTGCTTTAAATTTGGCTTAACGTGTGACAATAAAGAATTATTTTCTTGTATCACCATCCAGTGTAAGTGAAAGTTTGTTGACTTAAGGTTTTCATGAATCGATAAGACTATATCAAGTCTTGCAAGTTACTGTCATTGCCCAATAAAGTTTCAGTAGTATCTCACGAGGTCTGTCTAAGTATTATTATAAAACCCTCAGCGGATTCAACTTAGGTATATCTGTATGTTGAATATAAAGGTTTTGATGGGCACATGAATTATTCTAGAAATATTCTAATAAAAACGACGACCTCCGTGGTCGAGTGGTCTGTATGCCGGTCTCAAGGCGTCGCCATCTCGAGAGGTTCTGGGTTCGATCCCCAGTGGGGGCAAATGTTTGGGTGATGAATTTTCAGGCATTTGTCCTCCAGTCTTGGATGTTTATATATATTTCTATATATTCAGGTTATTTATATGTATTTATCTATTAAATATATTTATCCGTCATCTAGTGTCCGTAACACAAGCAGCATTAGTTGCTTAAAATGGGGCTAGTTGATAGGTGTGAATGTCTGAGGATATTATTATTATTATTAGTGTAGAATGATGACTACACAAGATACAGTCGTATTAGTTAACGATGTACCTCTTATCTGAAGCTTTAGGTAATATTCTGAAATTCTTAACATATAAATTTTGAGAAGATATTCAATAAATAATAGGTGACATGCCGACCGCTCTGAAACAAAGTGTCAATATTAAAGTATGTGTACATGGAATAAAGAAAGACATGAAAACATTCATGTTAGTTAAACAAAGCAATATATTCGAAGTTCTGGTGGTCAATTTAATTGTGCTATTTTGATTGTGTCTTGAAAGTGCAAAATCGGAGTTGATTGATGCATGTGTTGCGGTTCTGAATGCAAATATAATTACAGCTACTCTCAAAATCTCTGTTAAGTGGTTGAAGGTGTAAATGGAGTAACGTTGATTATCGTCTACACCTAAAACTATGCCCCATTCTATGAATAAATTTTTGGGCCGCTTTTCTCAGGCGCATCTTTATTTAATCTCATGAATTGTTGACTGAAGCCATCCAAATCGATGTCTTACCTAGTAGTCATATCTATTAATAAACATATAGGAACTTCTTTGGGTTTCATGTCGAATTTTTCAACAGTTTGACCATTATAAAATCAATACCATACCTACGTATAATCACGACTGTTATCCCTTAAGGGTTAGCCAAAGACTGGGCATAAGCACCGCAAAAGCAGTCCACTACCAAAGTCCGCACTTCAACAAGCAGTGATTGCACTTGTGCTCAGCGTGACAGGTGGTGAGCCCGTCGCCGGTACAAGCTATTGAATAGTTGTGCAGTTCTGAGTCCATTAGCCGCCTTTGACGACACCCAGGGGAAGAAATGGGTTGGTAGTATTCTTTTAATGAGCCGCTACCACACGACTCCCTAATAAATACCTAGTTTTAATAACTGGATCTAGGTAGAAGATGCTAAATTGCTGAAACTTCCATTATTTAAATATACCAATCGTACAAACATTTTAACTAGAAACTTGAAGCATAACAAACAGGAATTCAAACATTCCTTTTGAGGCAAACGGCTCAATTACGACTGTGCTAGTTTCCTACAAAGGTCCGACTTTGCTTCCATTTTCTATAATATTGTCGAGTTCTTTTACTTATTGCAATCCTTTAAAAGGACGACGAAATGAAAACCTAGCATGTAAATAAGGAAAAAAACTTAAATTTATTAAAAATTTAAGGTTTCTTTGTCTTTCTTCAATTTCATATTCCTGACCAAATACTCTAGCATTAGATTATTTAATATATTTGCCTATATTCAATTGTCCTTTTATATTTAGTACCTTATTTGTGTAAATGAACTAATTTACTTTTTATTTAGATTAGTTATTAGTGCAGTAATTAATAAAAGGATTACTCGAAGACGCCTGAAGCGATTCAGAAAATTCTTTTTTTGTTTGAAACCTTCAAAGGGTGTGCCATATTCATCACGTCAGGATCTGATGATGGAATCTAGGAAAAATCGAGGGAACTCGTCAATGTTTAGAGGCGAGACACTTGAAGCGATTTAGGTATTTATTTTAGAGTAATCCATCCGTACCTTGTCTTGTCGAAATTCTACGAACCCCTTTTAAAATAGAAAAGGAATAACAACTTGTATAATGATTATGACCATGAACGAAGGCTTTAAGTTTTCTGTGTTGTCAGCAGTTGTTGCAAACTCCTGAATGAGATTTTACGTTAACAAAGTTTATGAAACTGATCAGTTAAACCACGACTATCTAAACGGATAACCAGGGCTCTGTTATTAACGTAAAAACAATTTATGAATACACTTTTAGGTGAAATCGATTAGTTTATAGATAACTCAATGTTAGAAGTTATCATAAATGTTGAACGAGGACATTCAGCAATCACAATAACTCATCAAAGTCCGACGTGTAGCTTTTGTATAGTTAATATGTCCGCAAACATACATACAGACACAAAATGTAAAAAAGTGGTAATTTTTATTATATTTATAGATATTGAGCTGCCCATTTCCATAAGGCTAACAATCGCTAAGGCTAAGGCGTAACAATCGTATGTATTCAGCAAATAAATGGTTTGATTTGATTTTTTTATCTTAAAAAAGAATGTGATCGATAACAGTTTATTTGTAATATTTCTAATGACTCAAAAGTTGCCAAGGAATTAAAGGTGTTTGAGCCTCTAAGGTATTAGAATGTGTTCAGGGGCATAAATTCTGTGTAACGTAACGGTACTTGAGAGACAAATCATAGCTCATCTATAAAATATTACTTTCTCGTAATTGCCCAAGTTTTGAGAGTTATCCGCTGAACTAGCAATTACTGTTCTATTTAATAAAATATTACTTACATAACTTGTTACATTAAGGGCATTTGTAAGCACTTTAAATTACCTCTATACGGTGAGCATATGTAGGTTATGGAAATATGGATATCTTACGTACAGTCATACATAAGTGCATAATTGTTTATACTTACAAGATAAAGCGAATTTGGAGTTTTTGTTCGTTTAACCTAATTTGCCTTAGTAGTAAACGAACTAGATATATCTTTTACTTGAAATATTACTATGGTAGATTGATTAAAATGATGTATCTCTGGAAAAGGGATACTCTCAATTTAGCGCAATAGTTGACTGCTGGATAACAACGTTGTTTGTTAAATCTGCTATACGTATTATGCGAACATTAAAGTTTAAATAAATACATTTATATGCATTTTGATGAAAGGGCGAGACCTAATGTAGGCAGGAAATCCACATGAAGTTTTGTTACAAGGATTTTTTATTGGAGTTTATTGTTTTGTATAAATGATTTTTTAATAGTAATTTAATAGAAAGACAAGCTCACAAAATAGGCCAAGTGAGATTAGTGAAACGTAACATTTTTTAATTTACATTAACTGCACAATTTTATGGATATTGGATTTCTATTTTAGTTTATAAGCCTTGTACCTTCTTTTATATAGTTACGTCAAAGAAAGGACTTCGTAAATGCCTTCTGTAATGTAATATCAAAGACTTAACAGTTCTGGGAAGGCAATAAGTACTTTACTGAAAACTAGCTTATTCAGCCCGCGATTACATCAGCGGGATTAGAATTCAGTGTCCGTAGGAAATTGTGCGTTCTCCGTGATAAAATTTGTACCTTACACAGTATTCCGGAACTCGTATGTAGAACGCAGAACGAACACATTACGTTTTTTAACGATTCATTGTACACGTGTAGAGTTGTGGGCTATGAATACAGCGATTACCAAATGTAAAAGATGTGTAGTGGCTCAACGTAACATCCCATAAATCAGAGCTTTTTATCAAAAAAATACGAGCAATTTGAAGAGACGAACGATAAAATATTTATGATTTCACTGAAGCTCAACGCGTCCTTTGGTAATATAATTGCCATTTATAAGGTCTTAATGATGTTATGGCATCCAAAACATTAATTACAGCGTCGCTAATGCCCATTTCCTATCGAATTTTATTTTATTATCAATTTATTTCATGTTTTTGTCAACCTCCCGACAAAATTCAGCTAAAGACGATTATTATCAGACGATTGCCGAAGCCGTGTATTAAGTTAAAAAGTATTAAACCAAAGCCGTAAAAGTACCAACAAGCAGATAAATTAGGTGTCTTGTTGACCGGAGTTAATGAAATGCAAACAATCCCTGAGTAAATTCAACGATGCAAGTCGGCAAGTTAGTTGTATATTTACCAAAAGGGCGCTCAGCTTGTCCATTTGTGAGTGTACGAGTCGATAAGTCGTTGATTTGTTTTTCTTTCAAATTTTTCTTAGAATGTTAGTTAGTACATTGAATTTTAATAATATGAAATGTATGTTTTGGAAAAGATAAAGTAGAAAATATAGAACTTAAAATACCAATGTATATCGCAAAATTTTGTCAGAATGTCGTTGGAGAGAGCATGGCTTTGGAATTAATTGCCAATCCCAAATTAATTAGGAAAGTCTTTTGATATTCCTGAAAACAGGAGACGGTCATTACATATTATTGAAAAGTAGTAGATTTTGTATATAATTGATCAAGTTTGTGAGTAAATTAGAATAATTCTATGTATGTATATTGTATATTCGTATGTATTTTGTTTTTTTAACAATGTAGGTATACTATATACACCCTGTACTATTGATAATAGGTTGGGGAAAAAGTTTCTTCGCATTTTTTAAGAAAATTCAAAACATTTTTTAATATAGTTTATTTACATTTAGTTAAAGTATGTAGGTACCATTTTGTTCGATAACTTTTTGCCATCTTGTAGGTAGGGACATGATCCCATTGCTATAGAAATTTTGGGACTTCTGGTCAAAATACCGCGACAAGTGGTTTTGGCAGTCCTCTCGTGATGTTAACCTGACACTGCCTAAAGAATTCTGAAGAGACCGAAACAGGTGGAAATCTGAAGGTTTAAGGTCAAGACTATACGGCGGATGCATTAACACCTCCCAGCCAAACTCTCTTAATTTTTGCTGAGTGGCTAAAGATGTGTGAGGTCTAGCGTTATCATGATGAAAAACCACACCCCTTCTGTTGATTAATTCCGGCCGCTTTCTCTCAACTTCTTGCTTTAATCTCATCAGTTGTTCGCAGTAGAGTTCAGAATCGATGGTCCTGCCTGGTGGTCACAGCTCATAATGAATAATGCCCTTCCAATCCCACCACACACACAGCATCACCTTGTTGCGAGTTAACCCGGGTTTCGCCACAGTCTGTGAAGCCTGACCGGCCTTTGACCACGACCTTTTTCGCACGTTCTTGTCGTACGTGATCCACTTTTCATCACCAGTTATCAGCTTCTTCAAAAATGGTTCGGTTTCATTACGTCGTAATAAAGAATCACAAATGAGTACACGGTTCATTAGGTTTCTTTCAGTGAGCTCGTGAGGTACCCAAATGTCGAGCTTTTTTGTGTACCCAGTTTTTTTCAAATGCGCCAAAACTGTTTTGTGGTCAATTCCCAGTTCTTAAGCTACGTCGTAACTACTAACATGCCGATCTTGCTCCACTTTTTCAAAAATGGCATCCTTTTTATTTGTAATAGGGCGACCAGAGCGACGTGCATCTTTGACATCAAAATTTCCGGATTGAAAACGCTTAAACCAAATTTGTGCTACTCTCACAGACACTGCACTAGGTCAATAAACATCGCAAATTTTTTTCGCGGCTTGCGTTGCATTTTTACCTTTTTTGTAGTAAAATTTTAAAATGTATCGAATTTCTTCATTAGATTCACTCATCTTGGCGGTACGAAAAACAAATGAAAATCACACATTTTCCTAATTTGAATTTGGAATTATGTTCTTTAAAATTTAAACTTTCAATGATACCAAAACCAGCCAGATACAAATAGTATAGCCAAAGAGATTTTATTACAAGTTTATACATACTATAATGCGAAAAGACTTTTTCCCCAACCTAATACTTAGATATTTTATCCATCAATCTTTGAAGAATAAGCGCTTAGATTCAAAATTAATATGTACAGTTTATTACCATTTTTTTAAGGTAAAAACGAGAGGGAAATATTTTTCTCATAGGAACTGGGTGGGTACTTATTACAAATACATTATGAGGTAACTTGAACTGCACATAGGAAAAATATATATAAAAACAAATCTAATATGAAATAATGTCGAAAACTTATGGAAGAAAATATATTGTCTTCCATAAGTTTTCGAATAAGAAAGTAAATATTTCCACTTTATTTCGAAGTTAATCTGAATTATTGTCTCTTGTTTTTAGTGATTAACAGTGCAGTCGTGATGACATAGCGTTACAATGTTAGTGGCTGATGGACGCAACACAAATTCGTTTCTGCAATCATGGACGTGGACGTCCGGAATCTGATTTACCTCTGATTTGTGGCCGGGCCTGCACAACACGAGTCAACCTATTATTATACCGATTCAAACATAACAAGCTACCTGCCATTTTGTGTCACGCCTGTCACTCGTCATTTTGTTATAGTCCAGTCAAATTAGTCCTTAAAATAGAGGTAAGGTTACAATAATTCCCATAGAGCTAAAAATTGGTATGAATGTTCAGAATACCATTATAAATGAATTGTGAAAAGTCCCCATCAATCCCCCTTGTGCAAAAATTTTTATTGATGGTGAAAGTTTGCAAAAATTAGTTTTTCGCGTTTTTCAGCTAAACGGTGAGTTTGACAGCAAAAATAGTTCAAACAAAAATTGTAGATCATCCGATTCTCTACAAAAAATGTATCTACACTTTTTTTCATAAGTATTGCCATTTCCGTGATATAGCGGTTGAAAGAATCGTTTCGGTGACCACAGACAGGTGAGCCGTGTGTAATGTTATTTTTGATAAAAACAATTTTTTTATTGTCGTTTAAGATTTTTTTTTACTAAAGCATTTGAAAAATTTTAAGAAAAAAATAGTGTACAGCAAGCGATATTTACAATAAACTGTACTTAAGCTTTATTCAAACGTATTGATACAAGCGGTGGGTATCGAACCTCATGCAAGAGTACTACCTTTCACTACCTTTCTCAAGTAAACTATGTTTAATTTTACCCAAGCGCTATTGAGTTACTTAATTTCCATTATTCAATCAAGTACATCAAGTAACATATATTTAAAGTTGCATAAAAATATCCGCAATACAAATGAAAATGGAAAGTAAATGTTAACGAATGGTAATCGCGATCACCGGTGTTCGCAAACAGTGGATATTTCTATTGTGTCTGGTTTTCTATTCATTGACAGGCTACAAGCCATAAGTCGCCGTATATTGAATTGACAGAGCTATCGTGAGATTGAATGTTACATCAAAATGAAAGGCACCGGCGGATAATTCTTTATACCTCTATATAACACTAAGGTGTAATTGAACGTTCTAGTACGTGGCAGGTTTAAAATTTTTTCTTGCTCCAAACGGACAGACGGCTCACCCGACAGAAGGTATTTAACGTCGCCCATGGCCATTTGCAACATTGGAGGAACTGCAAATGCGTTACTGGCCTGAAAATAGAATACGCTCTCTTCTTAAACAAGTAAGAGTGGTTTCATATGTGGGCTGGCCGCCAACGCTGGTTACGCGCGCGCTTACAATTACAAGAGATACCTAACATCGTTTCACAGCCACAAGCGTGCGCTTTACTTCAAAATGTATGGAAAACTCGCCAACCAACAGGCCAGCTTACCTATGAAACGTCCCTAAAGGTGATATCGTTAAGTCTTTGGAAATTCTAATTTATTGATTGCCTGCAAATCCTTAATATTGAATGCTCTTTGATTACTGTAATTAATTGATAAAGGGCCGTTTACGTTTATTCAGGTGAGTGCTCTGTCTGTGTATCTTTAATTAGCATGTATATTAGTCCGTTATCTTAGGAGTGATATGTAAATAATATGCGTTTGTAAATGAACCACGTAAATTATTGTTTAATGGAACGACACAGTGAGGATGTTTACCAATTGTTGTTTGTTTTTATACTTGTTTGATTTTTACTAATATTCTAAGCTTATATAGTAATTGCTATAATTTATGATATTTTATAAATAATTTTAATATATCTTTTATAGCCCATATATTTTCCAATGTTAGGTACCGACTTTCCTACATCCAGCAACATTTTGGATCATGTGAGCTGCAACACCACGAACACGCTGGTCCAATAAAGTTTAGTGGCTAGAACCGGCACATAATGTTATTTTTGTATTTAAATTTTATTTTGCTAAAATTCTCCTGTTGTAAAGTTCTCCCATGTAGGGAAGGCAAAGGGAATAAAGCCCATACAGCCAAGTCTTCGGTATTTTAATATCTTCAGTAGTTGCATTGAAATGCAAGTGTAATATATTTCAATGCGTCTTGGGAAAGTTTGGCGTCAAACGCTCGATGGCAGACGCTGTGGTGTTACTTTAATGAAGAGGATTACCACGATAAAAATCTCTCTTTTCACACCACTTGACGCTTATTTCAATGACCCTCCACATTGCTCATCATTATTGGCAATTATTCCACAAAACAACACTGATTTTACGCAACAAGATCCACTTCGAAGAATATTACAATCACTGAAATAAAAAAACACGTCCGCTATCGTTGAATGGCGCCAAAAACTCCGTATTTTATTTTTTTATGGTATAACTCTCCCTTAATGGGAAGGCAAGGGAAAATTAGCCCATATAGCCTAAATTTAGTTTTTATGTTATACACGCCGTGTTTAGGAAGTTGCCTGTACTATCCAGAATGGACAGATAGTCAAGTGACAAGACTCCAGCGCTCTTAGGATGCCAGATCAAGTTGCAGGCAAAAGTTGAGCACTATTCAGCTCAAGAAGGTTCCACAACGCTCGAGAAAACAAAATAAAATAGTTTCTATAAGAGTCGATTTTTCTTTCCACTTATATAACAGCAATTTTTTGTAGAAAGAATTAAAAAAGTTGGTGCTGCGATAGTTGAGCTGGGAAAAGACTAAACTCGCATGTCATTGTGTCTCTTGATTTTGAATAAAGTTCAAGTGGGATACACCCACTTGCTCTAATTTCATTTTCCATAATTTTATCTGCTTTAATGGTCAACAGACAATATTGTTTCTCATAATTTAATATGTTATACTCATTGTTTATTATACTTAATAGTCACGCGATAGAAACTTTGTTTACAATAAAGTCAATTGCAATAACATCATTTATCATCTCAGTGTTTAGTAGACTTTGACTTTCGATCGAAAACAAAGCTACCCTCGCCATGGTCAGGCCATGGATGGGTGACCATAACATTGTGATCTCGAGTTCCTCCGTGCTCAGGAAGGCACGATAAAGCCGTTGTTCCCGGTCGCTATTGCAACCGTATCTACCCACCAACCCGCGTTGGGCCAGCATGGTGGTGTGTCTGAGTATATGTCGTGTTTCTGTGTATAGAATATTGAAAAGAATTACAAAATCGGTTTAAACTAAGCGATTAATAGGTTTTGGTTTGGTTTGGTTAGGTTTCTGGGATCGGCTCGGAGAATTACTTCGGTTGACCCCGGGTCACTCTCACGGAAGGGCAAGGTATATTAGGTAGTTTTAGTGGGTATTTTCGCCGCCGCCGAGCGAGTCCCACACACACCTTCCGCCAGCCAGCGGTTGGTACGTCCGTAAGTGGATTATGTCCTCGAGAAAAAGAATCAAGGTTAGGTTAGGTTTAGACTATGAAAGACAACGCACGAGCCGAGCGAGCAAAGCGAACGTGCCAGGCTTGCCGCCGGCGAAGTGCCAATCGCTTTTTAAAATCAATTTAGTATGGCTATGAAATATTCTATTAAATAATATAATTGCAAATACAATATGGATAATAATAAGTATGGCTCTCGCATATTTGTGGAATCTAATATACGGGCAAACAAGAGTATGGCACTAAACTTTTATGGAAAACAAAATATTCGGACAAATGAAATTCAGGCAAGTAAAATTCGGGCATGATAATTATGGCGGGCAAACAATTGATAATAAGTTTAATAAAGTTACAACTGAAGTGGCAGTGGACATATTAGTTGTAGAAGTGACGGCCTTTGGGACCGTAAAGTTCTCGAGTGGAAACCGCGACTCGGTAAACGTAGTGTGGGGCGCCCTGTGACAAGATGTGATGACGACATTCGTAGGTTGGCTGGAGAGGACTGCATGAGATCGTCCGAAATCGCGTGCAGTGGCGTGCATTAGAAGAGGCCTATGTTTAGCAGTGGACAGGAGTGGGCTAATGATGATGATAGTATAGTTTTATGAATATCGCTTACCTTGTATTGTGACTAGTGTAGGTCCAGTTACACAGGGATTTGAACTTATTAAGCGAAATATAGGTGTCAACACTCACAGAAAGGTAATAATTGTGAAAAGCGTATTAAAATACATTTTTTACATTTAAAAATCTCGATTACAGATATGGTACTAAAAGAAAACAAAATTAACTCAACTGAACTGCAAATGGATCTGTTTGAAATTTGATTCTTGACGTATCCTTTGAACCTCTACAGAGCTGATAATACCGAGTGCCATCCCTAGTTTCCGAGTATCACCACACCATAGTAAATCTTTATTGTGTGTATCCCTTTACAATAATGTTGACATAGTTGTTGCATTTTATGATGGCGGGTGGCTACGCTCTTAACTCCTTAAAATAGAGTCTAAAGTCGAATGATTTTCGCCTTCGTGAATTGCAATATCTATACCTCTATTAATGTTATATCCTTACCGTGGAGGGGTAAAATTAAAGTAAGTTTTGACGCTATGTCCCGTGCATGATGTTAGGCTCGCCCCATATTACATGAGGACAGAACATATCAGGTGAAATATGGGCGTTAGCACGTCTGCCTACCCCTTCGGGAACAGAGGTGTGATGATATGTAAAAGGTAAAAATGGATAAAAATTATAATGGTTCGAAACCATAAACCATTATCGACTTATTGAGCTGTATTCTCAGCGAGCGAGTCCAACACAAGCCTATCGCTTAACCAGTGGTAGGAAAGGTCTATAAACTGGATTCCTCCTCGTGCATCGAAAAGTGATGGATTATTTGCATTTGTATTCTCTATTACCAATTGTTCGCGGATGATTTATAAAAGCCATTTCCTGGTGTCTGACTGACTGGCTGTTTTAGCCGTGAGTGCACGTCTAAAACCTAAAAAGGTCTTGCCTAGATCGATGTGAAAACCTACAGGTAAGCATACGTACTGATATGCAACAATGTTTGTGTGGCGTTGGGTTCTGCCAATAATTAGAAATTATATTGAAGAACGATTTATTAAACAAGATAGTATGATATTACAGTAATTAATACGACCATAGATTATATATGATAATATGTGTGACAGATAAAATCATGTTTATAAGTATAGACTAATAAGATAGGTTGTCTATACTTTACATCTCCCTTTTTTTACTGCAAACTAAAAACATTATAAAACTTAAAATTAACTCACAGTTTGCTTTACAATCTAAATATTATTAGTTGTGTATAATTTACAATACATTATACATAACAAGACATTACTTATTTTTAATTATGTATAACAAACGATTATTATTAAGGAAATTAATATAAAACTTACATTGTAGGTACAGCACAATCTATTTATAATTATCAATATTAATATTAGTCAATTTAATATCAATAGAAATATTATTAAAGATCAAGTCTATTTATTGGCTTAATTACTCTACCAAATCTTGATGATCTTGGTACTATAGCTGGTTGAGCTCCATTAGAATTCTCAGTATGATTGTTAATGATTTGTGATGGATGTGTTGATACTGGTAGTGACTTGGGAACTTCCAGTGATTGAGTTGGTACTGGGTTCTGTTGTGTTTCTGCATCTGAATAATTAGTTTCAGGCACAACGACTCTCTTACTGGTTATGTCTGCTTGTGTCTTATGTAAATGACTAAAGTTTCTTCGTAAGATTTGTCCTTGATCTGTCTGTATGATTACCGATCTTGGCAGACTTTCTGGCTTTTCTATAACTTTCGCCCCTTCCCATTGTCGATGAGAAACTTTGTGTCTGACTTTGTCATTTACTTCATAATGAACTGGTTTAGTAGTGTGTTTGTTACTATAATTAGCTTGTTTTTCTCTTAGTTTCTGAAGTTCAGTTGTAACTCCTTGTATTATTCTTGGTTTTAATAGTTTGTCACTTGTAGGAATTGTAGATCTAGTAATTCTGCTAAAAAGTCTTTGGTTAGGTGAACCTAAGTTGTCATTTCTTGGTGTATTTCTCCAATTTAATAATGCTAGCTGAACATCTGATTTGTCAATACTGCATTTTCTTAGTATGTTTTTAGCTGTTTGAACCGCTTTTTCAGCAAGTCCATTGCCTTGGTGGTGATGGGGACTTGATGTGACATGATTGAATCTCCATTCCTTTTGAAAGATCTTGAATTCTCTAGACATGTATTGTGTTCCATTGTCAGTTTGAAATTCTTCTGGTATACCATGTACAGAGAACCACTTTTTGAGTTGTTCAATAGTTTCATATGATGTCTGAGTCTTTAGTTGTTTGAAATCTATGTATCCAGAGTAACTGTCACATATTACAAGGTAAGTTTTTCCTTTAAATTCAAATAGATCTGATGCTACTATTTGCCATGGAATTGTAGGAATCTTTTTAGTTAACACAGTATCTTTGGTATTGTTTCTTTGTGTTTGTTCACAGACTGAGCAGCTTTTAATTAGTTCTGTTATGTCCTGATATTGACCTTTCCAGTAGAGGAATTGCCTTGCTCTCCTTAAGCAGCTTTGTATTCCAAAGTGTCCATGGTGAATACTCTTTAGCATTCTGGGTATTTGTGATTTTGGGACTACTATTTTGTCACCTTTGTAAATAATACCTTTATAATAACTTAATTCTTCTTTAAAATTAATATAATGATGTAGTTCATTAGGTAAATCTCTGACGTTTTCTGGAAATCCTTTTCTTATGGTCTCTTGTAGTAATTGTAAGTGAGTATCTTCTTTTGTAGCTTTGGTTAATTCTTCTATAGCATTTAATGACATAGGTAATAAAATTGCAATTTTTAAGTCTTCTTCTTGTTCATATTTTAAATTAGATGCATCACAATCTCGACTAAGAAAATCTGCTAAGGGTATTTCTGTGCCTTTTTTAAATATAACTTTTGGTGAGTATTGTGCAAGATTGAACATTATGCGTTGCAGCCTCGCTGGTGCAGACTGTATATTTTTCTTAAAAATTGTCTCGAGAGGTTTATGATCTGACTCCACTGTCAGTTCCTTGCCATAGACGTATTCATGGAACTTCTTACAACCAAACAGTATAGCCAGAGCTTCTTTCTCTATCTGTGGATAATTTTGTTCAGATTTGGTCAGTGCTCTTGCACCATATGCTATTGGTTGCCCTTCTTGGAGAAGTGCTGCTCCTATGGACTTTGAGCTCGCGTCTACAGTAAGTGTTACAGGTTTGTTAACATCATATAATCTTAGTACTGGAGGACTCTGAAGTACTTGTTTTATTTTCTTGAATGCATCTTTATGATAAGTTTCCCATATAAAACTTGTATCTTTGTGTAGTAAATCTCTTAGTGGATTTGTTAGTTCTGACATGTTGGGAATAAATTTATTTAAATATGTGATCATCCCTAGTAATCTTTGTAGCTCTGTTTTATTTGTTGGTGTTCTCATTGCTTGTATAGCCTCTACTTTTTCTGGGTCAGCTTCTAGTCCATTGGCTGAGACAATGTGTCCCAAGAATTTAATTCTTTGTGCTTCAAATATACATTTATTTTTATTCAGTTTAAAGCCTGATTTATTTAGTGTTTGTATAACTTCACCAACAGTTTTGTGTAGTTTCTCTTTGCTTTCAGCATGAATAAAGATATCGTCGATTGACACTCTAACGTTTTTAAATTTACTAAGTAAATTTGTCAATATTTCTTGAAATATTTCAGGTGCTGATGAAACACCAAAGGGAAGTCTCTTGAACGAATACCTTCCCCATGGGGTAGCGAATGTTAGTATTTTCTGTGTTCTTTTAGACAATTTTATTTGCCAAAATCCTTTTGTGCAATCTAGTAATGCAAAAAATTTTGAACCTTTAATGTCAGCTGAAATCTCTTCTATAGTGGTAAGTGGGAAGTGACGTCTCAAAATGTTTTTGTTTACATCTGAGGGGTCTATACAAATTCTTATTTTGCCTTTTTGTCTGACAACTACCATTGGGCTTACAGCAGGAGTAGGCTCTGTTTCTGGTTTTATGACATCTAACTTAACCATTCTGTCAAGTTCTTGTTTTACTTCTGCTCTTATGGCATGTGGAATTCTTCTTGATGGCTTAATTTCAAGTTTTGGATTCTCAATCAAGTCTATATCATATTCATAATTTTTGTAACAACCAAAGCCTTCAAATATGTCATGTGCACTTTGACTTTCTTTTAATGTTTTGACTCTTGCTATCAGTCCTAATTTTTCACAGGTATCGAGTCCTAGTATTGGAGTAACGTTTTCTTGTACTATTTTAAATATTATTTTTGTTTCTTCCTTTTTTATTTTGCAAAGTAACTCTGTTTCTCCTAGTACAGCCATTTTGTCTTCGGTGTAGCTTATTAAGTTTTTTGTTCGACTTGCCTTCATTTTAGCCTTTGTTTTGTCCATCAAGTATTTAGGTAGTACATTGCATTCTGCTCCTGTATCTAATTTTGCTGCAAATTTCACATTATCAACTTTTATATACTCCGTCCAATTTTTCTTTTGTCCAGTATTTATATAAGATACATATGCATCATTTTCATTTTCAGAACTTGAGTTTTCTTCTACTAAATTCACTTTATTTTTCTTCTTATTATTATAATATTTTTTCTTACTTCGGCACATCTTTGCAAAATGTCCATTATTATTACATGTTGAACAAGTTTTATTAAATGCTGGGCATTCTCTTGATTTATGGTTTGTACCGCACCTTTTACAATCAAAACTATTCTTATTTATTTCTTTTCTGATTATTTTATTTTTCACTATTGATATTTTATCTGTTTTATTTTTATTTTCAAATTCGTCCAATTGTTTGGAGGCTTGTTCACTTGTTTTGCAAATAGATATGCTTTTTGTTAGGTCTAATTTTTCTTCTGTTAGTAATTTTTCTCTTACTTGATTAGATTTGATTCCGAATACTATTTTGTCCTTCAACATTTCGTCAAGTAAGCTACCAAATTCACATTTGCTTGCTTGCGTTTTTATTCGTGTCAAAAACTCATTGAAATATTCGTCTTCATTTTGTTCGATTTTGAAGAAGATATACCTTTCGAAGGAGATATTCGTCTTCGGCGCGAAATATTCCTTGAACCGGCTTTTGATGATTTGCAGGTTGTTTCGATCTTCGCTAGTAAGATTGAAACTGTTATATATTTCGATCGCATCTGGGCCTATGACAGCCATAAATGTAGCTGCTTGGACTTCGGCTGGTTTTTTGTCTAGTTGAATAGCGGTGGCGTACCATTCGAATTGCTGCAACCACGTTTTCCAGCTCGTCGATTTGTCCGAACCAATTTGTAGGTTATTTGGCGGCTTAATACCAGATACTGCGTCGTTCGTAGACATTTTACGAGTTTTTCACTTTTTTGTATTATTCGATACACTTCTGACACTATGTGGCGTTGGGTTCTGCCAATAATTAGAAATTATATTGAAGAACGATTTATTAAACAAGATAGTATGATATTACAGTAATTAATACGACCATAGATTATATATGATAATATGTGTGACAGATAAAATCATGTTTATAAGTATAGACTAATAAGATAGGTTGTCTATACTTTACAGTTTGTAGAAACTGATGAGAAAAGGTTTAAACCTATTGTGTTCATGTTTCAAACAAATTAAATTGTGTAATATTTTAAATTAACATTTATTACAAAACTATCATAATCATATTTTATTGTCACATACGCCATAATATAAACGAGCAAAGTTCTAAGAATCATTTACGCGTAACTTATTAAAGAACGATTATCGGTTATTGAGCAAGTTTTCTTTCCTTTATGTAACAAGTAATATGTAGGGCGGGCGATCGTTAAAGTTTCGTGTATTTGCGCTATTTTAAATGTAGGTACCCGCCAATTAACTGACGATGTAGTGTCACATCACAGTAGACACGAAATAGATACGAACAGAAGGCAAACTCATGTATGTACTTAATTTTTAATACCTACGCTCGGTTTGTGGATTTGTGAACATTGGCTTATTTACAAAAAAAAGAAAAAACTATCGAAGTCATATTCTCGTATGGAAATATTTTGATGTAATATTGCGGATAAAACAGAAAGAAAGTGAATAAAACTATAACAACTAAACTCACGCTCACGAATGCTCGGAACTGCTCCGAGATTTCGTATCGGTGAACGGTGTCTATGTGTGCATTGCTCGAGCGCAGTCCGTAAGTAGATTGTTTTCTGTACTTATCTATTTTGTGACAGTGGGGTCGTATTCACAACAGTTACGTTGTTAGGCGAACTGTTAGCTAATTACAGGTTCTTATCTACTAAAAGGGAACTACTAAGTTTATCTGTTATTACAATATAGCAAGTCCTCAGACTATAGATTGATGGTGACAATGAGCCACTGTAACTTAGCACCCTATTCTGCTTATGGAATAGTATTTACGCACTCAGTCGAGTTATTCGTATCATTAGTATTAAAAATATTTAAACAGTACTTATTGATAACTTGTAACTGACTTAACGAGGCCGAGGCCGAGTGTCTCCATTTTTTAAGAATCTTGTTTAAGTCTGGTTTGCGGCAGATGATTGTGCATTTTGTCTGTAAAAATCTATTATTAATTTACCTTATATCATACGATATCATCACGCCTCTTCCCCCGTAGTAGGTGGGCAGAGGAGTAATACCCACACAACAGGTGGTGAGCCTGTTGCCATGCACCGGGCACGATGTGAGACAAGTGATACACACAATCAACATAAGTTTTATTGAAATTCAGTGGTACAGGCGGTGGGCGAGTCCCCCGGCCTCTCGAACGAGTAGTGCCTCGTCCGTCCCAACTCGACTACTGTTGCGTATAAGTATATTCGTTTACCCACCTAGCTCCCCAACGCAAGCCCATGTCTCACTATGAGCAATTCTAATCAGAGCGAAAGAAATATCAATTTGTTTACCTTTAAAATTCCCGAACGATGCTGGATGCGCATTATTATAAAAGTATAAAATCCGACACATGTAGTGCTTTGGGGACTGCCGCGGGAATATCCCTGTAGGAAATTCGAGTTGCCCGTCAGTGTTGCTGGTACACAACAAAGCCATTACCGTTAGACGCGCGGCCCAATCTTATTTCCAAGTTTAGGAATCGAAAAGTTGTTCGGCCAAAACGTGAAAACTTTGTTACGAGTTTGTATAAGTACCTTGATTTGTCTCTAATTTATTAAGACGTGTCTGGGGAGCTATTACCTTCTTTATGAATCAAAGTTTGCTTATGAACCGGGTATTACAAGTGATGCTCCATTTTAAGGTAACCGACGTAAATTGGTGCTTTTATATGAAGCGTTTAAACCTTTTACAAATTAAAAACGTCAGTTGTTTGAAATAAGTTAACTTATAAATAGAAGAGTTTATTTGTCACTGTTTGTGCTGGTGCGGTTGGTTGAATATCACGACTAATAAAATAAAGTGTTAGTAGATGTGAGTGGCGGGAGGGACAAACAATTTTCTGTGTGGTAAACACCAATATTTATTATTGACAAGTCATGATTTACATATCATAGCATACTACTATCAATCATACGTTGGCCCTAGACACAAGTTTCATTATTAACGACCAATTTTTGTTGTTGAAAACAATTACTAGTTCTAAGATCTACTACACAGTCATCGTAAAAAGTATCAAAGTTATACATTTTAAGTAGACGACAAAATGGTATTGCATTGTTAAACTAGTCGGAAAATATGAAAACTGCAACCTAACGGACCTCGGACGACTTAACTTGTACCTAACTCTGTTAATTTTAGTTCGCGATTTTGTAGTAAATCTATTTTTTAAGCTTAGACGAGGAAGTTGCGGTCAACGAGTAGAGGTTTTTAGAAAGCGGATTTAAAAGAAGGAAATGTTGAAGCCGTCATTTTTTAAGCTACAATGCAATGTCGATTATTGACCTAGTTTATCCATACTAATATTATAAATGCGAAAGTAACTCGGTCTGTCTATTTTGCTTTCACGTCAAAACTACTGAACCGATTAAATTAAAATTTAGAGAAAGGACATAGGCTACTTTTTATCCCGATATTCCCATGGGAACAAGTACCGCGCGGTATCATTGTTTTAATAATAAGAGCTTTTAGTTCAACTATTAACAATCAACATTTTGCTAATAAGAGATAGGAATGTAAAGTTGAGCACTTTGTAAAGAAACACATACACTTTTTGTAAACTTTTATCGGCGTTATATCAATAGCCGTAATACGCGAGAGACGTCCCGGGCACAGCTTGTAAGATATAAACTTTTAACTTTACTTTTTAAATAACACAAAATAGTTACGTTTATATCCCGCAAGTGGTTGACTGAGGTATTAATATCTACTGTTCTTCTGATATATGTAACAAGAGTGAGCCATTTGAAATAAACACTTATCGCCTTTTTCCCCGAAGGGGTAGGCAGAGGTGATAACACGCAGATTTCATTTGAATTTTAAAACTCTTCTGCTCGACCGCGAACTTCCACGATTATACGAAATTGGTGTTTTTATTCTGTCTTAGCAATTTGTCCGTAACTATTAAGTTTCAGAACATTCTTATAAAATAATTGCCTCTTCTAAAAATAGACCATATATTTGAGCTCGTATTATTTAATTTGATAATTTTTTGTAAGTTTAATTGTGTTAAAATTAGACACAAAGACAATTATTTTTAACTGCCTCCCGAATACATCATTTGATTTGCATTAACATAAAAACGATGAATAATTTTTATCAAGCGTGTTCACACACATATTGCTTAAGCTTGTCTAACAATACATGCCAAATATTATTATTTCTGGATTTGTCGCTGTGAAGAAAATTGATAAAATGTTAGTATGTAAAATACAGACATCCCCAAAATCTCCATACAAAACACCAATTTCATAGGACCTATTATATAATTATACCTATACATAAAAACTGAACATCCAAAGGGTTTGGTAAAAACATGCATTGCGTTAAGATAAACACCAATAAATGCATTAAATTATAAAAATGGAGAAATAAATTATCGCGTAATATAAGCCTCTCTGAACCTGGAAGGGTTGAATTAGAAATAATTAGCAATGCCATTTCTGACAATAGTTGTTTCGACGCCATAATACATTCATGTCACCTTAAAATCTGCGATGGTACCTTTTCTCAATACACGACGTTTCTTACTTTGCAGAATTTCAGACTTTATATTTACGCATGTCGTTTAAACTGAAAATATTCATAATAGGCTTACACCCTGTTACAGAAACGAACTTTAAAATTTAATGTCAGCATTATCTCTAATGCTCCATTAAATTTATTTATTGAAGTGTCAAAAGAACGCCTTACACCCAGTTGCAGAAACGAACTTTAAAATTTAATGTCGGCATTATCTCTAATGCTCCATTAAATTTATTTATTGAAGTGTCAAAAGAACACCTTAGCGTAGTTTTTACGTTGCACAAAACGACATTCTGTCAATGCTAAAAAGACATTAGCTAGAACTGTTTTGTGTGACAACCTTAAATTTAATGAACTTTAAAGTTTTAATGTCTCATTAACAAATGTCGTCCTTAAAAAATCTTTGTGCAACTGAGTGTTAGCGTAGTTTTACGTTGCACAAAACGACATTAACACCCTGTCAATGCTAAAGAGACATTAGCTAGAACTGTTTTGTGTGACAACCTTAACTTTAATGAACTTTAAAGTTTTAAAGTCTCATTAACAAATGTCGTCCTTAAAAAATCATTGTGCAACTGAGTGTTAGTGACTCATATCAAAAGTAATGAGAATAATGTGTCATTCACATAGTATTTAGTACAAGGGTCCGAAATATACCAAGTTCGATAAATATAAATAAGGGATTGCTGTAGAAATTCAATTTAAATATGTTTTATTTTTACTCTTTTTCATTTGCCAAAAACGCTATTCAACATGTTCCTGAAATAAGTTGAGTAACGCATCATGTAAACAATTACTTCGCATGGTCAAAACCGTCAAACGCCAGTCGCAACCAACCAAGTTTAACTGTCGGCTATGTCACGCATGCGTATAGAATTGTTTACAATAATCGTGACGCTACGGCACAGATAATTCATAGACCATCAGGACCGAAGGCGTTTTTGACGAGCAATGTGGATCATTGAAATAATCCTCAAGTGGTGTGAAAAACGATGGGCTTTTTATTGTGGTAACCCACCTCATCGAAGTATCACCACAGTGTGTACGCATTGAAATGTATTATACTTACACACTCACTCACTCACTATTTGACTCTGCATTCTTTATCGCTTTTACCATGGAGAGTGTTCTGAAGAGCTGTTGACCTGATCCCAGCTGCAGCCTTCCGCTATCGTCCATCGCGTCAAGCCTTCCATCCCCACCACCTGGATGCCTGGCTATCCACAACTGTACGGTTTTCGCGTCACTTCTTTCCGCGTACAACTAAGCTGTGGAACTCCTTGTCGCCTGCAGTTTTCCCGGTGTGGTACGACCTCCAAGCCTTCAAATAAAGAGTTTACTCTCATCTAAAAGACTGGCAACGCATGAGTGACGCCCCTAGTGTTGCAAATGTCCATAGGCGGCGGTGATTACTTACCATCAGGTGACCCGCCTGCTCGTTTGCCACCTATACAATAAAAAAAGAACTTCCATGTCAATGCAAATACTGAAGACATGGCTAGCTAAGGCACGGCTGTGGAGGCTTAGTTCCCTTTGCCTTACCAATATGGAAAATTTTTACCAACATCAATGTGTAACTATAACATAATCTGAACTGTGATGATCGGAGCCCTGTGGTATCGGCTTCTCTTCCCTTAGGTGTCGTAAAAGGCGACTAATGGATTTAGAACTGCACAACCATTCAATAGCTGAAAGCGGCGACGGGCTCACCACCTGTCACGTTAAGTGCAGTCACTGCTTGCTGAAGCGCGCTCTAAGGTAATGGACTGTTTTTGCGGTGCCTTTGCCTAGTTTCTGACAAAACCCTTAGGGGATAACAGTCGTGATTATATGTATGTATGTATGATCAGAACGCATCTTGCTAGCGTTTGTAGATGTTAACGATTTTTTTTTCGTTTATTATGACATTATTACAAGTTCTGGAAGTTTTTCATTTACAGCAATTGAATATGCCATCAACAACAAAAATTATACACTAGTATCATACATGTAAACTTAATTCAATAACTAGGCACACGCCAAACTGAAACTAACCATGTCCTTTAATAACAAAATATCGTTTTAAAACTTTCAAGTTAAACTATCACAGGAAACGAAATAGTATTCAGAAGTTTTTCATAATAAAATGAAAATTCTTATAATAAAACGTACCTCTTTGTACATAATATTTGAATCTCAATGAAGTAGCTCTAATGTTATTTTGATTGCGTTAGTAAATGAGCCAATGGATGGTCAACACGGATTTACCGCAAATTTGCGGTCGGGCGAGTTACACCGCACATAACTACGTAGTTAGATGTTGATGATGACTGATAACATTGGAAACTAAACCGGGTTATAATGCGACTTATGCACAAACATATTGTGACAAGTAATTCGATTTTAGTGCCTGCAGTGTTTAAATATCGCTCATCCAAAAGAATAATGACATAATTACCAAAAAGTCGAAAATGAGTTTTTGATGCCATAACTTCATGTTTTGCACGTTTTATCTATGGTAAAAACGACAGAATTGTTGTTGCATTAGTTTCCGAAAGAGAGTCATTGCCGTCATGGTGTTGGTCTATACTTCGAAAGGATACGCGGAAACGTCGACAAAGTTTATAAAATGTAGACAGATTTATAAAAATGAAACTAAAATTTAATATAATGTTGTTTAAATTCATGATTTATTCCCATATCCAAACCTAGTTTAATGTCATAATTGTATTATTTGATGTATAAAATGTCATAAATGTACGTCTGGTTTGTTTTATTTCGTTTTTTTAAATAGTTATCTTAAGTTTTCTCGCAAACTTTTTATGTTATATTATTGGTAGTAAAGTAACACAACATAACTATTAAAATATATCAATAGAATGATTGGAAATACACAATATTTTCGATGTCAAACTTTTAAAATGCTCTCCTGAAAAATCGCACAAACGTAATTACGTCAATATTCTTTTGGATGAGCGATATGTGGAGTGTTTGAATGTTTGCAATTGTAAGCTCTTGCGTGCAGATACACTCTTATAATTAACATTCATCCCCGCTAAACTATATGACAAAATCACAATAATGACTTTTGTACTGTTATTAGTCTAGGTCTGTAGACTAATTATCTAGATGAGCATCAAGGTTCCTATGAAATGAAAAGGAGCTGCAACAGGCCGACCCCCAATTATAGGTATGATATTAAAGTCTAAGGCTTACGTTCTCGTTGTGTCATAATTAACATTATGGAAAGTCGTAATTCCTGTACAGCATTTGGAAGGTCACGTATCGAACGCCATTTTGATTGCGATCGCAAATGCGTCGATGGTCGGTCAAATCTGATTTACCGTTGATTTGCGGTCGGACGAATCGTAACACCAAACAACAGCAGAAATATACAGTACATGAGTATATTGTACCGATAATTACGAACGCAATTATGGTACACGGTTTTAAGACCGAGATACATAGTGACAATGTAATGTGAATACGTCATCGTGTAATTATTAAACGGGACACTTACGCAACTTGCTCAATTTGCTACCGCAATTTCAACCTTATGTCGTGGTATGAACATATACGTTTAAAAAATTATGCAAAATCTAATATTAAAGACACGGACGTTGAGTTTTTTACGAGCCGTATATTTTTGGGAACAAAATTGCTTGTAGTGTTACTCGTATAAGTACTTATGTTCCTGCCAACACAACACTCGCCTGATTAATTGACTTTAAAATTTTATGCAGCAGCAAGAATAGCGTTAATAAATAAATGGTTTGGTAAAAAGCATGAAATTTTTGCAGGTATTTTTACCTCGTTGGCAACCACAGTCGACTAGGGGCTTGTACGCTGATTTCAAGGCATCGCCAATTCAGGTTCCGGGCTCTAACTGGTGTGAGAGCGGAAGAAATATTTATTACTTTAAAAAATAATGTTTGTAGAATTCAAATTGTTATTTTGTTGTTGATTAATTTAAAAATTACTGTTTTTGGTTTGGGTTATGTGTGTATTTTATGTTACTCCATCATCTGTTATATTATTTACTTACTATTATATTATTCACTCTCTTTTAGCGATAGTGTGTAATTGGCACGTACGCAAATAGCGCATTAATATGAAATCATATAATGAAAATTATGAAATCTACAAATATATTTGCAGACCGTTATTCAATGCTTATAAATAGCCTCCTGCTAACTAATGAATGCCATTTATTGGCAATTGTATTGGAAAATCTACCTTAGTTGGTATAATTTATCACATGAATTCGAGATACTCATATTAACTGTATACCAGAGTCATATTTGTGATTTACATTAAATATATAAATAAATAATTAGTTTTATTTATTTATAAACATTTATCTAAATGTATAAATACACACGATGCAAACATATATATATGTATAATTACTTGCACACCATTTTGTCCTTGTACCATTATTATTTTTTCCATTGTGGATTAATGTAGGCTGAACCTGACCTGTAACTATTTTACTGGGTCTATGAAAATTATATAAAGTATATTGTATATTTTTTTATAGCGAACCTAAGGTCACATTTCTGTTATGATAAAATATTTATTATATTTCTTTTTTTCCAGCTACAGACAAAAGGAAAGCATGCCGTAGGAAATAATCACACTCTGTCATGTCTGTTCAAGCTACACAAATATTTATTTCCAGTAATATGCTTGGATACGTATTATGGTCTACGTGCTACAGACTACACGCTACGGCCTACGGACTACGTATCATGTAGTCCGTAGCCCTCTGCTTCGAGCAAAACAATTTATTCAGTATCGATGTGCCTAAGGTCCTCGATGGCGTAATGGTTAGAATGCTCTGGCTTTCGATATCGAGAACAAAGCTACCTTCGCCATGGTCAGGTCTTGGATGGGTAAACAAAACTGTGTGATCTCAAACTCCTTTGTGCTTTGGAATGTTAAGCTGTTGCTCCCGATTGACATTGCAACCGTTACTACCCTCCACCCGCATTGGGCCAGTGTGGTGGTGTTACGGCCCATACTCCTAATATGTTTCTGCATGAGGAAGGCCTGTTCATTGGGACGTATACATAGGCTGAGGACGACAACAAATCTGGCTCTATAAGGTTTATAATTTTATAATACTCTTTATTGCTTTTTACTTGAAAATACATTAAAACTTATGTTACAATACACAGTTTGCAAGGGCGGACCTATCTCTGAAAGAGATCTCTTCCAGTCAACCCATGAATGTTAGTGATACTGTTAACCATTTAGAAGGACAATTGGGCGGAGGACACAACATATCATCACAGGCAGGTGGGCGGAGGACACAACATATCATCACAGGCAGGTGGGCAGGGGACACAACATATCATCACAGGCAGGTGGGCAGAGAACACAACAAATCGTCACAGGCAGGTGGGCTGAGGACACAACATATCATCACAGGCAGGTGGGCAGGGGACACAACATATCATCACAGGCAGGTGGGCAGGGGACACAACATATCATCACAGGCAGGTGGGCAGAGAACACAACAAATCGTCACAGGCAGGTGGGCTGAGGACACAACATATCATCACAGGCAGGTGGGCAGAGAACACAACAAATCGTCACAGGCAGGTGGGCTGAGGACACAACATATCATCACAGGCAGGTGGGCAGAGAACACAACAAATTGTCACAGGCAGGTGGGCTGAGGACACAACATATCATCACAGGCAGGTGGGCAGAGAACACAACAAATCGTCACAGGCAGGTGGGCTGAGGACGCAACAAACCATCACAGGCGGGTGGGCGGAGGACACAACATATCATCACGCCTACATCCTCGAAGAGGAAGGCAGAGGTGTCAACACCTATATTTCGCCTCGAAATGTAACAATTCGCGAGTCTGTTGCCATGCACGCGCACAGTGAACGAAGTTTATAAGTTTGAAAACACTCTTCGCTTATTATTAGCGCACTAATAAAGTGGCTTTTAAAAATATAGCATATTTTCATTCTCGGCTGTAAAAGTTTGCTCACGGTAGAACTCTTTCAGAATAAAACAACGCAACAGTGACTCAAAATAAAGTTTGCGCTGCGGTCGAGCATTGGCAGTTGTTGAACCCTATGGCAGCTTTTTTAATTTACATATTCGTTTTTTTTATGAACTACTTTTATAAAGTCGCCAACTTTTCTGTAAAATAAACAATAACACTCATTTTTAATATACAACGCAGGGGTAATGGGTTCTTCTATACTACTGAATTATAGTTGCGGAAAAATATTGCAATAAAATGCCTTTTCTCCGATTCATTGTGTTTTTTGGTTACTGGGTATTTTTTTAATTAAATTTTCGGCACTAAATCTGTCGGTACATGATTATAGACATGCAAGTTCGATTCGCACTTGGTCGGTTCTTCACAAACAATAAAAAATAAGTTTCTATTCGTAGCGTAAAAACCAATTTAGCTAATGGCATGTGGTGGCAGATGTAAAATTTACGACCGATCGATATGCTTTTGTTTTTTATATATTTCTATCTATCGCATAAATCAGATAAAGCCAAATGCAAACTGGCTGTCCGATTAGTAATTATGCTTAAACAAAAACAGCGTGTCCGCAAACACAGCAATTGTAACTGTCATTTGAAATACGATTTAGGCGTTCGGCTGGTAATCTGAACCTCGGATTAGTTTATTGGTTTCCATTGAGAAATACCCAAATTCAATGTTAAATGTTAGGAATAAAAGGTTTGGAAGTGGCGTAATTGGCGAGCTAATTCGTACACTTTGGTCTCCACATAAAATAAATTTTTACTATGGTTCAAATACGCTGGATAAGTGAATACTATATCGAGTTGCTCAGTGTTTTGGAACACGTTAAGCCATTGGACCAGGTTATGTTACCTTATTCAATTCTCCAATTCGTATTAGATTAACGTGTTGGAGTAGCTCGTACTCCTTATCTCCATGAAGGAAGGCCTGTGCCCAGCAATGGGACTTATAAAGACTGGAGATGAGACTACAATAAAACCTATGGGCTTATAGAGAAATAATGAAATAGAAAATATTATACTACGCTCAAAATCACGAAAGGTTCTACTAAATAAATGAAATCTAAACAAAAGAACCGAGTTCCAATTTAAAGGTACTTACAAACAAAAGAAACCAATCAGTCGTAACTGCGAACGTTTTATCTGTGGTAAAAAAAACGTGAAAACATACGATAACGGAATTAGGTGCCCGGAAATCCACTCGTGGTGTTTGCTGTCGAAATCAGAATTTATTACCCATCAATGTATCGGTGGATTTTCTACAGCGCATGGATCAACATCGTCAAACTGCCGCGTGCCGTGAGTGATTGTGTTCGAACGAGCGAGCGAGCTATATAAATATGAGTCCTCCAGTTGCCAGTATTTATAATTCGATTTGTGGTAGCACTTTGCAGCGAAACGGCATTTTTAGTGTTTTTGGCTTTTCGCTGATATTGTTTGGAAATCGACGTATCGATGATAAAATTGTTCAGACGGAATTTGGTAGTACCTAAGCCTTCTGTGTCACAGTTACATAGAAGATCACAGTTTAATGACTGTATTTTTTTGGTGATATATTTTATTGTGAGTACGGTTGAGTGGTCAGAGCTCCACGTGAGCGGAAGGAGCCTTAATTTTGTATGCGTCTCTATACTCTACGGTGACTGATTATGAACATACCATGCAGACTATATGCTTGTCTGCCATTCAAATAAAAGATGCATGAAAATTTTTGCAAGCATTTGTTCGATAGTTGAAGGTAGGGCTTCCAAAATGAACTCTAAGAAGTTATTAATTGTAACTTTTTATCTTCGTTTCTTATTTTATTTTGGATCTTAACGTACCCTAAAGCGGTTGAATTTTAGGGTCACCTCAGTCTTGAAAAATATAGATGTTGATGTTAATTAAATCTATCTACAAACTATACCACTCTGTATCCATTACCACCTACTGCTATACATATGATAAGAATCGAAGTAATATTTCTCGTAGTTTTAAGAACAATAGTAATTAATTATAAATTTCAAAGAATACAATCTTTATAACCCCTGTTATGGTGGAAATATAAACTTTTCCTTTCGGAGAGAAAATTTGTATATTACTAGGAACACTTATTAGCCTCCATATACTTTATTATGCGTATAAAGTTATAAGCTGTAGATTATAAATCTTTTAATATTTTCATTTTCATTTGTTCGTTGACGTAACCTTTATGGCGAATTGTACGAAGTCTCGAGCCAAGATTATATGCTTCCAACATAAAATATGGCACAGAGCTTAATGACACAGTATTCGAAATAGTTAATAGCTACCGTGACATTTGATAAAAGTTGTAACAAGGCGCCATAGCTATATTAGCGACTCGTTGCTGTCATTGCGCTCTTCTCTAGCCATTTTTCTCTTGGTTTCCGTTTTTAAATTTGCTGTCTGTCTCTTTTTATTTGTTTTGTTCTCAAAGTTCATTCTTACCCGAATCAGCGCGTAGAGCGGTTGACTCACTGCTAACAATTATTGTTATATATTTATAAAGTAATGATCAATTTAATAAGCTTAAAAAAAGTTACAACAACCCATTAGATCAGTTCCTGATAAATAACAAAGTCTATAAGTCTCTTTAAGGCACTATTGTAAGTAGCCCTACCCTTTTTATAATATATTTAGTGTTAAATGTGAAATTGTTTTGTGTTCAGTGTAATTTACCTTTTTTATTTAATTGTTTCAGTTGTGCCTTAATTCTTCAATATAAAATATACCATACCTAAGTGACGACCCAACTGTATTTTCTTTATCCCCGGCTTCACCCCGTCACAAAGTATGTCTGTGAAAATACTTATCATCATATCGATGAATCTCAATATAATATCTTAAAGAATAAATACACCCCGGGAGATAGTCGCCCCCCAAACGAACCGAGCAAAGTAATGATCACATGAAATCCCAGACCAAGAATTAAGAGCACTTTTGTTTTAGTAAACCGACCGGAATAATAGCTGAAGTTTCCCGTCTCTATGCCGACAAATGATTTGATGGGCTTCATCACAACTCGAGAGCAGTGGATAATGTTTCGTAAATTAAAAAGTTAAAATGCGTACGATATAGCAATTGAAATGTTCTTACTGTTTTTTGTTAGTCAAGTCAGAAATAGCGCTGCAATCTTCTTATTCCCTTTATGGGTTACATTTTGTCGGGTGAGCCCTGAATAGGCGGGCAGTCTCTTTGATGGTATTGAAAGAGAAAATGCTTATCGCACCATCGGCCGTAAATAGCCGAGTGGGTGTCGAATTTCTCTACACATGGTACGAAAACACACTTATCCTTTCTACTTAAACTGTTTTCACATCCCTCCTCAATACATTGAAACTATTCGCTTGAGTCTTGGCCTTTTGAGTCTATACGCTTATTTTGTAGAGGGTACATTAAGGTTCAATTATGTGATTGAAAACATGGTTTCATTTAAGACGTTAAGTTGATTAATGTTGTTTGAACGAATTGAGTGTTGTATATTTGATATTGCCTTATTCAGAGATAATTAGAACTGCCTAATCTCATTAATACATAAATTGCTTTCTATTTATCTATTATGGACGATAATTGTCAGTAGAGCGGTCAAAAGAGATATCGTATAAATTAAAACAGATTACCAGAAGTCAATAAGGAAGGGACAATATTATTAGGAATAACGAAAACGATAAAGATATATTGCCTATTTGTAGCGAAAATCGATGTACTAAGTTCGTAGGCGGTGTAATTAGATTGTTCAGTTTTATTTTAGTGTTTCCAGTTATGAGCCGCGTTATTCTCCTCCAGATAATAACGCTTCTGTGGTTCCGTCATCATTACCACTTTATACCCATCTTTGGATTGAAAAAGCTAATGGCTTGGAACGAACCGAGTGGTTAAAATAAATCGACGACATTCCATTTCCTACAGTATCATGGCTTCATGAATCCGCTTAAAAATTGAATTTGCCTTATCTAGTTCTAATGTCTTCAATTAACATTCGCACATAAAAGGGAATAAACGAGGCCTGGTAAAATAATAACGATAATAATCTCAATCAGACAGAGCTATTATAAGAACATCATTTACATGAAAAAGATTCTAGTTCTAGTCAGTAATGATATGTATCTTTAAAAAAGTAATACAATACATTTTTCCATTTGGTTGGACGATTTATTGATAAATTAAGGTTTTTAATAATATAGTACGTTTGTTGTTTCAATGCGGGAACTCTATAAATCAAACGTAGATTTTGTAGATCGTGCGTATCGGGACGTGGGGTAAATACGAATACAACACAACATTTTGTTGTTTTGTAGGCGTTTATGGGAACAGAAATAAAACAAAAAGTCTTTTTAGCAGAAAAAAGATACAAAGCCAAAGGTTATTATCGGTAAGACCTTATCTATTCCTTGACTATATTAGGTCCTTACCTATGAAATTGGTGTTTTGTATGGAGATTTTGGGGATGTCTGCATTTTAAATACTAACATTTTATCAGTTTTCTTCACAACGACAAATCCAGAGATAATAATATTTGGCATGTATCATTAGACAAGCTTTAGCAATATGTGTGTGAACACGCTTGATAAAAATTATTCATCGTTTTTATGTTAATGCAAATCAATTGATGTATTCGGCAGTTAACAATAATTGTCTTTGTGTCTAATTGTAACACAATTAAACTTACAAAAAATTATCAAACTAAATAATACGAGCTCAAATATATGGTCTATTTTTAGAAGAGGCAATTATTTTATAAGAATGTTCTGAAACTTAATAGTTACGGACAAATTGCTAAGACAGAATAAAAACACCAATTTCATAGGTAAGGACCCAATATTTTCCTGACAATAACCAAAGCTTATGATTCGAAATTTTCATTGAAATTGTAGAATATATTCCGTTTGATAACAATTAACATTTAACAAGCAAAGTTGAGCGGTAAGTTTAAATCTCGTGTTTCGGCGTTATTTGGCAAATTAATTCAGAAACTTTATCTTCAAACACGCGAGTAAAAGATGTTTGCGCAGAGACTTGAGTTGTTACTTAATAATTTGTTAATTGTAGTCCAAATTCGTCCGTTATATAAAATTCTTAAAAGATGCCAGTAATCCAGTGACACTAGGAAGTGGGATGTCATTATAAAATTTGTAAATATAAGGTAATTAGTGGCTTCCCGCGGTTTCACCCACGCGGTACCCGTTCCCATGGGACTTGTCAAAAGTGTATTTGATTAAATGACATTGAGTTTGAGTTTGAGTTTAATGTCGGGATAAAAAGTAGCCTATGTCCTTTCTTAGGTTCTAAAATATCTGTGTACTTAATTTCGATTAAATCGGTTCTGTAGTTTTGACGTGAAAGAGAGACCGACAGACAGACAGAGATACTTTCGTATTTATAATATTAGTATTAATTTTATAAATTGTAGAAAAATTTTTAACTCCTAAACCATTATAGTTCTATTATATTATATTAATTTCATAAACGTAGTCGTATATTTTCTCATGTGAAGTTATTGGTATTTTTGAATGAATTTGAAACTTTAAAGACTTGTGGTTAACCCCTTGGCGGCCACTGCGAGCACCGGTGCTCGCAAATTATAGATGTTTCTATTGTATCTCATTTTTTGCCCGTTGACTAGTAACGTGTAATCTACAGGGTTACTCGGAAATCGTACTGAATAGTAAAGGAGGTTATTTTTCAGATCTTTACAGATAGATTCTGATACCACCACCATGGACCAATGCGAATTGGTAGGTAGAAACTGTTGAAATGGCGACCGAGACCAATGGCTTAAACGTGCTTTCCGAAGCACGGAGGAATTTGAGATCACAATGTTTTGGTCACCCATCCCAGGATTGACCGTAGCGAAAGTAGCTTTGTTTTCGATATCCAAAGCCAAAGCTTACGAACCACTACGCCACCGAGCTCCTGCTATAAAAATATTCCTGTTTTTTATTCTTTATTTACGTTTTTTAGCTACTTTAACTTTAATTTGATCAATATTTTACCAGGTTTTTATTAAACTCACTTTCTTGTTTGTCTTTCTGTCTCTTTGTTTGTCCGGTTAGATTTTTGTGACTCAATTTTGAGGCACTTATGGACTAGCTATGGGGCTGAAACTTTTGAAATAGTTCTGAACCCAGTGACAATGCAACTTGAAACTACTACATCCTTTCTCCGAGCACTTTCAGGTCAAAATTTCGACTTTCAGTTTTTATATGGAGAGTGGTGATTACGCACAGCGCCATGTATTGATTGGTGTTAAATCACTGTGATAGATCGCCATCTATTGCCAATAATAGATAGCGCTGTGCGTAGTTAAAATAATTAAATAATAATAAACAAACATGCGGGGCCGTTTGACCGGTCACACAAAACGTCAAATCTTTGTAACTTACACTTACGAACTATGCATGCATAGGGTATATTATGGGGATTATTATGGAATACATGGCAAATTAATAGCAAGTATTAAACCTTTTTGAAAAGCTGAAGAGATGTAGAAGTTTTTATCTTTGTGAAGCAGTTTTTATTAAGCTGTTAGTAGTATGTTTAGATTTTAGTGATAAATTTTATTAATTGGTATGTTTAGTAACAAGAGACATAAAAAAAACCAACCCTGATAGATTTACAAAAAAATCTTTGAAACTCATTATTTCCTTATTGGTTAGGTTTAGGACCCTATATGATACAAGAAAATCTATAAAGTGTTCTGAAAAATAACCTTCTTTAATATTCAGTATGACTTTCCCAGTAACCCTGTATAACCGAATTTGATATTTTAAGTTGAAAAATGAAAGACCGTCCCGTAAAAAGGGCAAACAAAACAAAATAGTTATAGTTATTGGGACATTTTCCCAACATGTCTCCAGAGTAGAGTTTGAGAAGAAAACATAAAAAAAACTTCTGAATGAATAAGTGGGCATCGACAAGCAACACAATTGCCCGGGAGCCGATAATAATGTAGATACGAGACAGTAAGCTTCTTTTGTATGGAATTCATATGTCATTTTATTTAAATTAACTAATGAAACCTCTTTTTACCCCTTGATGGATACAGGCGTTGACATATTATGTTTATTGTAAATAATGATTGCAATTTTCTATAATCATCTTCATTTACTGCTTCCTATCAACTAGTACTAGGTCATTTTTTTTAATTTATATATTAAAATAAAATAGAGCTTAATCATTAGCCCACTGAAAACATAGCCAGGTCACAAAAAGGCGAAGCGAAGACGTCAAAAGTAATTAAGAAAGTCTTCTATTTTTCTTTATTTTACCTAAGATTATCTTTGTATTACTATTATCATACTCTTTATTATAAATAAAAAAAAAATATACACACAATATCTTCAATACAGATCACTGCCATAGTTGCATCTAACCTGTCTTTAGATTTGTAATTCTGTCTGTGTATTCCTGTCTTTAGTTTTGATAATTGAGGTTTAAAGTACAGCTGCGGTTTAATGTCTATAGTTACCGTAGGTTGTGTGAGATCATAAAACTGCTCTCTGCTTAATCAGGGTATTCCGAACTGTGGTAGTGCATCTTACATTTTTAAGGTGATCCGTAGACAATCCACTGGGCGGCGGATTTACTCACAATTCAATTGAAATGGGCATGTGATTCTTTAGTTTTAGGGTTTAGATATGAATTACAATGCTACAGATTTCTTTCAGTTATTCAGGCAGCTATTTGAGTTTATTTGTTAAAAAAGAAGTTGCAGTATTGAAAGAAAAAAGGCTTTATGTGGCTAAAGTGATCAGATAAAATACAGTTACGTTCCCAATGTTTGGCGTTGGTATCAAGCCACAGAAATATCATTGTCTATTTTTCCCTTCAAACCCGATCATCCTGAAGGTCTTTGTCTGGTAAAACATAAGACAGTCTCACAGTGCGCTTAGTAATAAAATGTATCACATTTTGTAAGGATAAGAATATGTTTTATGCTTCTCTTCGTTTGATGTAGACTAAAACATAACCCTAAAGTGCCAATGTTGTCGCCGCCCCGCATGGGGCAACGCATGAGTTATTGGTCTCAATTCCCAATATGATTCTCCCGTATGGGAACGAAATTCTCGATTATTGATATTGTTAAAAGAGCCGTGTGGTAGCGGCTCATTAAAAGAATACTACCAACCCTATTTCTATTCTTTCTATATTTTTGCCTCAACAATTTATCATTCGTTTATACAATTAAACACTTTTACCAATCCGTGAATAACGGTTTAGGGGTTTACAATGAATAACATGCTGTAATATTTCTCTAGAAACTGTTGTACCTACTTAATAATTTTATTAATATTTGATTGTGTTATGTATCTGTTTGTTATTCCTAATAAAATTTATAATGAAAACCTATCTCTTGCCTTCGGTGTCGCAAACTTAATAATGACTAATGGACTTAGAACTACACGACCATCCAATAGGGCTCATCACCTGTTACGCTGAGTGCAGTCACTGCTTGGTGAAGCGCGATCTATGGCAATGGACTGCTTTTGCGGTGCTTTTGCCTAGTCTCTGTTTAACCCTTAGGGCATAATAGTCTTGATTTTATGTATTTATGATATTGTTAATTCTTAGTATTGTACTATTGTATGTTATTACAATCAGACATCTAAAAGGAATTATCATTACTATAACAAAGAAAACTTCTAAAAAAAAAAGAAGTTATAACCATAAAGATTTCGAGAATACGCAAAAAATTTATAATTATACTTAATTAATTCTTCCTTTAGTAAACACCTTGTAAATAATGAGTGTCCGGGGAGATATTAATTTGTGAGTTAGGCCTTACACGTGTATGTAACTACTATACTTTATTACCTACTAGCTTTTGCCGCGACTTCGTCCACGTAGAATAGTTACTTTGAGAGAGTGCGATGGTATGTAGCCTTTAACCTCAATAAATAGGCTATTCAATTCTGAAATATTTTTTGAAATTGGAACAGTAGCCTCAATTGGTGGAATTGAAAATGTACTCCTACTCTATTATTAGAAGCAAAGTTCATAGTGGCGTAAATTTCTCCGTAATTTTTCTGGGGGGCGTTATTTAATTTTTTTAACATTCACCCGCATGGCACCCGTTCCCATATCGGGATAAAAGGTAGCCTAGGTCCGTTCTCAGGCTCTAGACTATCTGTGTACCAAATTTCGGTTAGCTTGGTTCAGTAGTTTTGACGTAAAAGCGAGACCGACAGACAGAGTTACTTTCACATTTATAATATTATATTATGAATACTTTGCCTGTGAACAGGTGCCACTGTCGGTGTCTGAGCAAACTCATGCTTGCCTGATTTGTTGTAGAAATAGCGTTTTTTCTTTGGGACTGTATGGTACGGTAAATGGTGAAGATACCTATTGAATGTATGACCTGGTTATGTATATACAACTTTTTCAATTTTCTCCAATTAATCAACGGAACCTTAATTTTATTTTCTTTAAAGTAATATTTTAGAATTTTAAATTTCATGATCTTCCTTTCGTTAAAGATGCTATGTTCCTTAGAAAAAATAATCCTTATGATTAACCCTCTCGACGGTTATCATAAAAACATGATGTTTTTATTTTTTACATTTCGCGAGTTCCATTCCCGGTAGAGGCAGGCGATTTTCAATAAATCTATGAATGCAGTTCCACTTATTGTAAAAAATAAAATGATATCTTCTTTCAGTAAACATCCTACCTTCGATATTTAATATACTTTCTCTTCATGTGGCATGGCCGTGAGACAGCCTGTATAGCTCAGATATTTGTAAATTTTTTACTTCTAAAAATTCAATGACGTTGTAGTTTATTACATTAAAAAAACAATAGTGTTGATGTAAAGTGAGAATAGAAACTTGCAGAGTTTCTTGCCCGTTCTTCTTAAAACCTCCTGGTAATTTTGTGAACGGATGGCGTAGTTTATCGCTTTCACGAAATTTTGTAAAATGCTATTGACGTTCATAAGCATGTGCTAAGATGCATCTAAATTGAATCTTTTAGAGACATGGGTTGAATTAGTACAGACGTGTGATGGGGTCGGGTGTAATAACTCATTCCTAGAAGAGTACTCAATATGGATGTAGCATACAATGAGAATAAAACAGAGGAGGTAAATGATTGGAAATATAATTGTGGTATGAGGAGCTTAATGACGGAAAAAAATGGAAGACGAAGATATGTTGTTCTGATCCCACTTACGCCCACAATAACGGCCCTATTCGATCTTTTAATGGGACAAATATAGATTAAATGAACTCCTCGCCTAAAAATTTGGAAAATTCTCTACTGTCTATTAGTTTCTTGTACCAATTTCCTGTATGTCGAATGTAACTTAATGTGGAAACGTTTGTGACGAACACTAGAGAAATGGACGTCGCCTCGTCTCCGAGGGATTGCTTCGGCGATAACGACAATCGAAAATTTTGCTCAGTCAACTTTGTATTTTTATTTCTTTATATGCGATTTATTACTTTTTAGCTGCGAATCGTTTATTCAGAACACGTAGCATTACACATGATTTTAGATAATTTTAAATTGTATTTGTTCATATAAATGTAACTTATTATTAGGGTATGTTAACTCTGATTTTACTATCAGACGAAAATGTTATCAGAAATTGTGGATTTACATTCGCTTTTCATATTAAGCACGTAGATTTTTTAACAAATAAATATAAAATATGGTGGCGTGTTTCATGAAAGAAGACTAGTTTGACTATTTCCAAAACAATGATTAAATTTCACAATTATCTTGCTCTTTTCATGCCTTGTCACCAAATACTCGAAAATATTAAAAAGTAATAATTTGGTTTGTAAAAGAGGCTCTGATGAATATGATTTGCGAATATTAATGTGTTTATAAGAACTTATTTCGAGAGGGATCGCAGAGTAGAAAATTATGTCTCCAAATTTCGCTTTCGCTTTATTAATTACGTTATTTAAGTAGATAACAACTGGATAATAATTGGCTGGGATTTAGTCTGTTGTGTAGCCGAAGCTATGGGACAGTTTTATATGTTATGAGGATACTTTTATTGTGTTTTTACTTCTTTGGGACGTATAATATTTTACGGTTTTTTGCAGCGCTATGGGGTTTATCGAAATCGAAGTACGTTGAACTATTGTTTATGGTTATGGCCGGAGGTTTGAGGCTATACCATCAGGTGGATCGCTTCGATTACAATATAATATTATTACGGAAATATTTTATTTGATGTACGCTTTTCTTTGCTACTTTTATGTTACTGAAAGCTTTTCATGTTTCGTTTGTTGTTATGTACACAAAACACCTCATCAGCGACGAAAGCTTCTATGTATATTTTATTTTGTGTTAAGCATATTAAAGTTCTTATCAGAAGTTTTTCGGGGAAGTTTTGTATAATCTGTAATTTTGTTCATCGTGCATTCTGTCTGTTAAAGCCACTTAAAAATAACGAAGATTAAAACCGAACGAAACTAAGTATTAAATTTATATCGTGCATTACTACTTCATATTTTGTTTTGAAAGTATGACTTTTAGATAAAACATTTATCAATAAATAACACACACGCCTAAAGTTTGCAGTTACGCTTTGTGTTATGTAGACAAGATGGTTACAAATTTATATTGATACATAATATCTAGTATAAAATCATACACAAATTTAAATATCCGTGAATTTAATGAATTATGATTCCAATGTTCCAATAAACACTGAGAGTAGTTAATCGACCATTGAGGTCGTCGAAATGTAACACAAAGAACTACCATTATGTCATATTTTTTGTTAAATAGTATTATTCCAAAGAGCTTGTGTTCGCCAAAGAAATTAGTCCAATAAACCCGTCGCGATGGATCTTATTATTCCCTAAGTCCTAATGACATTCTAGCAAGAAATCCGTTATCATCAATTTGTCGAGAGAGTGTCTCGCAGACAAGAGACAGATAAAATGCAGTCCTTGGTACGGGAGCTGTGTGATTTATCGACAAGTCCTCGCCTCCCGTCACTGTCAAACTTGAGCCGCTTACCTCAGATAGTTTTACGAACTCACAACGTCTGAGCGTAATGCGAAAACGACCGAATTCATCTAATACCTTGTAATTAATAGCCGGGCGATGTCGGTAATATTTAAACTACACGTTTTAATATCATCAATAACTGTGTGAAGCGACGCTATTTTAGAATTGGATTCCTGGAAAAAAAATATAAGAGGTCTTGTTATTTTGGAATGTTGCTTCCAAAATATTTTTTGGAAAATAATTATACTTCTTACCTATATTTAGATCTTCATTAGGCTAATTGAAATGTAATTAATAAGGGGGATTTTTCAAACAGAATATTTTTTTCAAATGTAATTCTAAAACGTATAAAGCATCTGCTTGATTACTTGAAAATATTAAAATTATATCGTCAAAATACTATACTATTCGCTCTCTGAACCAAGAAAAGTATTTTGATAAACCTATCATTTGAAAAGGAATAAATGGTATTTCTTTTCTAAAAACTAGGCTTCATTGTAGTATCATCAAGGCATGTTTTTTATCGTGAGCCATCAAGAGCGATTTGTGCGATGAAAACAACTTAAAGAGTATAATCAAAGTGAAACCAATTCATCAACATGCCATAACAAGGTTTAAATCTCGATCACTAAAAATATCGTGTTTGCTGAAATCTGGCAGTTGAACAGCTTAAGTAAACAACTATGTCTTACGAAAAAATGCTCGAGCAATTAACAGAAAATGTTATTATCATTACGGGCTTGTTTTCCTTAATTTTCCACTGTTCAGATAATAATCGGTGTACTTAATTACTCCATGGCTTTTTGCGAGGTGTGTGATTGTTTGCCTTTGTTTTGTATAAACAGTCTTAATGAAGTTGTTGGTCCACGATTAAAATTTCTGTTTGCTTTCATTCATTTGTTTCCTTTAATCATGATAGATTGATTATTTGTGCAAATTAAAGGGTTTGTTTCGTTTTAATTATCAAGCCTTGATAGTATGCACATATTATAATAAAATAACATTCCATGGAAGAAAACTACTGATAGGAAAATAAAGTGTACCTACCTATTTATCCAAATAAGGACATTAAAAACATTATAGCACGTAATAATTTCCAAACATCTTAATCTTACCGAAAATCGCTTAACATCGTTATTTATAACACCTTTATTGTTATATTCCGGCTGTGGAGTCGGCAGACATTTACATGTAGAGTGGCGTTATCGAGTGCGTAATCAGTTTATAACGTCTAAATAAGCGGCGAAGCACCGACAGAACTGTTATTTACTACTATGCAAATTGGCCTGTGAAATGTACTCGTAAATTTCGCCAAGCGCTGCAGAGACAACGCGCCTATTAGCGTCGGCTCCCGTGCTAACACGCAGTCACGCATGCACAATCTGTAAACGTTAAATAGGGATTATCGACATGCGATATCAGGTCTCGGTATTAATTAAAAACCTTAATCCTAATACGTATGAGCAGCTCGGTGACGTGGTTCGTAGAGAATCTCGGTGGCGTAGTGATTCGAATGCTTTGGCTTTCGATATCGAAAACAAAGCTGCTTTTCCCATGGTCAGTCCTGAGATGGGTGACCAAAACTTTATGATCTCTAGTTCCTCCGTCCTTCGGAAGCAAGGAGTTTCAATTGCAATCGCTTCTATCCACTCCTTTAGCCTATACACCTCATGTTCAGGACGGAATAGGCTGGTGATGAACGATCGATAATTCTAATGCGTAATGGATAGGGTGAAGCCACGAATGTTAATCAGCCTACACCCAAGTGCCTGCAATTAGTCCCCACGTTGATCAATACCTCGGTGTGTTAATGACTACCTTAAAAGACGTGTTGGCTAATGGCCAGCTCCAATGTACCCATTTAATTTGTTCTCCTGTCTTGAAGGCTTTGCATTAAGATGACGTTGAAGCTATTTCTTGAGGTAGCTGAATTTATTGTCCTAGTAATAATTAAACATTTATTTTTATTTAGCAAAAAGTTTCAATATAATTCCTATATGTTTCCTTTTGTAATTATTGTACCGCCACCGTGAGCAAATATTATTACTGAATCTGATCGAAGAATCTGTTAATTGTAACTACAGCCATCACGTTGTTTAGGCTTCCAGTGTAGACAAAACAAAACGCGTTTTTTATTCATTTACAAAGTAAAATTGGAGACAAAATCTTCAAGAGTATTGTAACTAAAGACACAACAAATTATTAGGTATTAAGGTCCCACTCCATCGGAGTACCTATTCTATGGACGTTCTAGGACCGTTTCAGTCTTGGTACTTGGTACTTGGGCATAGACCTTTAAATTCACTAGAATGATGTAACTGAAAACATCATCCTTAGCGTATATAAATCCAACTGCTGGGCACAGGCCTTCCTCACGTAGAAACACATGATGAGTATGGGCCGTAACACCGCCACGCTGGGTAGAAACGGTTGCAATACCGATCTTAACTAAACGTACCTTTCGAAACACCGAAGAGTTCGAGATCACAGTTTTGGTCACCCATCCAAGGCCTGACCATGGTGAAAGTAGCTTTGTTTTCGATATCAAAAGCCAAAGCTTACTAACCGCTAGGCTCCTGAGCTCCTCCATGATAAAAAAAAATTTTTGTCTAGAAATTTATGAGGGTTAGCTGATTCATGATCTTACCACGGTAATGGCATGCTATATTGTAGTGGGCAGAGACCTTTACACCCACGAGAATGATAACAAACAAACCTGTGGCCCACAGGGTGGAGTGGTATATCCCACGTACAACAGCAAGGATTTTGTACTTTATTAATATTTCTCTATATATTTCTCTGCAGAGCAAAGAGTATAATTATCTATCTATAAGCCTATTGTCGTCCACTGCTGGACATGATGATCTCCACAACGACCGGTCTTCCGTCGTCTGCATCCAGCGACCTCCTGCGATCTTCACAATGTAACTATATTACAGTTATAGCAATCTTACTGCGACATATCCACTCTCACTCAAATAATGTTAATACATTCATATCTATGAGAAACCACCTCTCGCATAAAATTAAAATCTCTTGATAACAGTCGTTATAAAAAAAGTACGCATATATACTTAAGCAATTTGTTAAGTTTTGTTAACGACGGAATGAACTGGCTTCTGTAACATAATTTATTTTTAAGCCCACTAGTCAGATTTTAAAGTAATAATTTAAAAAATTACGTAAATAATCATACAGTTTTGCCTTAAGCCACGTAACGCCTTGTCGACCTTGTAAGGATTAGTAAGGATGGGTTGTGCCCACAGGAAAAGGGATGAAATCCTTCTTATACCCACGCAATGCTCCCTGAGGATGCAAGCTTAGTAATCTCTACCTACCACAGAACATCTCTCCTTTGTAATAATATAGTGTAGATATAATATTATAAGACCAGGTACAGTATTGTTGAGTTTGTTGAAAAGATATAAGTTTATAATTAGTTTGGTGAAGTCATAATAATTGAGTAAATTAGAATACCATGCGAGTTTTAATACAAATTTGAGCAAACTCAAGACATTGTTGTGCAAAACAACACGGAACAATAGAAATTAATTTATTCAATCAATTCGGGTTTACGGGACAAAGGATGAGGCTCTTAAGAATCGATAAACGAGATGATTCTCAACAAAGACAATGTTTTCCAGAATAAACTTATTTTGTTTTGTGGTCAGTTTTGGGTAAAACATTTAAAGTGACTAATTTTGGATGCTAAGAAAGCCTTATTCCGTGGCAGTACTGTAAATTAATTAGTTTAACGCGACAAAGACGAGTTCTGGTTTAGGAGTACTTCTTTGCGATTGTTAACATTAATTGCCTTCTCCATAGGATTTTGTTATACTGTGTAATTATTTACCCAAATTAAACCATTAATTCAGCGCGCATTTGTTTTGGATAATTTTGACATTTATGTTTGTAAACCAAGTCGGCGACGCTAAACAAATAATTGAGTTCACAATAATATTTTAAAATATTATTATAAGGATGTGAAGCAATAAATTAAAAACCTCTATGAATAGTAGAATATATTTCAGTCAATAGAAAAAGTTTGAATTAAAAATGAGTGACGTGATGATCTACGAAACATTAGGTTTTAATCTACGAAACATTAGGTTTTAATTCTGTAAAATAATTACATTTATTTTATTTTATCCCAAACCGGGAAGGTTTGAAAAGCCTTTGTTTAAAAAAATGTGAATTCAGTTTTTTTTTTTTAATAAAAGTTAGTTTCCCTAATGTAAATTAAGCAATTTTAAATATTTAAGGTACTTCCCCCACAGAGCCCTTGAAAATATTCTATCGGGCCAATTTATCGGGTTACCTTTATTATATATACCTCAAATTTTGGTACGAAGAGGAACCACAATATTCTTAATGAAGGAAGATATAACATTAACTACGATAGTTATGGTTCCCATTCTAGACAGATTCAATTATTCATCTCAGCCGAGACATGCCACAGCTAGACACAGGTCTCCATATCGGCGCTGCGCTAAGCCACGCTAGCTACGCTACGCTAAGCCTTTCAGTACGAGAGTAGCAGTAACACAACGGAGGAAATCATACGATCCATGACGTCACGCTGGCAACGTACGATGAATGACGTAGTGGGGCCGTGTGCGCCTACGCATTACAAGTCAAGCCTGAAGTTCCGCCTCCGGCTATTGCTCAAAGAAGATTATTTGTATATGTCGGTAGTCGGAGAAAATAAAAAGTCAAGCGTGAACCTTTATTATGATGATGTAAGTCATTCATTGTGGCATTCCATTTTGTAAATCTACACTTTAAATTAATCTTATAATATTGTTACTGGATTTCACTTCGACTACGCTTAGTATATGGCCACCACTCGAAAACCTATCTCGAAAATAAATGCTGCTAACTACTATTAAGTTCCACAATATGATTGGGCTGTAATATAAAAATTCTTTGTTAACTGAAACAGTAAAGTGCTTGGAATTTGCTTAAGATTAGACTTAGATTTATACCAGACGGGCTAGGAAAAATATCATATATTTTGCTTTAGCTCAGAAAGGAAAAGCTACCGTAGTTCGTAACGAGTACATTGGGTACAAATACAGAAAGAAACAAGAAAAGGTGCACCTTGCTTCATTAAAACTACTCGGACTCGAGCACTTTTATTGGTTTCCTGTTTGTTTGTACACACGAGATGTAATTCAACGTTTACAAATATTAAAGATTTCAAAAACTATCATTCGGAAAATCAGGATTATAAAGACGCTATAAATTCGATTATTTAATTTAAAAAGTAAAGATGTAGTACTGATGGTGAACAGAGTTAAAAGAAATATTATAGTTATAACTTATGCTATTTTATGCTAGTCCATAGAATATGTAAAAATCTATTTTAGTATGTCGTAGTCTACTGATTACGACATAGACTTTTGTACTCAAACAAAGACCAGCTCCTCAACGGACGCAAAAATCGAGTTAGTGTGATACGTGTCGTTGACATTCATGTTGAGTACACGAGATTCAGGGCTCTATCAACGAAGCTACTTGTCTTTGAAATTATCCTTACTAAGCTCTTTTTCTCGGTATCTTTTTGACTTCTCTCCGCAAAGTTTCATGAAAAGATAATAGGAAACGGAGAAATGCAAGTGGCAAATTCAAAACTTAAATTGAACTTATTCTGATTGTTGGTAAAAAGGTTTCGTTTAAACGGTTTTGTGTGTAGCTTTCGAATGTTTCCATAAAAAAACCAGAACGGTCCATTGTTTCTTTTTATGCCAAAATAAAGCTTGTTATTCCCGAAGTTTGCGTTAAACATTCGTAAAGAAACAAACTCGCATAAAATCTGTGTTCCGTGAAACATTTTTATTCCGTCCGCTGGTATGACGTAAATTCCAAAAGCGTGTTAAGCAACCTAGCTGTTAATTCAATTTTTCACATAATGTTTTTCTATTTAAGCTCACGCCGCGTCGGAACACTACCGTTCGGTGTGCTATATGGGCGCAGCAGGTAAAACTTAATTTTTGAGCGGTGGTTACGGAAGACTGCATTCATGTGTGTATATGCAAAAGAAAAATGTATTATCACGGTTTTATTTAAATGCGCTGTATTGTGGATTTTGCATTAAATTGCTTTTGCGATTACGTGGTCGATCATTTGGACATGAAGAATGTTCAATCCAGTTTAGAATACTCGTATTAGGAAGTTTGAAAAAACTAAACAGAATGTACATTTATCTCTTATTAGTTTGTAGATTTTCAGCTTAATCTGATTAGAAATATTTGTTTTATACCGGAAATCGTTCCCTTCAGTTTTATAAACAGTGTCCGATTTGAAGATTATTGTTTATCCAAAACATTTTCTCAAAATTAAACTAAAACTCAACTAACAACATACACAAAGATGGAACTCTAACAATTTAACTTATTTACCTATTCCACGATTGTGTTAAATATTTCAATGTTTAACGAACTTTACATTCCTTACTATATTATACATACCGTATGTAACACACATAACCTCGCATCATCAATAAACTCTTGTGTGTTTAACAGTGGTTAAGTTAATTAACATCCAAAACCCGCAATAGTTTCAGTGACCACAAACCAGGCTAAAATTGAACATTAGTTTCAACTTACCTAAACCATTCCGTCTTATGTCGAGACAGACCGAACTTGTCCAAACTTTGGATCAAACTTCCATGTCGACTCGCTGTCTAAACCGTTTGTGTTGCACTAAATAGGAATTTAATTTCATAGGCGAAGAACGCGTACGACTTAATATGATTAAGGTAAAAGCTCGCTGGATCCATTCATAATTTTGTGGTAGTGTGTGATGTTAATAAAAACCGATATTTCCTGGCTGCAGCTGCTATCCAAATGAAAGAGAGCTTTGATACATGTATTTCTGTAACTGCACTGCGGCATCGGAGCGATGGCAAAGCGAAAAAAAATGTAGCAACGTGAGAGCCCACTGTTTTCCATTACCCTAATGGAGTTACTTCCCAGTTACATTTTAGCGACAAAATTTTGACCACTTGAAATTGATAGTGGAATAATCTGGTTGACACTGTGACGGCTTACGGGAATTGTTTTTATATATTTTCAACTGAAATACAAAAACATTATTTTATTTTCTATGACTAAAAATATTATGTATTTGTGATTTAGTTCGCCATTCACATTAACATTTCACATAATCCTTCTAAATTTTTTTGGGCCTTTTTTCATTTCATTTTGTAACTGTACGTTACTATATCTTCTTCTTCTAACCCTTTTCCGACTCTAGGTGGGGTCGGCACAACTTGTCTTCTTCTCCCATTCTCCTCTGTCACTCGTCAGCTCAGCACCCACTTCTTTATATACATATTCAGTGTACTTTGTTTGGGTTGTTTTCGCAAAGGACTGCAGCAAGGGGCTTGTCAAGGAGGACGTGAATAGTTTTTTAAACACAGCGTGTTGGGCCTAGGCTGATTTACCTGAACTAGAGCTCCGTTCGCCAATAGATGGCGCGACTCTCCTTTACATCGCAGCAACGAAGTTGTGTTTTAGTTTATAAGGTCTCAATTAAGTTTTGTTCATAAAATAGATACTAGATAGAGTTTCCTTACGATACATCGCGCTATCAAAGGCTACGTTTCAATTATACTTGTATCTAGCAAAAGTTCATGTCTTTGTTCACCATTTCATCAGGTGGCGTTGTGGTTAGTAAGCTTTGGCTTTCGATAGGTAAGAAAGCTACTTTCGCCATGGTAAGGCAGTGGATGCGTGACTAAAACTTTGCGATCTCGAGGTCCTCCGTGCTTCCAAAGGCATGTTGCCGTTGGTCCCAGTCCCTATTGTGACCGTTTCTACCCGCATTGGGCCAGCGTGGTGGTGTTACGGCCCATGCACCTCATGTGGGACGTATATAGGCTGAGGCCTCTTTATTAAAATAAAATGTGGGTTACATTGGACCAACACGGTGGTGTTAGGGCCTATACTGTGCCATGTGTTCTCCATGAGGAAGGCCTGTGCTCAGCAGTGGTACGTATATAGGCTGAAGACTGAGAGCTTTGTACTTATTTATTTAACTTCATAGGTAGACTCTCTCTCTCACTCACTGTGCCCCAGCAGAGGGAGTCCACAGACCGGTAGGTCTTAAGCTAGGGTCCTAGGTGATACAGACGCTTTAGGGTAACATTTACCACATCATCATGTGGGATAATTATAGTACATTTAGAATTTAACTTTTGATTGCATCAAGGTAAAATTCGTGGTTAACTTACAATTCAAAGGAAGCATAATAAAACAATCTTCAGATTTTTCGTATGAGATTAATCATGACCGAACATTCCAATGTAAGGGGTTGTAGGTATATTATTATAAAGTCAACTATCGCGTGCCGTTCAATACGAGGAGCGCAAGGCAGAAGTACTGGGAGCCGTCGCGTGTGGTAAGCAACATTAGACTCAATAATAGATATCCACGGTAAAATAAGCGGAAAGTTGTCCTAGATTTTGAACGGGTTCATATTTTTCATTTTATTATTAATTTTGTCATTGCTTTGATCGATGATTAATTTATTCCTGTCATCTTAACTTTTTCATTGTGCATTAACCACTTTAGGTCATTAGAAATCCACCCGCAAGCTTATTTTAAGAAATAAAAATAGTGAAGTAATAACCTTACTTATCAACAACCCCAAGGTGTTATTACTTGCGATAGAGGAAAATAGAGAAGAGTATCTACTATGTTTTTCCGATTCTATCGAAGAGACACCAGATTATCTTTATCCTATAGCGCGAGCACAATATATATATTTTTTTTTAACAGAGGTTCCGAGTTCGATCCCCGGCGGGGGCAAATGTTTGGGTGATGAATGTTCAGGCATTTGTTCTCCAGTCTTAGATGTTTATATAAATAAATAATATCTACAATAATATATATATTCAAAATATTTATATGTATTTTTCTATTAAATTTGTTTATCCGATAAATAGTGTCCGTAACACAAGCAGCATTTGTTGCTTAAAATGGGGCTAGTTGATAGGTGTGAATTTTTTTTATAATCAGCCCAGCAAATTACTCAACACCACCTGATGGTAGATAAGTCCATTTGGGATGGATGCTAGTGCAGCACCAAAGAATGCATACCTAGCGACCTCCACCTTGCTGACTCATAAGATGCCTTTTCACGCCTCTTTTGAACGAACCCAGAAGAAGAAGATATTTTATAAATATATTATTAGATATATTTGTTTGAAGATATTTATTTATTTTTTTAAAAATTATTACGAGTTTACACACTACCAAAAGACAATTCCTTCCCAAAATTCTAGCAGAGAAAAGCAAAATTCAATCTTCAGGTATGTTGATTGGATTGGAGGTATGTTGGTTGGATTTGATATTAAATTCATAGGTCTAGTTCTAAAGAGCGACACGAATATTACAACTACTAAACTGTCCGTCAATGCAATAGTCAGTGCGGTTCCACACGTGCTTCGGTGCCGCAGAGCTTACCTGCCTTTGGTTCTACCCCGCTTGCCACAGCGGTTAGCTTAAAATCAAAGGGACAGTACTCTAGACGACCAAGTATGGTAATGAATAATTGTACAGTACAAAGTAATAGAACACTTACAAATCTTTCAAAGGAGATCAAAGACATATATAAATCAACCTAATTCTTAAACAAATACCTTCTATAGTACATGAATTTAACCAAAATATCTTGCACTTTAAAGAAAAAAGGAGACCACATTCACGTAAATGAAATTCATCTACAAGATCATCCATCACGAATCCATACAAATATTATAAATGCGAATGTAACTATTTCTGTCTGTCTGTCGGTCGCGCTTTCTTATTATTCAATATTTGGTACACAGATAGAGCCTTAGAGAGGACATAGGCTACTTTTTATCCCGATATTCCCATGAGAACAGGCACAAACTTAAATATTTTTTGCTTTGCGATTTGGTTGTGATAGTTTAAGTATTTTTTAAATTAAAATTTTTATATTCAAAAGACGTTAATGGTGAAATTAAAATTGTTTTTTTTTATGTTAAAAAATAAAATTTGTTGTAATCTATACTTAACTTTATTAAGCTGAAGAGTTCAAGTTGGTTAAACAAAAAGCGTGATAGTGAGCTCCTTTCTGTTATTCAATTCTTCAAAAATGTTTTCACTTTATAGCATCGAGATAAAAAATCTGTATCGTGATTTAGTGTACTAGATACGAGTATATTGATAAAAATAATAACGAAACTGAGTTGAAAGTCACATTGAAATTGAACCCAATAAGCAAACAATTTCTTTAAGAAGCCACGTAACAACCTGAATAAGCATTCGATCTCAATTGATTTCTAAAATAACCTATATTTTATATGAATTATATTTTGCGTACATCTCTTATTTTCATGCAATGTTCGTGACGAATGCTCTAAAATATTTTGCCAAACTACGTAACACCAAAGAACTGCCATTTGTGCCAAGTTTGTTATAGTTCTTTAGTAATGCCTGCCTCGATTTTTTAAAGGATCGGGTAAAGTCTATAATGTGAAGTTACAGATTATCCAGTTTACTAAATATACACGCCAATCCACATGGCAAGTTTAATTACAGAATTGCCACAAGCTTTGAATTTGTTATTGATTTCATTGCTAATTCAATACTATCGGGTAGTTATTATTTTAAGTACAATTAACCTGCGCCGTAATTGGCATAAATAAATAATAAATAATTTTGCTTAAGGACGTAACCAATGAAGGTTATATTTCACAAGGAAGAAGTAATCGACGTCAAGTTTGTAATTATAAATGTGGATGATTTAGACGAAGCCACTGGTAGGTGTGAGCGAGCATCATAAATTCAGAGCTAATTACCAGCAGGTGTCATAGGCAAAGCCGCTGCCGGCACAACTTCGGCCCATAAGTCAGCCACTGTCGAGATGAACGCACGTCACCCGGGGGTACCTGAAAGTAACCTCGTAAGTGATGTATCAACATACTTGCCTGCGTTCTCACGGAATTTTAGAGGCGTCATAGCGCTGTCTAAGCAGGCCTTAATAATTTCTTAGCAAATATATTGTCGTAGTTACTCGAAACTACAATGTATAACTTTAAACATATATCATATGATCCTCATATATTTATATAATACGCGTGGATATAAATATATACAGGAAGATTAAGCTAGGGGACGGTTTTATATCCTACTTTGAATTCCAATCAAATATCATTAAAATAAGTCGCAACTCCTTTTCCTTTAATGGGTCGATGAATGTGAAAGGTGACGTTAATCAGCCCTGTACTGCTGTCAGTCTTGATTAAATCTGAAATACGAGCAGCGGTGGCATCTATTGAGACAAGTAAATAAATAGCCGGCTTCGAAGTTGTCGCAATGTGCTAACGGGCCAAATATATCTTCAACTGCCACCAAAGCGTCCCCACCTCAGAAACAAAAGAAATACAAACGACCCAGCCGGCGTGAAATTAATTCAAAGCGATGGCACTACGAAAATGTACACAAAGGTAAACGAAAAATAAAAGCAAATAGCTTAAACAATTTCCAAGGTCTTGTTAGATAAAGACCGCAATAACTGCAGTGGAGTCATGTCGTAACCGTCTCGAGCGAGGGCCCTTTGCAAGTTGTAATGCTACTTTATGAGGGCATACTCATATTTTATTCCTACTTTTTACATATAAATTTCTTCACTGGCATTACTTCCCCCTGACTCTTCACTCTGAGATTTCTCAACTAGTTCATGTCATATCCGTAATAAATACACGTACTACCACCTGAATCTCATAAAGGCTTGCAATATCAAAACTCCTTTTTACTGTTCCGTATTATATTGCTTTTGACTGACATTAAATTTAAGAGGTCCGTATTTACCGAGCTTGGCGCCTGGTGGTGACATAAATGTTGATAACAGTAGTTAAACGGAAATGCTTAGGGACAACCGAAAGTAAAACGTAATGGGTTATTATGTTGTATTAACTACTGAAGCAAACTGGCCCTCACCTTGTTTCTTTCACACGAACTTACCTCTGTTAAACGTGTTTGAACAAGCGTAAAAATCCTTTTGTTAAACCCTTTTGGGACAGAATCTTAAGGTGAGAATTAAGTTTGTATTACGTAGAAGTTATCATAGATTTCACAATATTATTTGTATTTAAGTACGCAAATTTCCACTGGATAAATCATGTTGGTTGTTGGATAGCAATTAGTAGCTTTTGTGGATTACTAGTTTAGCGAGGCAAATGGTAATAATATTTTAGTACCAAAGTTGAGATATTGAGGAGTTTCGCCAATCAAGATAGGCTAGATATAACGATAATTGGTAGCAAATATTTATAAAGGTGATATAGTACGAAAATCCTAACAAAAGCGATTTAATAAAGGCAACTCAATGAATTGTTTTAGTGAATAAATGTTTTTCATTTCATTTCAATTGTGGCACATTCGAGCCATTGCCTTATGGCAGCTTAATTCCAAAATCTCATCACATTATCATCTAGACAATTTTTTTTCGTAGAAGTTGTTTGGTAAAAACAAAATAAAAGCAGTTATCAAGTCGTTTATATGTCAGCAGCTGTTCCCGCCAGTAAATGATGTGGAACGACAAAGTACATGTACAACCTACACACGATTTATGGAGGAATATTCTCGGGCTGTGGTTAAATTATTGAACTTAGTAACGCATACGTGTTTTTAAAGCTATAATTAAAGTGTCTAAAGCACGGTCCGTGTTAATAATGGCTGGATCGAAAGTATTCGCTGGGTCGTATTTCAAAGTAATAGAGTCATTTTCATCATCGTCATCATGAGCTTTTGTACCTACCTGGCTTTATTATGCAGCAAATTCATTCAAGTAAATTACTTTAAAAATATTTAGAATCAGCTCGAATCGGCCTTTTGCCCGGGACCACATGCGTTTTAGAATCAAGTTGGAAACTGGAGCTATATTTTAAGACGGACTTTTACCAATATGTCAGTAAAACCGTATTCAATTCCATGCAGTAGTTTATGCGCGTTCGTGCGCAACCAAACTCACATACAGGGAAAAATTCTAAAACCTGTTGTTCTGTTAAGCCAAATCTTTATATCCACGGTGGAAACGTAAAATCGCTAAAGCGCCACTTTAGGCGTCAATAAATTATATATACCAAAGGAAAGGTCTCAAGGTCTAACTTTCTGTCCGGGTTTCATGTCATTCAGAGCACTTATTTGGTACATTAGAGTTTAAAATTTTGAAATTTTTGACAATAAATATGAACAGTTAAATGATTAAATTGAAGCCGAATATTTAATTTTAATTGTCATTCTTTAACAATTACTTGTTAATGACCTTTTAATAACAAATCAATATCATGCTGTCCCTCTTTCTTGTGTTTAACAGTTAATAAATAATATAAGTAGGTATAAGGTAAAAGGTAAAACGGGCAGTTTTCTGCAACAAGACATCCTAGCACCTATTTTGCGTGTGGGAAAATTGTTCCTATTCTGGCGAGAATCAGCTCATCTATGTTATTTGCTGTCGTTCGTTATCATAAAATTAAAAAATTGGTGTAAAACATTAAATACTGACAATAATTATATGATTGGTTATTAAAAAGAAAGTGGTTCATGAGTTTCTTGCCGGGTTCTTCTCATGAAAAGCCTTACTCTCGGAATCCGACCGCTTGTGTCGATTGCAATAACAATCAAAGTGGTTGTACTTGATACAAGCGCTCGCGGTAATGAGCATTAATATTATGATTAATTATTATTATTTAAATTGTAAAATAATTATTTAAAATGTAAAATGTTGACGGTTTTAAGTGCCAAGTTTGGCCTATGAAATAAAGTTATTTTTGATTTGATTTGATTCGTATCATATCGTATTCGTATTATCGGTTCTGGTCTTTGATCTTCCGTTTAAATGCGGAGTTGGGATGGTTTCTGGCCCACTTCCCCTTACTTCCTTGCTGCTGGGGTTAGTTAGCTCTGGCTGCTGGCGGCTTCGGTCTCTGCCTCCGTTCTGCGAGGACCCAGGAGTCCGTCGCCTCTGTGCTGGTCGATGGCATCGATGGATCGGTACTTGCGTCCCCCGCATTGTCCACCTCCCTAGCGCCCTGTGTGTTGCGGTAAATTATCTGCCGGTATTGGTACCGTTTGCGCTGGTTCGGCCACACCAGGTGCTAGGAAAATTTGAACCTCAGTAGCCCGGGTTTCGACGAACTTCTAGTACAATAGACCACATTCACACAGAAAAAAGGTTATACCTTCAGAAGTCAAATGAGTATAACCAGCCCTGGTTCATGACGCCTGGTTTGTGGACAATGAGAAAGCTTTGATTCTGTCGACACCTGGTCTGTTTTCAAATCCTTGCAGAGGTGTCCATTTCATTGGTGATTTTTGGTTGAGATGCCTGTATGACGTTGTCAGTTTAGCCGTTGTATGTTTACATTATAAATAGAAACCATCATTATTTACGAAACATATTTTACATTCTCGAAACTAAAATTAGCTAGAAACTCAATAAAATTATTAAAACGAATTACGTTTTAACTTATCTATACTCATAGGTCAAACGTATAGATCAATTTTACAAATAATCTTGCAATACTATACAACGGAACAGAAAGGATCACTTTATAAGTCGTAATACGGCCGTATAAAGTTACGACTGCTATCGAATAACTTATTAGAAAACCATTTACATAAACAGAAACATGATGATTTACCAAAAAGAGCAAATACTTACGTAATTTTTTACATATTGACATTTCAGCATCACTTAGCATTTTGAAACAGGTCAATGTCTCGACGTGATCGGTATTGAAAAAAAACTAATAGGTTAATCATATCGACGGAAGAAAGATAAAATCGTTAAAGCGCCAATTTGGTAACTTTACGGGGGAGGATTTTTTTCCTATATATAAAACTTTTATAATACTATGAAATCTAGAACCACTTTAGCGAAAGTTAATAGACTTTTTGGTAAGGAAGAATCTCTTCTGTAGGTAAATATTACAAATGTTATCCTGCGTAACTCGCTGATAAATTATTTGTCTTGAAAAAAAATCCTGAAAGTCACTTAACAACCAGTTCTTACTAGAACTGCGTAATATAAATCACTAATCAATACATATGTTTTGTTAGATGAAATGTTAAACACTTTTATGCAAGGGTTTTCTTGCATCAAAGTGTGATCATACAAAATTTCATGAAATGAAACAGTATTAATAAGAAAAATATTATGTTTATCCTATATGACAAGAAGAAGAATACAAGATAATAAGAAATGTTAATCTAAGCAATAGCGAATTCCCTTGCCTCGCTCCTCGGCATAGGAGGACAGAAAATCTTAATTCATCAAAGTATTCATAGTTTCTGTATTCTTTAGACATAAATTTATTGTTGGATCCTAATTTACTTAGCTTTGAAATATGATTTGTATTCTTAGAAGTGGCTTCGTTATAATGTTAAAATAATAAATATTGTAGCAAGCAAGAAGCAGAAATGGCGGTGCGACGTCGTCGAACAATGTGTAAATGTGTATTATTATCGCCGTATCATAATTTCGAGAATAATACGCTCCGTAGAGGTAGGTACCTTCATTTTGTAAGCTCCTAAATCACCTTTTTGTTTGTCGTTGGCAGCCCTTTTGTTTTGCCCGCCACAGCCGGATCGTCAGGTATACCAACGTTTCGTACACACGTTGCGCGCGTGGTCTTCATTTTCATAATTGCGATCGCGGCATCACATTTTTTAAAATTAATGCCGCTTTGTTAAAACAAAATAAATTGTATGTCACGTTACAACGCTAATGTTTGTTTCAGGGCACGTGTCGTAAAATGAAACCCTTTTGAAGTAAGTAATTTGTTCCCGAAGCAACAAATCTTATTACTCTTATTACTTTTAGAGTTTGTTCTCAGTTGTAATCGCCTTAACATTTTTAGTAAATTGCTAATGATTATAAGTATTACACTTTATAATTGATACATATATGATTTGTGATCTAAGGCTAAAATATACATACTCAGAGTAACTGCATAATACTAGTGGTACCTTGGCTGCATGGAATCTTCTTAAATGTCCTTTTTTAATCAAACGTTACAACTTGCCATGATAGTAAGAGTTTACCAACGGAGCTTGAGACGGGGTCCTAATTGCATATTGCTGTCTACAATTTTCAGGAAATCACTAAAGGTAGAATTTTTCTAAAGTATAGAAAAATTCTCAAAAAGAACAAAATTGTTTAGCAGAATTTAAGGAATTAAGCTGAAGAAGATTTGATATTCATAGGAATAGAATAGAATGGAATATTTCTTTGTTTTCTTTTATTTGCTTAAAAATATAACTTTCTACAGATTTAAAGGGATTAGCCAATCAGCCCGGCTTATGGCTAGAATGAAAATAAACGTGGGCCGTGGAATTTATTGCAAGCAAGGAACAATGCTTGTTACCCAACTAGTATAATACTCAAGTACCTATCTGTACTAGATTTACAACACGGGTATCTATTGAGTGTGTGTACGTTTCATGTTTTTCCCTTATTGCCTAACCCATGGGACCGTTGGAGTGATTTATAGCCTTTTCCATATTTTCTGGCATGGGTTCCAAGACAGCTAGACTAAGTATGTGTTATAGCAATATGACATTGTCATATTAATAATATTTATTGGAGGGGATCTTACGTAGTTCGTAGTTGTGTCTTTTTTACTGAAAAGAAAGCAATTGTAAAATAGTTGAAATATTGCAAAATTCACTAAAATATTTCTGTATTTCGATTGGACTTAAGACGTTTTTTTTTGAATAATGTTATATGTTTATTGTATTAGGTCCTTACCTATGAGATTGGTGTTTTGTATGGAGATTTTGGGGATGTCTTCATTTTACATACTAACATTTTATCAGATTTCTTCACAACGACAAATCCAGAGATAATAATATTTGACATGTATCATTAGACAAGCTTTAGCAATATGTGTGTGAACACGCTTGATAAAAATTATTCATTGTTTCTATGTTAATGCAAATCAAATGATGTATTCGGGAGAGGCAGTTAAAAATAATTGTCTTTGTGTCTAATTTTAACACAATTAAACGTAAAAAAATTATCAAATTAAATAATACGAGCTCAAATATATAGTCTATTTTTAGAAGAGGCAAATATTTTATAAGAACGTTCTGAAACTTAATGGTTACGGACAAATTGCTAAGACAGAATAAAAACACCAATTTCATAGGTAAGGACCCAATATGTAATGTTGAAAAGGCATGATATTTTACATAGAAAGGGATATTGTTCATTTGTAGAAATTAGTAAGATACACACATTATTAGTGAGACAGGGCCTGGGTGAACTACAGTGGGATGATGATATTAATTGAAATACTTAAAATTAAAGCTTCGATTACTCATCTCAATACAACAGCATCCTTATCTTCATAATCCGTAAACTGCCACGTTTACGTGTAAGTACTGCGTCTGGTGCTCCAAGCATTCATATGCCGCGGTAACCGTATTCTAAAGTATAAAAAGTAAAAAACACATAAAAAGGCACTTGTACGGAATTAGTATCCATTGAATTTCTTTTAATGACACACCAAATGGATACGTATTTCGTAATATTACTTTCAACGGGCATGAAAGCTTTTATAATGATTTCGTAATAAATTGTGGTGATATGTTCATACTGTTAGCCATTATTCACTGTTAGCGTCATATTATGAATACTCCACATTTATTAGGATAAACAGCCTAACCTATTTGACAAGACATATCTAAGCCGAAACGCAATTTTATTAAAAACGGTAATGTAATGTCTTGCTTTAAAAGTGGGTGGCATGTTAATCCTTAAAAGTTTAATTAGTTTCGCCTTAGCAGTATGCCACTGCTTATACGTCGAGCTTATTTGCATTCGGCAGTATAGACTATGGACTGGCTGGGCAACAACATGTAATTTTCCATTTATTTAAAAATAATTAGTAACGTTAAAGGTTTATATCTAGAAGCACGAAATTCCTTAACAACGCACGTAGTCTCTGTGACCATGGATTCTTTTAAAGTGCCTTTTTTTACATACTGATACTTTAAATCTCCTAACTAGGGCTAGGCAGGGATTAGTTCTTTACACTTGCCACGATCGTTATTTCATTATTTTGCTTCAACTCATCACATACCTCATACATGCTCGGCGAGTTCGGTTACTTTTGACCTGGCCCTTCTCAAGAACGTTTTTGATTTGGTCGAGAAACGTTCACACCATCGGGGGTTTTATAAAGAACATTTCCAGAACGAAAACTATAAAACCTACACCGTACATTTTTAGCTGTACTCATGTACAGCCGAGTTCAAAGATATGTATGCACGTTTTACAGTAATTGACTCTTATTGGAAGGGAATAAAGATTGTCATCTGTCAAATGCATACAAATTTTTAATGTCGACTGTACAAGCTAAAAGTCACCATTATATTAGTTTGTCGTTTTGACATCACTAGAGCCTAGCGCAACAGCGAATATTTTACTAAAACCTTAGAATGACAAACGGATCGAAACGGATGTACTAAAATGGTTACTCGTCGTCTGGTACTCGTCTTTTTATTTTATGAGTTGTATATTCTAAAGTTTTCTTTTGTGTACAATAATTAGTTGAATAATAATAATAATAATAATGGTTATATTAATGGTGCTCGTGACTTTACACATCATTAATCCTTCGAGCTGTTTCTGCATGCTGGTGCAACTGTGGAATTCGTATTCGTAATTAGCGCCATATTTTAAGTTTCCCAATTCATATACAAAATGATTTTAAGGAATAATAAAATGGTGCGGAAAGTAATGAAGTAGCTTATATGTCACTTAATTCATAACACATTTCAGTATTTGCAGAGATTCATTATTCATTATAATCAGTTAAACTCTGTCTCCAATTGTTATGCAAACAGTAATTTGTGAACATTTTTCGAATTATATGTTATGAGTAGAAATTTGGACTGATATGGATATCCGAGATTATAGAATGTACAAGTACAAAATAAGTTGTAACAAATCTTGAATGTTTTATATAAAGTCACTTTAAGATTTTTTTTGATAAAAGCTTTTTAAAAGAAGAGCTCATGTAAATTATATCTATTAATTGCCGGCTATATTTACAGATTTTATATTTTAATTAGTTTCGTAAATCGAAATTATGTATAAAATTGAATTCTTGACATAAAATTATTGCTAAATTAGCCAAACGGTATTCTTGGAAGTCATACCGTGAAGACCTTGAAGACATTTGTATCATTTTTAAGGAATTTTTAAAATTTTTCTTTGAAAATGAAATGGTATTGAATTCGGCAGTCTTCATATGAAATGTAACTCTAAATTAAGGTCTGTATTGTTTTAATTATAAATTTTCGTATTATTTGCCTAAATTCAGTAACGAAGAGAATATTTACACACGTGACGGGTCTATTAGTCAAGTTTATTACAAAATTAAGATTTAATCCGGATATTCGAATTTGTCTGGCACAGCTGTCGTATCATAATCCTGAATTACGCAAGTCTCAGCAAATTTATTTTTAATGCAAATAAATACAGATTCGTCGCACCTGCCTGTCTAGATGTAGCGAATAATTAAGCCGAACGTGGAGCGAAATAATACAAATTACTTGAGGACTTAGCTCGACTTTATTTTGAGAGAATACATCATTTTAAGCTGATTATGCGACGTACCACCACCCAACTGAGAATGTTTCGTAAAATTTTTCTTATCGATAATTACTGAGGTTGAGACGGCCGGTAAACCTTTAATGGTAGATATTATGTTTAACTATACGAATAAATACAATAAGTATGATAGTTTTGTTTTTCAGAATACAAATTTAATAATATACATACGATTTTGCCTACGTTACAAAATATTTAAACGTAGCATAAAAAACAGACATAAATTCTTTAAGCAGGTACTTTAGTTGCGTCTGTCTAAACAAATTAAAAATAGAACTACTTACCATTTTCTTTATAATGGAATAATTATTTTGAACAAAAAATACATTCGCAATCGCTTTCTGGAAATGTTTTTAAATCGTCTAGAGTAGATAGACTCGAAGATGGAAAGCGACAAAGCTCATTTCAGTTAGTTGGCAGTTAGTTTTAAGCTACCTGTCTACAAAAGAAAGTCTCGCCCGTTCGTGGAGAGGACCCTTTCCCGCAATATCATTGTCGGGAATATAATCTTGGTATTGTTTCAAAGTGTTGTTTTCCCGTGATTGCGAATCTCTCCAAGTTATTGTTCCATCTGCTGACTTAATCATCTTTGTCATTATGCAGCAGGTTAAGTCGTATCGTAGACTTCAAGTTCCTTGTATATTTTATGAATAGCCTGTAGAATCTCACTTAGGAGCAATGAAAGCTTTTTTGGATACGTCAATATATCACAACCCCCATTAATCAAGTCATGTTTTTAAGTCTTACAATTTTTTACCCGTATGCGTTGGGACGTTGGGCCTCTTGTTTCATGAAGTGTACATTAACGTATTAGCTTATACCTATTGGGACTATAGCGGACAAGTGTAGATAAAAAGATACAAAATTAATGTAAAAATATAATGTAAGTAGATAGATACGCTATTTAATATTCAAGTACCTACAGTACTTATATGTATATTGAGTATGTTTTATCTTTGAAAGAACAATTTAATATTAGATTTAATATATTTAAATGCAGTTTTCCCCGATGTAATGCCATTTAAACGCAAGCAGCTTACATGATGATTATTTAGGTATTTCAACTGATTAAAATTAATTTGACGAAGTCGAAGGTAAATGTAGTATTAAGAAATATTAAAATAAGTTTAATATAGATAATCTAAAAATACATTTTCTCCTTAGTAAAAAAACATTTGTTTTATGATAGATTTTACAGCAGTAAAGTTTTTGTAATTTATGTCCCTAATAACTTGAACAGTAAAAAAATTGGCTGCTTTATTATATTACCATGTCTGCTACGAAGCTTTGGGTCGTAAAAATCTCCTCGATCGAACATGAAGTTCAGAGGATGCTATGATAATATAATAATTCATAGCGAGTCTATTATTCTTACACTTGAACGTCAATCAGTTTCTGGCGAAAGTTGCAGGTAGTCGCTGGATTTGGGCCGCAGAACTTCATAATACGCACCCTGGTCGCTCTAGACGTCTGTCCAGCAGTGGACGTCTTTGGGACAATAGATAGAATCAGTTTCAATAGTGACTTGAGTTTTTAATTATTGCCGTTTAGAAACTAAAGAATTCAATTAGTGAATTGTTCAATTCCGAAACATTTGTTATATATAGCTAAAATTTTATAAAATTAAAATCCTGGATATAAAATATTCGGTCCTTACCTATGAAATTGGTGTTTTTATTCTATCTTAGCAATTTGTCCGTAACTATTAAGTTACAGAACATTCTTATAAAATAATTGCCTCTTCTAAAAATAGACCATATATTTGAGCTCGTATTATTTAATTTGAAGTTTAATTGTGTTAAAATTAGACACAAAGACAATTATTTTTAACTGCCTCCCGAATACATCATTTGATTTGCATTAACATAAAAACGATGAATAATTTTTATCAAGCCTGTTCACACACATATTGCTAAAGCTTGTCTAATGATACATGCCAAATATTATTATCTCTGGATTTGTCGTTGTGAAGAAAACTGATAAAATGTTAGTATGTAAAATGCAGACATCCCCAAAATCTCCATACAAAACACCAATTTCATAGGTAAGGACCTAATAGAATAGTGTGATTGTTATTCAAACAATTCCAAAATTATGTTTAACTCTCTGTCACAGCTCCCTGGAGTTTGCCATAGTTTGCACTTTTATAATTTATTTAATGTTTACGGTAACCTGTTGACTTAAAATGAAAGCTTCTGTTTGGAGTCTGTTCTTCATCAGCTTAGTAAGATAGGAAACATGAAATATCACTTTCTATGTAATTTATCGTATTTAATTTAGTAAATAACAAGAAACGGGAGCCTAGTTTATGCCTCAGTATTTATTTATGAGAACCAACTATACTTACGACCATAGAATAGATGAGAGTAATTAGAAATCGTAAGTGGGCGTGACTTCGCGCGCCACTCATATGATATAGGATCATATCCGTCGGTTTCACGATTTGACACTTTTCAGTCATTCTCGAACCATCAAGCTGTTATTTTGCGGATTATTTACGTGAATATGCCTTGTTGTGCTGCAGGAAACAAAGCAAAACATTGAATTTAACAAATATAAATATTGCTTTCCATTGGTAAGTTCGTATTTATCTGTTTATTAAGTAAAAACTGAAAAATATCAAATGTCAATATAAAAATATACATTGCTTGTTAAAAACAGGGTCAATGTAAATTACATCGTTTTCAGGAAGCAATGTACATTGTTTTGTGCAATTGTGCAGATGTAAAACACCTATAGTGCAGTGCATGATTTTATCGTACCAACATTTTATCGATAGTCTTCTAGATTCTGGTAATAATTGATAGAGAAACATTGACTATTAATTACGTTTTGGTTTTCCCTCGGAAATTAATAAAAAATTTAAATGGATCTCTGGGACAGGGCGGACGGATTGGGTTCCTACCAAATTGAGCACGATTTGTTCAGAACATTTCTCAGATGATGTATTCGAAATAAAAAAAAATACCTAAAAATGTTACCTAAGTTTTGATTATATCCAAAGAAATTGTTAAATTGTATTCTGAACCTTTAGAAGTGCCTATTTTCATAAAAAAATATTGCAAAGTTTTTTTTACTTTGGTTAGTTATTATTTAACTCTTATTTTCAGGCATCACAATCAAAACGATCGACATCACCTACAAGTCCAACTACACGAAAAAGGCGAAGAATGGCAAGTTAGGATAATAATATGTTGCGCAGTCAGTAATAGCCATGAGTATGGAACTACTCACAATAATAAACAAAATGTTACTGATTTAATCAATTTCTTTGATTGCCGAATTCATGATTTTTTTATGCAGTCATTGCAATTCATTATCTTATAGAATAATTTATCATAATATTTTATTACTTTATAATAGAGGTTATACGAGTTTCACACATAATTCTAAGTGTCATTTCAGTCAACAGATTCATATTCCCCCGGTCAATTCGAATCAAGAATTTTGTACTTTATGATGGATGCAAAACTCCCATACAATAGCATGAGGCAATTTTTTGTCTCGATCAGTAGGTGTTCCTTCTCATTCTATCACTTTAATGAATGAGTTTGACATTTCGTAGTAAAGCTTTCTATGACAACTAATGACGTCCCACAAAAATACACACAAATTTCTCAAACAAATACTCTCATTTAATATGTGATTATTGACTCATCTGGGAAATGATAAGGTACATCCAGGATACCACTCACTTACACAACATAAAACAACGCACGTCATCACCAGTTTTATAATTTTTTATTTAAAATATTAAATTACAAAAAAAAATTTACAATTTTCAGTCTAGGCGTCAAAATGGCGTAAATATGACCGGTGAGACAGAAACTATGGATAGAAAGAGAGGAAGAGGATGTCCCACGGATAGCCTTCATTCATAAATAGTGATAGATAGAATGAGAGGGAACACCTACTGATCGAGACAGAACATTGCCTCATGTTACTGTATGGGAGTTTGGCATCCATCTTATAGTACAAAATTCTTGTTTCGAATACATCAACAAAAAGAAAAATTACAATTATTATTTCAAAGATAATATAATCAAGCAACAAAGAACACAGATAAAAAATACAAGCTCAAAATCGTAGGTTAAAAAAGAAAATAATTAAAATGCAGGAAGTCTTTGACGAGTTCAAAAACAACTTTATGATGCGTACCGAAGATGTGCACACTCTAGAAAATATAAATTTTATGTATGATTGTCACCATTTTTTTTGCATTTTCCTGTTTTGTCAACTATCTAAGGCGTCTGATCAAAAATCATAGTTTTAATCAACACAGCGTATAGATTGTTTGTATTTCAACAGTCGGCGGTAAATATACTTCATTAACCATGTTCAATTTAAAAAGAAGTTGCATTACTAGTTGAACAAAAAAAATAATTTTAAATTTTTCTTGCAGATTCATGAGCAAGTAACGCGTATTATAAAAAAAGATGATTCTGGAATAAAATCAACAACACAATATCCACCAGCGCTCAGAAATTTTGCGCTTACCCTTTAGTTATTATCCGCCAAAAGCATACAGTTATGTTCGAGAAACGTTTTACACATGCTCACCTCATCCTCAGACTATTAAAAATGGTATCAGAGCATCAGTGGTGATCCAGGCTTCACTAAAGAATCGATCATTCTGTGGGAAGACGTCGTTGAGTAAGGTCGGGTGGCGTCATGCTGCTCGTCGTCAAGCTAGTTCTGTTCAGCTGTAACTGATTATCTAGTATCCGTTTGTGTAGTGGCAGTGTTTATAGGCAAGTGAGGCGTTGGTAGTTTAGTAAGTTCGTAGATGAGGACTATAGTGATTGTGTGCTTGGTGAGTGAATCAGTACTGTGTGTGTGAAGGTACAGCTTGGATTAACGTGCGTGATCCAAGTTGAAGGTTGATCAGAGTAAGATAGGTAGGGCAACAAGGAACCTCCGGTGGTTTGGAGGAAGGGAGTGTGTTTTCTAGTTAAACGGGATAAGGCACTCATTCAGAGGGAGCGTGTTTACATTTTTAATGACATAACTGATACTTTTATGGCCTAGATCCTGACAAGTGATAGGCGTCGTTATCCTAGTGTGATTTTATTCTGGTGCATTAGTATTCTAGTTTGAATGACTATTGTAACAAGCTCGGCCGGCCTGTCCCACACTTACTGCGTCATATATTTTTTTTAATAAATTAATAAATGCTATCTACTGCTACTAGACTATTCCACGCAGATGAAGTCGCGGGCAATAGCTAGTTCCTAATAAATCGAGCATGATCTTTTCAAAACAGGTGATTATGTTTTACTAGCTGTCAGTGTAAACTTTCATAATTATCGATCATTTTCACATCACTAATACTGCACAATTTAAATGTTACCAGTAGCGGCGCTATAAAATGTTCTTAGTTAACAATTTAACTAATAGTTAATTATTAACTAATACTTATTTTGCTTATTTTAAACCTACCCTTGAAAACTGCTATTACACAACATACGCGCATTTTAAACCATGTCAGATAATATAATGATGATTACTTTTGAGACAATATATTTTTTTAATTACAGACCCATTTAGTTTTATTTTCAATAATATGTTTCTTACATATTATATCGGAGCTCGGTGGCGTAGGGAGCTCGGTGGCGTAGTGGCCAGTGCGCTTTGGCTTCAATTGAAAATAATGCTACCTTCGCCATGATCAGGCCGTGGATGGGTGACCAAGACTTTGTGATCTCGAGCTCCTCCGTGCTTCGGAAGGCACGTTAAGCCGTTGGTCCCGGTCGCATTTGTGACCGTTTCTACCCACCTCATGTGTTTCCCCATGATGTAGCATGGAGCCTACCGCTCCATTCTTTACTTTTAAGCTAGTTTTTAAGGTTTTTGTTATTTGTATGGGTGGTGTTTTTTGGCTATAACTTTCAAAATTCTCAGTTTGCAAGGGTTTTCTCGGTAGCTGATATATCTTTAGTTTGTAGCGCATAATGTGGAATAGAGCCTCCCCTTCCATTTTGTACTTTTAGTTAGTTATTTCAATATTTTGTAATTGTATTATTTGGTTATCTATTTATGGCTATATCTTATTTATATCTATCTCATTTTGTAAGGGTTTTCGGGGTAGGGCTTATATATTTAATCTATGGCGATTGTATTTTCATGTCTTTTCTCTTAACGTTTCATATAATTTATTTAGTATTTTCGATTTCTAATTTCATTGTTTCAATATATTTAATATTTTAATTATTTGACATGACGTATCAATTGTCATCCTTCCATATTTACTTAGATTGCGTTGTCGTAGGTTTAATATATTTTATTTTATTTTATTTCTCTTTCCGTCTTATAGCTACCGAGGGAATACGCACCATTTTACTTTTCTGTTTGGCGTTTCTTTTTATTTCAAAATTAAATGTCTGGGATCGTTCCTATATAAGGCAATGATTCCAGACATCGTGGTTCATTCTTCGAGTCGCGTCTTTTAGTACCGGAATATTGGACGTTCCCTTGCCTTTGACATTGGCTCGGGACTGAAGAGGCCCGCGTACCTCTCGTCGAAGCTGTGCTCCTACGTGACTCTCTCCGTGTCATTCTCCGAGCTTCGTGTTTCTCCGAGCTTCGTGACTCTCCGTGCCCCGTGTCTCTCCGAGGCCTCTACCCTCTATTAGCTAAGTACTTCCCACCATGAGTCCCCATCAGTCCCCTTTTGACTCCGTTCCCGTTCTCCTTGTGTGCGTGTAAATATTTATGGACTTTAAGTGCGTTTCCTAACTTTCCTCCCTTTCTCTTTCCTCTCCGCTATTCTTCGTGTTTTATAATAAATAGTATATATTTACCTTTATACCGTCGTTTAAATTTTGTAACTAGAGTTCTCCCTATTTTCTACACACTACACTTCTTCCCCTTTTCTTTTATCTGCTCCGTTTGCCCCTTTTCCTCCAGAGAGGGGGCGTAACGTTACAATGAGAAAGACCTGTCCCAGCAGTGGGACGTATATAGGCTGAAGACGATATTATACAAAAAAGCAAGAAAAGTGCATTTTACTGAAGGGTTCTTCTACCGGGATATGCAGCAGGAACACAAAAAATTTTTGAAATGCACTTTAGTCAGAATTAATAAAGATTTTAAAACGGATGTCGTGTTTTTATTAAAATAAATTTTAAATTTTTGTTTTTAGATTTTTATATTATTTTTTATTCAAAAGTTTTAAGTAAATTTTGATTATTTTAATTGTCAAATTTTTATTCATCTGACAACACTGTGCAAATATTCTGCACAAAATTGTGTCAATCGTAACGGCAAAATATCTACGTGCTATGTAAATATTGACGGGTAAAGAGAACTAAAGCTTAATATCAAATAATAAAGCATATATTTCAATGTAAAGTTTTTTACTTAGATCTTTCTTTTCTATGTCGACCTATTGTATTGAACTACGAATCGCATACCAGCGTTATATGTGGTGACAATGAGAGCATACGCTTATTTGTGTGCGAGAGGCGACACTGGTTACCGTACTAAATTGTTTATATTATCAATCTATTAAGAAGCGAAGCGGCTGTCAGTGATCTGTGCTTACGACCAACAAACATTATATCAGTTTCAAATCTGAGACTGCAGTCGAACAAGAATTATGTATTAATGTCTTGAAAAGTTTGACGGTTTCAAAAGTTTGGCAATGTACAGTAAAGTGCAGGTTGATCTTGACAAAGTTATTGCAATATAACATAAGTAGCATCGTTAGAAAGATTTACATAAACTTGTCTGTACCCTTGTAACGAGAACGCAAGAGGTAGCTATCGCTTTAATATTTTTCAACGTAAAATTGTGACGTGCATAAGATTTATTATTTACTATTGTATAGAAAATCTTCAAGATATATGAGTGCTTCGCTAAGCTGTAAGAAGGTGAAATAGCGTATGCGTCGGCGTACCGTAACTGTAATTATATTAAATAAAAGCTCTACATGTCTTTAATTATCATACAATAATATCTGACATATCGTGTGAACCGTCTTAATTAAGTAAAATATTTAAAATTCCCCTGTGTGACGAATAACTAGGCTCTCACTTCAATAATGAATTCAAGGAGGACAAATATTTTTATTCAAATTAATATCGAAACATTAAAAAGAAAATAATTACTGTTAGATGTATGTGGCGCCTGAAGATGGTGAGGTGTTTTGGCTACCATATTGTCAAATATTATCAAATTTAATATTTATGTAACAAATTTTTCAAACTTAGTATATGTTCTGCGATAAATATTGTGGACGAAGGTTTCATAAATATTTAGTTAATCCTCAAAAGAGTTTCTGTCCAGTGTTTCTTTGGTTGACCGCTAGACAATGCCAGTTGACATTTAGATCTGTGATTGATGCTTGCCTTAAATCTGACCAAAAGCTTACGTAAAATGATATAAACTTGTAAAATACATGGGTTATTTGTACTATGTCAATAATTACCTACCTGTAAAATAATGGATATGAAAACAGGTTGCTGAAAAACTCGTATTTTATACATACATAAATTAGGATCTATTTAAAATAAAGTTTTTTATAAACCATTACAATGTTATGTATAATTAATATTTTTTTCTGCAATACATATCTTTTTTTAGACAAAAAGATGTAATTATCATCTAACTTTTAATCATGCGCGAATTGATTAATTGATTTATGATCTAAAAAATTTTTTTTAATTTGTCAACACAACAAAAGTCAAATGACAACACGATCAATATCGCACCATTAACAACATGACCCCACCTCAGGAAATAAACTTAATTAATTTAATAGGATCTTCAAAGCACCACAGTGTCTTTCATACCTCAACAAAAAGTAAGGGTAAGTAATAGTCAACTCATTAGTTAAAATCTTGATCAATAGCGTCAATAGAAATGCCAAAATTTATAACGTAAGCTATTCGTGTGGTAAAATTGCCTATGATTATATTAACTAAAGTAATATTTGAAAATTCGCCTATTGGACAAGCTGTCATATTACATCGTACGTTTTCGCTATTGGTCCATATTTTAATCTACTGATCAACCTAACCACGGATCAAAAAGCCGACCTTAAGACGGCGATTGTAACCAATTATTTCCAAATCGTGTAGTACAAATAGAGGACAAAATATGAGCATGCTCTCAAATGTTTTCAATAGAGATTGAATTCGACGTACTTCGTTTCCTGGGCCACTATTTTTCGTAGTTTTATTAGATTGGGTGGAAGGCGATCAAGTGATTTTGTAGCTCTGTTAGATCCACACCTAGTTTCGGTACAGAAATATTCTTTTTGTTTTCCAAAACATTGGTATAACAAAAAAAATTGCTTGAAATATAAAGAAAATCCTCGGTCACGTCGCTAGTTTTCAGAAGTATCAGAAGTATTTACTACCACAGTTGACTTAGAGAATCTGAAAGCCATAAATTGCTATCGGAAAATTCTATATTATTTAAGGTCCAAAGTCTTTTAATAGTAATTACATACATTCATATAATTAAGACTATTATCCCCTAACTCTCTGACTAACCCAGCCAGAGACTAGGCAAAAGCACCGCAAAACCAGTCCAGTGCCATAGTCCGCGCTTTACCAAGCAGTGACTGCACATGTGCTCAGCGTGACAGGTGGTGAGCCCGTCGCCACTGTAAGCTATTGGATGTTGTGCAGTTCTAAGTCCATTAATCGCCTTTTAATACATCCAAGGGAAGAAATGGGTTGGTATTCTTTTAATGAGCCGCTACCACACGACTGGAATAGTTAGTATGTTAGCTTATAACACAAATCAATTTAATTTGCAGGAACTGCAGCTATTATGTAAAACACTGAGTGCTTTCATGTCCATGTGATTACCAAATTGCTTTTCGGAGCTTAATTTGATTATCAATTAATATATGAAGCACTATTTAACGTATTATATAATCTGGAAAGGGACAAAAGTATAAAAAACAGAACAAGTAAAGAGTTTAAAAAAAAGGACATCGTTTGAAAATAACTGGAATATAACTTGGACCCCGATCGTGTTAAATACGAACGTATTTACTACAAACAAATATCAATCGAAAACGTTACGGCCCAGCCACACTTCACGAGGCGACACGAGGAAACGCGAGTCGAGAGTATGGAATGTGGCTGGGCCGTAACGTTTTCGACTGAGATTAGGTTGTGGTAAATAAGTTCGTATTTAACGCGATCAGGGCCCTATTCAAGCATTTTTTTTAAAGTTTCACAAAAGTCAATTCAATTTTATTACTTTTCGCAAAGCAAACTAGTCTTGACTCCGAAATTTCATTTTATGTGAAATCGAATGGTCTATTAGTGTTTTTAACCATTATGGTGTAAGGCTTAATAAAGAGAAAAAAAAAACTTCACCCAATGTATTTTGTTCAGAATAAACCTATGTAATTTTATTCAAGCGGAGTTGGTTGTGCTAGCGTACTTGTTAAAGGTAATGACTTTGCGGTATCACAACGTAGGTTAATTGGTACAGATCATTGTATTCTACACATTGGTTTCATGCTCACTGATTTGGGAAAATTATGGAGGTGTTTGCGTAACTAGTGAATGGTCAGAATGTGCATACACACACAATCGAAACATCCATTTTTGTGAACACCGATGATAGCGGTGACCGCCAAGGTGTTAAGCAATATAATCTTAACTTATATATTACTTCAGAGGTAATAAATAATTATATTGCCATTTTTTTTGTGTTGGCTATCGTCAGTCATAGACACTAATATAATACTCGTAATATATTTGAAATATTCTATCCCGAATATTTCTGAAAAAGGTGAGCAATACAACAGGAAAACTATTTGGATCGAGGAATAATAGTTAAAAACAATGCTCACAGCTCGAGCACCGTTGGAAACATGGATGCAGTTATTTAAATATTCCACAAAGTTTAATAGAACAGAATACCTGAAATTTTACAAAAACAAAATTTTTTATTACCAAAGTACGTAATGTAAATATCGATATTCCAAGTTATTATTTTAGGGTTGGTTTGATGATCCGTGGTCTAGTTGACTATTAGATTAAAATATGGATCAATGGAGAAAACGTCGCGACATGTCAGCTTGTCCAATTGTCGAATTTTCAAATATTACTATAGTTCAATAATCATAGATAATTAAACCACAGCACAATGATGGGATTAGTAAAATGGCGGTTGGAGGCACAGCTTTATGTATATTGCTTCGAATTATCATCGCAAATTTAACAATTTGTTTAGCTGAGGTCATACCTTTTGGCGTTTCCATTGACACTATTGAAGAGGCAGCAGTGAAAACCACTAGTAACTGTGTATATAATTATTGAATAGAGCGACAAGAGAATAATTTTTAGTCTGTGACACTGACACAGTGTGATCTCTAAATTTGAAATCAGGTCCCACATTGACAGCAAGTAGTTTTAACAGACACTATTGGTCTATATTCTAACTATTGAGTTAACTATAACTTCGAATTACAACCCTATTCACTCAGGCTAAAACTTCAGTTTCTTTACACGAAGCTAGTTTTTATCTTGACGTTTGTTTGACAGTTCATTTGATAGTTACATTTCTATCTCTGACTGGGAATCCCCTAAGGATCTACGGGCATAGCGAAAGGGCAAAGTTAGTAATTAATATTTCTCGGAAACAGTACGGAAAAATAAAGACACTGTAATCATCGTCGAAATCTATTTGTTTGACATATCAGGAAGAGATAGCAACGAAAGATTGTCTTGTATTGGCTTACATAGGAATTTTTTTATACTAGCTGTTCCCGCGACGTTGTCCGTGGTTACTGGTTTTTTAATTATTCCGCGGGAAACCTTTAATTTTATGGAATAAAAAGTATCTAAGATATTGGACCAGGGATATATTTTCAAGTAGTGACGGTATTGCCATGCAAAAGTCCAGCCATTTCGGAGATTATCCCGTACAAACAGACAAACAGACAGAAACATTTTCCTTCTTTTTACATCCCCTTGACTTGATATTAAGCATTTTTATGTATGTACAGACATTTGACCTCTACAGTTTTATTATATGTATAGATAACGTGAAAATATTTGTTTCCCCTTTAAAAAAAATCTAGCAAATAATTCTAATAGCTATTGTTCGGTTTTTATGTGTATTAAGTTACGTATTACGATGCGTAATTGCTTGTTAAATCGATACTTCATCGAGGTACCAACTTTAGTATGCCAGGCTATACTAGTAGATTTATAGTAGATAGCCGGGTAGATTGGTTGGTGGAACAAAATTGCCTTATAAAAAAAACTTCAAATTCATGTTTTACTTTACAATATCTGCAAAAACCGTTTGTGATCATTGGCGTAGAATTCCGTACCTTTAGTATTTGAGTAAGTCATATGTAACGTATGAAAACCAAATATAATGAATGCCCTTATTTGATTTGTTTGTTTTTTAAATATATGACTTTTCTTTGAAAAAAGTTTCAGCTATCGTAAAAAATACCTCACGCATGTAAAGAGAAACTAACGATGAAAGTGGATGGTAATAGAGGGAGAGGAAGACCGAAGAAGAGGTGGATAAATTGTGTGAATGAGGATATGGCTAGAATGGGAGTGAATGTTGAGATGGCGTGTGATAGGGGAGAGTGGAATAGAAACACTCGTTGCGCCGACCCAAAATGAAATTGGGAATAGGGCAGGCTAATGATGAAAATGATGATGACATATTTGCAGCTTGTATCATTACGGCTTTATCATAATCATAATCATTTATTTATTTATGAAATGTAGGTTAGTTTTACAATTGTTGGCGCCACTGACTTCCTTAAATTGCCAATTTTAATATTTATTTTATTTCACGTGTGGTACAACTGCATCTTCCCATCTCCCTTCTCATTCCCGCTCCGCTACCTATTTTACTCGCTTCGCTCCGGAGAGAAAGAGACAGCGACAGACGCCATAGAGAGTCAGTCTCTTGCCGCCCACGCTACTGTTAGCAGCAACTCCCGCGCCCGCGTCGATCAGGGAACTCCTGACTCGATCCTTGTGTAGTGAAACCGCAAAATAATTGTGTTGTGCACTTGTGACACTCCAAACAAGAAACATTAGAAGAAACGGACAACGTCGACGTCGTCAGAAACAGTTCGCCCCAGCGACGAGTTCGAGGTACCCCTTTCTTCCCTACTGTTTTGTGCCACACGTTTTCTCTTTAACTTCTGAACCATATAAATAATACAGTCCACTTAATTTTCCGCGCCTACATGTTTTTGGTCACTTCGGCCCGTATTCCTATACTTTTTTCTCTATAAAACATATCTCACGGGGATCCGCCATTTTGTATTGTCTAAACCCGCTCCAATATTATACTTATAACACCGCACATTTTATATTTTCCCCTTTATGTATGCAACACAATTATTCCAACATAATTTATTATTCATTATTAACCGCATCTAAATTACCGCTCGAATTATAATATTTATAAGTACATTATAATTCTATTATTATTACATAATATTTATAATACCTACACCTTATTAGGTACACTAAATAAACGCAAAACCTATCACAATACGATAAATAGGGTTTCTTTATTATTTCAACCATATCTTTCGTACGTCGCTAGCGTAGGTAATAATAACAGTTCGCATCTACCTACCTATTCGTTTCGTTCTCCGCGCGCAACGCGCTGTAGTAGGGTCATTCGTCCGGTTTGCCGACCGCTTCCTCTTTCCGTCCATTTAACTGCCCTCTTTGATAAAACGCCAAAAAATAGCAAAACGGTCATACGTAGGTCCTTAAAATGTTTACATATTACGACCTGAATAACTTCACAGTAAATAAATGCCTACACAGTTCGTTGGAACGCGGTCATTAACTAGGATATACCTATTTAGTTTGAGGCACGCGGCGAAGGAGTGAAAACGTGCCAAATATTGCAGGAAAAATAGTGACGCGCCGCAACTTACGCAGTAATGAAAAATTAGTTCTATTGTGTTTTTTGGTTTGTTTACTGTTTAAAAAGGTAACTTGCTATCCATAGAGTATGGACAAATAGTTTATTACTCTGATTTACAATAATTAATAAATAAAATGAAGTGGACGAGAAAGGGTATGCCCCTTTTATTAGAAAGTCCTAATCTCGACCGGGTGGTCTATAACAGGCCAGCCCATGTCAATAAGGTTCTGTCTGTTATTCGAAAATGTATGTAAGTAAACTAATTTTTATTTAGCAATATGAACTTCATGTGTACAAATATTTGCGATGGCCAATTTTCGTCCACATGTTTGCTTTATTAAAGTATAAACCTAATACGTCGAAATGGCCTGCGGTCGAAAAATGGACATAAGAATAAAAACATTCCAGTTTTCGACATACCTTTTAAATTTAGAATAAATTAATGTGAATATTTTATGTTGCTGCAATAAAATGTCAAAATACTATGTTTTCAAATATTGTTAAAATAGTTGAATGAAAAAATATGCATGTTTAATATAATATGCATCGGTCAAATATGTAAGACTGGGTTGTTTTCGACCAATTTTTTTTTATTTGTAGTTATGATAGATAATAGCCATTACCTCATTATTTGAATACTGATTAGTGTTATTTTTTATGGTAAATGGTTGGCAGACAAGCATAAGGCCTACCTGATGGTAAGCAGATGTTGTGATTACCAAGTCTAAAATTAGGAAATTTATGTTAAATACTTAGAAGTCCTGTGTGGAAGCGGGTTAGAATATTTCCACCCCAATTCTACTTATGGGTGTCGTAAAAGCCGACTCAGAGTCTCATGACCTGGGCGCAATGCTATCTGTCGCCCTTAGGTCACCCGATCGGTGGCGGGTACCCCACCAACAAAAGCATTCCCAAGGAGGGTTGGCGTCAGGCAGGCGGCCGGTCATAACACTCTTAGCCAAATCCTCGGCAACATGAAAAATGAAGAATACGAGGATGAATGTAAGGGTTAGGGCGTATCCCGTAGGCGACGCGCAGGGGCAACACCCGGCTCCTGTGAGAAATGGACTAGGGTTGTCGCATCTACCAGGGCCGGTGCGACGTAAGAAGTTAGTCCGGGAAGAGAGATTGAGGTATGCGAGCTGGAATGTAGGGACGATGTCTGGAAGAGGAATGGAGGAATGGAAGAGGAAAAGGCGAAGGATAAATGTGGGATGCTTACAAGAAACGAAGTGGAAAGGAACGAAAGCGAGGGAGATTGGGGATACAAGTTTCATTATTGTGGGAGCGATGGGAAGCGGAATGGTGTGGGTGTGGTGTTAGATAGAGATATGAAAGAATGCGTGACTGATGTGAAGAGAATGAGTGATCGCATTATAGTTGTGTAGGTGATGTTTAAAAATATAACCTTAAATATTGCCAGTGTATACGCGCCTCAGAGTGGATGCTAGAGAGGAACTACAGATGCCATATTTGCGCTCCGGCAACTGTGCGAAAGCTACAAAAGGGCCCGGAGGAGCCTGCATATGGTGTTTGTGGACTTGGAGAAGGCATACGATCATGTCCCCCGAGAGGTTTTGTGGTGGAGTTTAAAAGAGAAAGGAGTGCCTAATAAGTATGTGGAGCTAATCCGAGCAATGTATTTGAAGACCAGAACACACGTCCGTTCAGCTGCTGGGACTACTGGGGAGTTCGGTGTGGCAGTTGGCTTGCACCAGGGATCGGCGTTAAGTCCCTACCTCTTTCTCCTAGTTGTGGATGCTCTGACATCGGTCCTACAAAAAGAGGCTCCCTGGTGCATGCTGTTTGCGGACGACATCGTCCTCGTCGATGAGGGATCTCGGGTTCAGGACAGATTGGAAAATTGGAGGCAGAGATTGGAGAGTGTTGGCCTGAAAATAATCAGAACCAAAACCGAATATATGTTCTGTGATTTCGGCGGTCTCTCAAATCCTTGGCCCGTTGCGCTTGATGGAGAGAATCTTCCAGTCTGTTCGGAGTTTCGTTACCTGGGATATCTACTTCAGCAGGATGGAGATGTTGAACGAGTCGTCATTAGCTTAGGATGGATGAAATGGCGGCAGGTTACGGGAACTGCGTGTGACCCCCGTATTTCCCTAAGACTGAAGGGGAAAATTTATAAATCTTTAACAAGACCTGTCATCATGTATGGATCGGAATGTTGGCCTGTAAAGCGGATGGATGAACAAAGATTGCATGTAGCTGAAATAGATGCAATCTTTGTTGTTAAGGTGGATGTGTGGTGTGACGAGAATGGATAGAGTGAGGAATGAATATATTAGGGGAAGTCTGAAAGTTGCCCCGATTTCTGATAAACTGAGAGAAAAACGACTTTCTTGGTATGGACATGTAATGAGAAGGGAGAATGATCATGTCACCAGGAAAATTAAGGACTTGAATGTGGATGGGCGTGTGGGGAGAGGAAGACCAAAGCAAAAGATGGATGGATTGTGTGAATGATGATTTGATGAGGATGGGCGTGTGTATTGACTTGACGAGTAATAGAGGAGAGTGGAAGAGGAAGACATGTTGCGCCGACCCCAAATAGAATTGGGAACAGGGCAGGAAAAAGAAGAAAAGAAGAAGATTTAGAAGTCAAATCATTTTAATTTTTCAGTATTAATTATCACCAAATATCTAGTACTATTATTGTTACTTTATGCTAAAAATGTTTTCTGTATATATTTCTGAACATGTGCTTACGATGCATATCTCTATACATCATAAGCACAACATGTTCAGATATCTCTAATTTGCCAATTATTATTGTTTATTTGTTCTAAAGAAATGTTGTGATTATCATGTAGAACATTAAGAAATGTATATTTAAGAAGACTATCACCCAGTTGCAGAAACGAACTTTAAAATTTAATGTCGGCATTATCCTTCAATAAATAAATTTAATGGAGCATTAGCCATTAAATTTATTTATTGAAGTGTCAAAAGAACACCTTAGCGTAGTTTTTACGTTGCACAAAACGACATTAGCACCCTATCAATGCTAAGGAGACATTAGCTAGAACTATTTTGTGTTCCAATTTTAAATCTAATGAACTTTAAAGTTTTAATGTCTCATTACTAAGTGTCGTCTTTAAAAAATCTTTGTGCAACTGAGCGTGAGTCTTGTTATTTTATTTGTAGTCTTTTTATAAGTTTTAATTATTTACACTCTCGATGATAGGTCATATCACATAGTCATATCATGTGGGTATGTGAATAAAGAAATTAGAACAAAATTAAAATTAGGATAAATGCCTAATGAATATCAAAACTAAGCCTTATCTCTTGTAATTTTTTTTTATTAGATACCAATAATAACTTTGGAACGATGACTGATTTTTGTTATCATAATAAACAATTATATTTTAAAATATACCTACTTTTATTAATGAAATCCATACTTAATTGATGCGGTCGAAAATAGGCCACCTGGTGGACGAAAACTGAACTTTGCGGTCGAAAACTGGTAATATTGGCATTTTATTACTTAATTTAAAATATTAAAAACCATATTACTGTCACCACTAAAACGTTCGCAATAATTATAAATAGACTAATATAGGAATTCATTTCAATAGTTTTTGTATAACATTATCACAAATAAATATTTTATTTTGATTTTCAAAGTTGACAACTTCACTAAGTGGTCGATAACAGGCGTAATGACCCTAGTTCATTCAACCCGCTCATAGTCGACCAGCTGTTTGTACCTACCTACCCGCTTCATACGCCAGTGTGATTTATTATATTATAACTTACATACCGATTACTGTTATTAATTGTTATTTAAGTCAGTTGTAGTATTCACATATTATTAAAATGGCTAAATCAGCTGAGAAAAAGGAAAAGCATTTGTCAGATGACGAAATTAAATTACAAATTGCGTTCAATCGGCGCGACAATATTTTCGCTCGCTTACAAACCATATTCAACTATTTAAAAAATATTAGTGATGAAGACGTTAAAGAGGAGTTCTTAATGTCTTGCGTTAATTTAGAATGTATTCGAAATGAGTTTCACGCAGTCACAAGTACTTGCAATGAGTTACATTTGAAGTTAAATCCTAAGTCGCATATTCAAGACCAGTCGTGGTCAAACTTTGAAGAAATGTACTGCCGCATTAAATATAAATACGACAAAATGTCTAGTTCTGTCAAATCGCAACCGGAACTTAAGATTCCAGTTAAATCACAATGCCGTTTACCACCCATTGAATTAATGTCTTTTGATGGAGATATTCGCTCGTGGCCTCTTTTCTATGCCGGGTTCAAGAGCACTGTTCATGATAATGATTCCCTTACCCCTTCGCAAAAACTTTATTACTTAATAGGTAAACTGTCGGCTAAGGCTCAATCTGCGTTTGCAGGGATCACTCCTTGTGGTGACAACTACGACCTTATAATTAAATCGCTTATCGATAAATAGGAAGACAAGCGTACGCTTGCTTCTAAGTACCTAACGCAAATATTAGAACACAAACCGTGTTCATCCGCTTCAATTAATTACTTCGAGTCATTTTTAGATAAATTTGTATCGTCAGTTAACGCACTTAAACATATTAATATCGATAACCTTTTAGATTTTATATTTTTAAATATCGCGCTTAAAAAACTAGACTCTGAAACAATACGACTATTCGAATTCAGTACGAAGTCTGTAAAAATTCCTTCTTTTAACAGTTTAGTTGAGTTTGTCAAAGATCAATTGCGAGTTATCCAAAATGTTAATTCGGTTTCCAAGTCAGAGCACTCCAGTTTCAAAAAGCCTAGTAACTCACATGTTGACAAGTCGCTCAAATTACCGCAACCGCATAGTTATGTAGCTATTTCTAATTCATCGCGTTGTTTGTGTAACAATATTGTACACGACCATATGTATAAGTGTCCAGAATTTTCTAAGATGACACCTTCTAACCGCTTCAAGTCTATTAAAGATCGTGACGGTTGCGTAAACTGTTTAAGTTTAAAACATAAAACTTTTAATTGCAATTCCAGTTTAAAATGCAAGGTTTGTTCTAAAGGGCATCACACTCTTTTACATTTTGATTCCCGTAATTTTAAATCATTCGAATCTCCGGTGACGAACCATGTACTTTCCGTCATCAAGGCGCCCGCTCAGAACGCTGCGTGCGTTACCACCAACGCGCCATCGCGTACCTTGTCCGCCGACTCGCAGATTTTGAATGCGACCGCGCGTGTCCTTGGCGACTGCGCACCGTCCACGCCGACATGTAACACGTCCATTGCCGCGCAGAGCAATCTTGAATTAATACAGCAATGTAGCAAACCCGCAACGGTCTTATTAGCCACCGCAGTTGTCTTAGTTCACGACGTGTATCATAATGAACATTTCGTTCGTTGTCTATTAGATAGTGGATCGCAAAGTCATTTTATTACAACCGAATCTCGCTCTAAACGCTTAGGTTTATTTAATAATTGTAATGTTAGTAAGTATTCAAAGGTTAAAGGTATTGGTGGAGTAGAAAAACCGATTTACGGTATAACAAATATTCAGTTTTATTCTCGCTTTAATAAAAATGTTAAATATAATATTTCTCCGCTTATAGTAGATATTATCACAGATAATTTACCTACTGCATCGGTAGATGTGTCCGCATTACCTTATCTGCAAGGTCTCCCGCTCGCTGATGAATCCTTTTGTATACCTGGGCGTATCGACATGCTTATAGGTGCCGATTTATTCTCGCATCTGCTTCTACCTGGTGTCGTTCATAGCAACGGCTCCGCACCGCCTGCTCTTCGCACCTCCTTGGGCTACATTATCATGGGCACAGTTCCCGTACTGATGCCGCCGAAAAGTAATACGTCACTGGCCCATTGTTGTACAGTTGAACTTGATCATATGTTAAAAAGATTTTGGGAGCTGGACGAGTTACCTATGACTGAAAAGGCTCAGTACTCTTTGGAGGACGTCGAGTGTGAAAATTATTTTAACGCGACTGTCACGCGTGATAAAACGAGTGGCAGATATACGGTGTCTTTACCGTTTCGTTTTGATGTTTTTATGTTAGGAAGTTCTATTGAAATTGCTCATAAAAGGTACCTTTGTCTTGAAAGAAAATTAGATTCGGTTCCGAGTTTACGTTCGGCTTATAATGATGTTATTCGCGATTACATTGATAAGGGATACCTGTCGCCTTTGTCTTCCCCAATCAATGGTCAGGATTATCATCCTGATTATATTATTCCGCATCACGCTGTTGTAAGAATGGATAAATCCACCACCAAGTTACGAACTGTTTTAGACGCTAGTTGTAAAACAAGTTCAGGCGTTTCACTTAACGATATATTGCACAGCGGACCCAATCTACAGGGTGATCTTTTTAACATTCTGCTTAATTTTCGTTTATTCCCAATAGGTTTATCTGCAGATTGCAAACAAATGTTTCTGCAAATTGAGGTTTCTAAGAGTGATAGACGCTTTCAACGCATTCTTTACCGATTTGATAGTAATGATCCGCTTAAATTATATGAATTTAATCGCGTTTGCTTCGGTTTGAAGTCTAGTCCATACCACGCGCTGCGCGTCGTACGCAAGCTTGTCGAGGACGATGGGGGAGAGTTTCCGATAGCTCGAGACATCGTGAGCAGCTCGTTATATATGGACGACGTTGTTTTCAGTGTGAGATCGGACTCAGACGGAGTTAGTGCATCACATCAATTAATAAATTTGTTCAAAAGGGGACAGTTTGACTTAGTCAAATGGTCTAGCAATTCAAATGCCGTTTTACAGCAGATTCCCGCATCTCATCGCACCGCTGATTTCATCGATTTTGATAAAACCGCTGATCAAAGGGTGCTTGGCCTTCAGTGGTCAAGAGTCACTGACTGTTTCAATTTTCATATTTCGCCCCCCGATGATCGTTGTACTAAACGCATCATACTTTCCACAGTCGCTCGTTTGTGGGACGTGTTAGGTTTCGTTGCTCCTGTCGTTGTGTATGCAAAGTTGTTAATAAAGGACTTATGGCTACTAAAGTTTGACTGGGACGAAAATCCGCCGCAACATATTGCCGATATGTGGCAAGCGTTTTGCCGCACTTTACCGCTTCTTGACCATTTAAAAATACCGCGCCATTTAGGGGTCTATATTGATTCTGTTTTACGCTTAGTTGGGTTTTCAGATGCCAGCGAACGCGCCTATGGTTCGGTCATATACGCTCATATTACAAAGGGTGACGAGATCGTAGTTAGGTTAGTTTGCGCAAAATCTAAGGTGTCTCCTGTTAAACCTGTATCTGTTGCAAGGTTGGAGCTATGTGCGGCCGTATTGATGGCAAAACTTCTTCGCCGTGTTCATGATACCTATAAAGATCGCCATACCGTTTCCACAATTTCCGCGTTCACAGACTCGAAGGTAGCTCTATGTTGGCTAAGCTCACCGCCGCATAGATGGCAGACGTTTGTCGCCAACCGCGTTGTCAAGGCTACTGATGATATTCCTGCAGAACACTTTTATCATGTGTCTGGAGTAGACAATCCTGCTGATTGTTTATCGCGTGGTCTTACTCCCGATAAGATCATTGATCATCCGCTATGGTTTAAAGGCCCACCGTGGCTTAAATATAGTCCTAATAGGTGGCCTATTAATAAATTGAAAGATTTAAATATTGAAGAGACTATTCCCGACGAAAGGGTGCATTCTCATATCGTTTCCGCTCCTGAGGTATTTACTTCTCCGCTCTTGTTAATCGCTGATCGTGTTTCTTCATGGTCCAAATTAATCCGCATCATAGTCTATGTACTTAGATTTATTAAAAAATTACCGCGCCGCGAGAGAGTTTCCGCAAGTGACTTGAATGTTAGCGAGTTAGTTTTGTGGCGACATGTCCAGCAAAAACATTTTAATAAAGATATTTCTAATTTAAAAAATAATTTGGGGTGTTCTCGGTCTTTATCTAAATTGAACCCGTTTCTCGATGAGGATATAATTTTGGTGGGAGGTAGATTGAATTATTCAAATGAATCTTATTATGTAAAACATCCCATAGTCTTACCGCGTCACGATCGTTCAGTTGGGCTTTTAGTTACCTACTACCATATAAAATTCTTACACGCTGGACCTGAGCTTTTAATGTCACAACTGAGACAGCGTTATTGGATTTTATCCGCAAGAAGTCTTATTCGTCAGAAGGTACACGAATGTAACACCTGTTATAAGTTAAAACCGCGCCCTTGCGTTCCGCCTCTCATGAATGACCTCCCGCGTCAGCGTGTTGTACAGTCCACCAAGGCGTTTATTCATACTGGGTGCGACTACGCTGGTCCTATTCAGTATACTCCCATTCGTGGTAGAGGTGTTAGGAGTCGCAAGGCATATTTATGTATCTTTACCTGTCTAACAACTCGAGCAAGTCACATTGAGGTTGCTACAGACTTAAGCACTGTCAGTTTTATTGCCGCGTTGAAAAGGTTCCTCTCACGTCGTGGTCCAGTTCAAACGATTTACTCAGACAACGGGACCAATTTTCAAGGTGCCCGATCATATTTAAATGATCTGTATAGATTTTTAGATCAGGAACTTAAATTTAAAGTACAAGAAGAGCTTGCGGAACATAGAATAAATTGGAGCTTTATTCCGCCCGCGTCACCGCATTTTGGAGGTTCCTGGGAATCGATTGTTAAAATTGTTAAGAACCATCTGTTCAGAGTTATAGGTCACCAAATTTTATCTTATGAGGAACTTATTACTATTCTTGCTCAAATTGAGTGTCTTATTAATTCCCGTCCTCTAACAGTTCTTAGCGCTGACCCAGCTGAGCCTACCGCGTTAACCCCAGCTCATTTTATTAATACCTCACCGCTTAATTCGTTACCCGCACCGTTGGTAGACACAACGCCCGAACGACTTCTAGAAAGACATTCATTAATGGACAAATTAGTTCAATCTTTTTGGAAGAGATGGCGGAGTGAATATTTACACGCATTGCAATCTAGACAAAAGTGGACTACCAACGTTAGAGACGGAGTAAAGGAGGGAATGGTTGTTATAATAATTAACGATAGCGCTCCTCCCCTGTCATGGCCTCTCGGGGTAATAGAAAAATTGCACCCATCGAAGGATGGTTTTAGTAGAGTAGCCACAATTCGCACGGCAAAGGGTACTTACGTTCGCCCAGTGGTACGCCTTTGTCCACTCCCTACACAATAATTTGTTTCTTCGCACTTTTACACAATTTTATATACATATATTATATATATATTTTTGTCCTATTATTTATCGCATTTATTACACATATTTGATATGTAAATATTATATTCCTTGTCCTTTTTAAAGACAACGCTTTAAGGTGGGGGGTATGTTGGCGCCACTGACTTCCTTAAATTGCCAATTTTAATATTTATTTTATTTCACGTGTGGTACAACTGCATCTTCCCATCTCCCTTCTCATTCCCGCTCCGCTACCTATTTTACTCGCTTCGCTCCGGAGAGAAAGAGACAGCGACAGACGCCATAGAGAGTCAGTCTCTTGCCGCCCACGCTACTGTTAGCAGCAACTCCCGCGCCCGCGTCGATCAGGGAACTCCTGACTCGATCCTTGTGTAGTGAAACCGCAAAATAATTGTGTTGTGCACTTGTGACACTCCAAACAAGAAACATTAGAAGAAACGGACAACGTCGACGTCGTCAGAAACAGTTCGCCCCAGCGACGAGTTCGAGGTACCCCTTTCTTCCCTACTGTTTTGTGCCACACGTTTTCTCTTTAACTTCTGAACCATATAAATAATACAGTCCACTTAATTTTCCACGCCTACAACAATGATTGGTGTCATGGTTGGTTAGTATCACTACATTTCCACCTTTGTCAAGGTATACAAATATTGAGAAAAAACAAAATAAAATACAATTTTAATGAACTAGTCAGTATGAATATCAAATGTCAATTATATTAATGGAATTTTTTATATACAATAATTACAAGATTAAACGAACTTACCTTAAGTGAAGTTCTATCTTGATTATACAAAGCTCCTTGTCCGAGACAGTGTTTACATGTAGTAACGCATATTTACTAACGCCTGATCACAACGTTCAAAGCCTGCTTAAAGAGAAAAAAAAAAAGAAAACAAAACTTTTTTACTATGGCAATAACTCTGGAAATGTCATTACGTTTGAAGTAGTAAACAACCCCATTTATCAGGGTTAATAATTTATATTATTATAGGGAGGGTTTTGGGATGCCTGTCTCGGACAAGGAGCTTTGTATAATCAAGATAGAACTTCACTTAAGGTAAGTTCGTTTAATCTTGTAATTATACTCGCTCCTTGTCCGAGACAGTGTTTACATGTAGATGTTTAAAGCTGGGGGTTGTTAATTATAATATTTGTTAATAATGTTTGTAATAACTTTATTTCAAATATTGTGGAGAAAAAAAAAAAAAATTGAAACAAAAAAAGGAGTATCTTAATATCAAACATAAACATTCAACCATATTAACAAACACATAAAAAAAAAAAAATTATTAAACATTGTTTATAGAATCACAAATCACAGTACTAAAACGAGAAGGATCTTCTGTTATTGGTCTGTTATAATGTCTAGCAAACATGGTAGAGTTCTGAGACCATCCTGCGGTTTTTCTAATAAGGTCAATGGTAACACCAGATCTATTTGCTGCAGACGTGGCTGCATGTCTGGTGCTGTGAGCAGTAAATATATTGACATCAATACCAGCTTCTTCTAATGTATTTTTTATCCATCTACTTATTGATTGAGTTGAAGCTTTTTTATGTGGTTTTTTGTACGTTATAAATAATACATTTGTATTTTTTCTTAATATGTGTGTGGCCAAAAGATAAGATTTTAGGGTGTTAACTGGACAGATCTCAATTTTCCTTTCATATTTCTTTAAGTGTAATGTGGGTTGATAGCTGCCTCTTCGGGACGTCTTTAATATGTCACTGATATTTATAAGAACTCCATCACTTATAAACATTATATTCTCTATACATATTTTAGATAATGTTTGTACTCTATGACCTGATGTTAAGGCAAGTAAAGTAGCTAGTTTTTTGGTAAGCATTACAAGTGGTATATCTTCATTGGGGAACTGACTTGTCAAATAGTTGAGAACCACTCCAGGATCCCATGTTATATTGTATTTTGGCAATGATGGTCTTGATCTAAAAACCCCTTTCATGAACCGTTTAATGCAATCATCAGTTCCAATCTTTGGTCCAATTATTAATGACAAGGCTGATCTGACAGTATTCAAGGTACCATAAGATGCTCCATTTTCAAAGCACTGGTTTAAAAATGAAATTATAGATGGGACAGAGGCTCCATAAAAATCTATTCCTTGATTTTTACAAAATATCCACCAGGTCCTTAGAGAAGAATCATATTGTTTCATTGTATTATTAGACAGTGAATTCAGCATCACATTTAGTGCAGAAGATGGCGTGCCTCTTCTTGTGTAGGCCTGGCTGATAACAGTCCGGCCGCCAGGGTAAGTTGATTCTGAAGTGGGTGTTCGATTCTGAAGGGAGATGATAATAAGTCTTTATTAGGTTTAAAAAGAATGAGATTGTTTACTAATAATGATTGAATTAATGGAAACCAGGCCTGTGAAGGCCAATATGGAAAAACTAGTATACCTATAGCATTATCTTTTTGAATTTTTTGTAAACATTTTAAAATTAGACAAAATGGTGGGAATGCATAAAAGAAAAATTTTTTCCAATTTAAAGTAAAAGCATCCACAGCAAATGCTTCTGGGTCGCATTTCCATGACACAAATTTATTACACTTTGCATTTATTCTTGAGGCAAACAAATCAATGTCAGGGGTACCAAAGAGGTTTTTTATTTGTATGAATGCTTCTTGGGACAGTTCCCATTCTATGTGAATTTTTCTAGATTCTTTATCAGCTCTGAAGTTGTCTTTAGAGTTTATATATGAAGCGAAAATCCAAATCTTTCTTTGTTCACACCACTGCCAGATCTCTCTAGAAATTGAGTTGAGGTGTGGGAATTGTATACCTCCCATTTTATTAATATAAGCAACAGCAGTTGTATTATCTACTCTAAGTAATATTTCACAGTTACTGACATCACGAGTAAAACATTTAAGTCCCAAGAGTACTGCTTTTAATTCCAAATAATTTATATGACATTCCTTCTCACTCACTGACCAGGAACCGGAAACTGAATTGTGGCCACATATAGCACCCCATCCAGTTTTACTAGAATCTGTATGAATTTCAAGCTTAAAGGAATATTGTTTAATAGGGCTACTTTTATCAATGTTATTAGACCACCAATATAACTCTGATTTACATAACTGGGATACAGACATGGTTGCATCATAGTTATCATGTGTTTTTAACAAGGCTAAATATTTTTCTCTCTCTAATAGTTTTGTATATACCCATCCATATGGTATGGCTGGGCATACAGAATTTAAAGTTCCTAACAACTGTGAATATTCTCTTATACTGCAAGAATTTTTTCTCATGAATAATTTAATTTTATCTGATATACTCAATTGTTTCTGAAGTGGTATAGACAAAGAAAGACTTGTAGAATCTAATATGAACCCGAGGTATTTAGATCTCTGATTAGGTTTAAGAACACTTTTTTCTAAATTAATGACAAAACCTAGATTATTTAAGAGTTGACATGCCTTTTCAATGTCCTTCGTACATTGTGCCTCTGATCTATTAAAATAAATGCTATCGTCCAAATAAGATGTTAAGACTATATTTCGATTTCTGAGATAAGAAATGACTGGCTTCATTAATTTTGTGAAGACATATGGAGCTGTACATAGACCATAGGGTAAGACATCAAATTGATATAATTTTCCATCAAATTGGAATCTTAAATATTTTTTGCAGCATTCTGAAATTGGCAAGGAAAAGTATGCTTCCTTAAGATCAATCGAAGCCATGAAATTATCTTTAGACATTAATTTACAGGCCGTTCTTATATCCTCTAATTTAAAATGTTCTACTGCTATATATTGATTTAATTTTTTTAAGTTTAAAATAAATCTATGTGAGCCATTAGGTTTAGGTACTAAAAAAATAGGTGATGTAAACTGGTTTGTACTGGGTGAACACTCTGATATTGCACCTAGGTGTCTTAGTTTTTTAATTTCAATTTTAATTAATTTTGTCTCCCTAATAGACCAATTTTGTGGTGTAGCATTGAAAGGCGGTGGCAATTCTAAAAATGGGATCTTATACCCTTGTATCCATGCTAGTACAATAGGATCACTTGTAATGTGAAGCCAGTTATGAGCAAAAAATTTTAATTTTCCAGCATGTACCTGACTTCCTATTAGTGCTGTCTCGACCTCGGCCCTGTTGGAGGGTGATGTCTCTCCGCTACACGAAAGCGGTTGGGGAATGGCTGCTTCTTGAACTGTGTCATATGATGTTGCCCACCGCGAGGTCTCTGCTGCCGAGGTTGTTGGAACTGCGGTGGGCCCCTCCAGTTTAACTGTTTTTTATTATTAATTCCGGTTCTCGCCTTCGTGGGGTTTTTGTTTGTTATATTATCTATGTTTTTAATGTTTGCACTGGTTTTTTGAATAGACTGAGCAGCCTTAATTTTTTCAGCACAATCTATTCCAAATAAATACTTATCGATATTTGATTTTCTTACAGCTTCTTGGACTGTTTTGTTGGTACCTGCTAGTGCAAAAAAATTTCTAGATGATGAATCTTGAAAATGTATTTCAGCTGCCAGCTTAGCAGCATCATTAATTTCTTCGATCAAGACCTTGCTGTTGATATTGCCTTTTAAAATGCTGGTCAGGGTTTTTCCCAAACAGGACATGATTTTTCCCGTAACATTTTGTCTATTTATAATTCTTTTGTCTCTTTTCACTGATAAGTCTGAAAGTGAAGCTTGAATTTCAGCATTCATACATGGAGCCACAGCACTGGGAAAATTTTGTGGTGTCGGGTATTTTTGTGTTATTTTATCTCTTGCTTCTTTGCCTAATCCATTAGACATTATTTTTGACCACCGAGCAGCCAACTCCGTATTAATGGGATCTCCTACGTCTTCATTTTCCACTCCTTCTGTACCCAGAGCTAGTAGAAACTCTTCTGGGAGTGGTTCTTGTTCTGAAAATATATAGTATTTATAGTTTAATACACTAATGTTGCTGACATGTCTATCTGCAATGTGATAGCGCCAAGGTCATAGAACAAAAAACACCTATTGTCTATCCGCTCTGTGATAGCGCTAAGGTTAGTATAATTTAAGAGTATGTTGTCTATCCGCAGTGTGATAGCGCTTACTCAATATTTACATTTTTTTTTAAATAATGGTAAGTACCATAAGTTTGGAGATAAGTACATAGTAATTAATAACATTTACTTTTGCATACCTGAGATTACAGGGTCAGGTTCTTTCTCTATATTACAAGTGTCAACCACTACTTCAGTTACATTTGGTGTTGATATTCCTGAATGTATATCATCATCTTCTTCAACTTCTTTGAGACGATTTTCAAGTTTCCTAATCTTTCTTCTGTAATACGACGAGTCGCGCTTTCTTTTTCCCATTTTGAGAAATGCTTTTCACTTCTTTTTAAACACTTCCACGTCTAGTTCTGTGTAGCAAGCAGAGCGAGCATACAAGAAAAAATTGTAACGAAAAGACGCAGATTTTTTCCGGATTTCCGTTTTTGATATTTGTAACGAAAAGAAGCAAATTTTTTCCGGATTTCCGTTTTTGATATTCCCGGTCAATTGACTCAATTGAAACAACAAGTGGTTTTCGAACGATATATCAACATTAAAAAATACGCGGATACGGATATTATAATTTAGGTACTTGACTGGTTGTCAAATAGACAATCTCCAAGTAGTCGACGTATAATGATTTTGGTTTTAACTTGTATCGAAAAAATTTAAAGTATCGAATAAAAAAACACGGTCTTACATACCTTAAAATTGAAGAAGTTTTCTAATTTACTATATTTATACAAAAACACATACCATTTTGACCCATGTATAGGTTATGTGAATATTCTTACGTACTTACAGTATTCTCCAGATATAAAAACTTATGAAAAAATATCAGTATTAGTTTCACTTTTTTCGGCACCGTTTTGGAAATAAATTTTTTCTCCACAACCATGATTAATGATTAAATAATTAATATAAACACTTTTCCGAAAAATAAACAGTGTGTTGGCGTTTTGCACAAAAAGCGTAATGACATTTCCAGAGTTATTGCCATAGTAAAAAAGTTTTGTTTTCTTTTTTTTTTTCTCTTTAAGCAGGCTTTGAACGTTGTGATCAGGCGTTAGTAAATATGCGTTACTACATGTAAACACTGTCTCGGACAAGGAGCGAGTATAATAGTTATTAGATTTGTCAGATTTGTAGTCAATAAAGTGGTAACAAATAGTCAATTGAATAGCAATGAAAATATTAATTCCAATAAAAGCAATCAAAACATGTCCAATTATTTCAACCTTTTGTCTTCCGAAAATTCCGAAACCGAATAGTAAGCTTTCCTTTTTAGTAAGCTTTTTATCCTCGATGGGGTATACAGAAGTGTTTACACCCACAAGTCTGGTATCTTTAAGGTCCCCTTGCTGTAACAGGGGGTGAAATTGTTGCTATGCAGTGGGCACAGAATATGGATAGCGATATTTAGCGATATTTACATACTATTGTATCGTAATTCACTGTAATAAATGACAATGATAAAATTGCCGTGCTCATTGAAAGAACACTACCAACTCATTTCTTCCCATGGGTGTCGTAAAAGGCGACTAATGTACTTAGAACTGCACAACCATCCAATAGCTTATAGCGGCGACAGGCTGTCAAGCTGAGTGTAATCGCTGCTTGGTGAAGCGCGGAGTATGGCAATGAACTGCTTTTGTGGTGCTTTTGTGGACTGCTTTTGCCTAGTCTCTCACTAACCCTTAGGAGGTAATAGTCGAGATTATATGTATGTATGTACGTATAAAATTGCGGATAAAACGATTGTAGGTATGTCAAACAAGATATATTCCATAGTGACTGCAGTGATATATTTAACTGACTGGCTTACAACCGATAAGAAAGTGAATAAGCACAAGACTGTCTGCTTGATTGAGCCAAGTCTACTGAAGCTGCACACATTAAATTAGAGCAATAAGCTCCTCTATTTGTAGCTAACAGCTAAGAAGGGACCGGAGAACACTCATGGGGTAAATTATAAGTGAATCACTGTTGGTGCTTACCAAATTTATTGGATTGCAGGTTCCGCTCTGATTTTAATGGAACTGATTTTCACTTCTATTTTCCAGTAGTAACGCACTACTGTACTGCCTCTACCTATCCCTTCGGGGATGATAGCGTGATGATTTAATGTGTTTAGTGAATCAACTTAGTTAAAAAAGAGCTTTATGCCCAGTATGAAATGTAAACCTTTATCTAAATTTTATCGTACGTAAAATATGTGTACGAGTACCATTAAAATTGTCTTTCATTCGTATAAAAACAGTCGCAAATATAAAAGTTTCTAGTTTCGACGTTTAAATCGAATGTTTTTATTTTATGTTTTTAGCGGTCTTTACAAAGTTCACAATTGAATGACTGCTATGAATAATAAATATGGTTGGATAAATTTCACATATTCGTAACAGAAATATTATGTAATACAGTTGAAAGTTTTACAGTATACAACCTTCAAAAGCTCATGCAATGCCTTTGTTTTAAAGGATTTTGTTTTTATTTATGTGCACTAAATGACTATTGTTAGTAGGGAATAAAGAGTTTCATTAGTCTGAAGTGTGCATCAGAATTTTGTACTTTATAACGTTTGTACGTTAATTACCAACTGTAACAAATTTTAAGGATCAAGGAAGATGTCGAAGAAAATATTGTGATATAGGCCTGGAGTATTAATCGACTTTCGTCGAAAATCGTAACCATTAAAAAATATATTTTCCATTATTGTGTCATTTTATAAACGGCTGTCGGCTCTACGTGCGACATATAGGCCCCCATTGCCACCTATGTCGGGTGACTCTTTGACCTCGGTGGCTACACCCAAATACAAAACATTAATTATTAAAAATTATGCACAATGTTAAAGGAGGGCGGTTTTGTTTCCTTTTCTTGGCATTTTCAAATTAGACCACGCAAAACGTGATTTATTTCTGACAGGGAGGTAGAGGCTGAACTTTCAACGGAGTAATTCACCTTCAAACGTACAGTCGAGTACACCAGAGTAACGACTTTTGATCATAATTGTTTTAGAGTGGGGTTGACCGCGCACTTTGTTCATAATTAAATTATTTATTTTTTATTGTTAAAAGTGTAAATTAACTTCAATAAGTAAAAAATACTACAAAAAGTTAAAAGTTTTCCCTCGGCCTCTTAACTTTATTAGCAGAACTATTTGATATTTTTATGATGAGCGTCCCTTGATACAGGGACCGCTAAGTAAAAAAGTATTATTAGATATTCTACACGTGTAAACCAATAACTAAATAGAAAATTAAAACGAACCCCAATTGAACAATATTGGCGTACCTATTAAGTATCTTTGCATTTACTTTTTTCCATTCGTATTTCCAACCAATTGCTACGTTTATTAAAATGTATTATAGCTATAGACACACACAAACAATATTATCTTTTGTGATTGTTAATTTATAAAAAAATCATTTATTAAATAACAAATCCAGTACATTTAAATCCATAAATCGTTTTAACATCGAGTGTATCATAGAATTGATTTACAACGACATGGTTCAACAAAAGTAACCCCTATACTGCGATCGCTTCAAAAGTTCAACAATTGACATTTCGGCCGATGACACTATTACGGCAGTCATTTAAATCTTTATTATTCAGCTTCATGTCGTATAATTTTGAAATTTCCTTTGATGGCGTCGCGCTAGCTTGTCTACGTGTGGTGACGTGATAGATGTTGTCTCCTCGCCCGAATAATGTAACGGTACCTCATTTGAATAATGAAAATCGTATTTGCATGCGGCATCAAGTATTTAATTACATTGATGTATTGAAAAATAGGATTTTTTACAAAGGAAGTGTCAGTTTACATGCGTTTAAAATGTTAAATTAGTTAGGGCGTCTTGCAGGAAATTTAAATCCCGATTTAAAACTCAATTTAATACATTTTTGACTTTTTAGCCATAGTAAAAATGTCAAAAGTTTACTAAATCTAGTTTTAAATCTCAAATTAAAATTCCTACAAGATGCCCTTAGAAATTCTTTGAGTAACTATAATGAAGTAGTTTGGTGGTGTTCATTCAAACTCGTTGGTTTCAATATCGAACAAAGCAATTCCGTCGGGGTAGCCTTGTGTTTGTCATGTAGTCTTGACGTTACGTCAAACATAAGGTAAATGTGTTGTACTGGAATTCTAATCATAGTAAAAAAATCCAAACAGAGAACTTAATTGCAATACCATATCCAAGACTCGCCTTAATTTTACATTAAAGCAACATTAGTACATGTTTATATTAGTTTTCAAATTATAAGTTGAAAACTCAGTACGAAAAAGTTTCTTGAGAGGCCCATATTACTACGATAAATATCTCTTTTATTCCTCGCTTTAAATGAACAAAAAAAGCGCTGCTGGCTTGAGAAATTAACCCTTACTGAGTCTTCACTGTCTCTACCTTATTATTCAAACCTTATTATCTTGTAACGACGAAATTCAGCTTGATTGATCGTCCTCTATTAATATAGTTCACAAGCAACTGACTTACTCAAAGGAATCTTGGGGTAAGGGTATAAAAACTGTTAATGAAGGAAATCGAGGGCGGTTAAGATGAGTAGCTAGTTGGTAAGCAATCTGTTGTTGCAGCGTCATTAGGGTAAGATTTGGTGTAAATCTAATGACTTGCTCGTGGTCACATCGAGAGAATAGTGAGTGATTATAGCGAGATGTCGCCTGTATTTTCCAGATAATGTACTCGAAGTTATTAGTAGCCCGTATAGGATTAGAAAACGCACTACTACTCAGTTTTTTAAAAAGATATGGATAGCATAGTCGTGTTTAAAGAACGACACTATTCTTGCAAGGGGTAGTTGGTTCAGTCTCCACGAAACGTGATCACGAAGTTTTGGTAGGCCATCCTAGGACTAACATTGAAAACTAAACCGTATAAATCATTATGTCTCTGAATTCCTCAATATATATTTAGGTTATATATTTTTTATATTTTTTTTATATATTTTTTTTTTATGTAGGGGCAAAGTGTGACGAACTCTGAGGCGTAGTGGCTTCGCCATGGTCAGGCCTTGGTTCCGGTCGCTAAAGCAACCGTTTCTACTCACTAACCCTCTTTGGAACCTATATTACGTTGAGGACGAGGGACAAATAGCTCCATGTTATTGTATGTCTTTATAATATTCAATGATTATATATTCATTGTTTTAGATAAATAGATAGATAAAGTATTCGTTAGCATTAAAATAATACAAAGTCGGGAAAGGAATGTTTTTGGCAGTTTTATGTTTATATCTACACTATAATATTGGGAAGATATAAACATACCTTACCTATGAAATTGGTGTTTTTTTTCTCTCTTAGTATTTTGTCTATATCTATCAAGTTTCAGAGTATTCTTAAAAAATAATTACCTCCTCTTAAAATAGACCATATTTTTGAGATCTTTAATTTATTTTGATAAATTATTGTAAGTTTAATTGTGTTAAAATTGGACACGGAGACAACTCTTTTTAAGTGCCTCCCGAATACATCATTTTATTTGCATTCACTTAAAAACGATAAATAATTTTTATGAAGTTTGATATCACACATATCGCTTAAGGTTGTCTTATGATACAGGCCAAATATTATTATCTTTGAATTTGTCGTTGTGAAGAAAACTGAAAAAAATGTAGTATGGAAAATGCAGACATCCCCAAAATCTCCATACAAAACACCAATTTCATAGGTAAGGACCTAATAATAATATTATAATGAGGAAAACTTTGTTTGTTTGGTTGTAATGAATAGGCTCAAAAACTACTGGACCGTTTTTAAAAATTATTTTACTATTTGAAAGCTACATTATTAACGAGTAAAATAGGCTAAATTTTATTTTGGAAAATTAGGGTTCCATAAGATAATTGGGTTTTTTGGACACAAGGTGTAATAAATCAACCAGAAAAGTTACTTATTTTGCGAACGCTGCCTAAACTATAAAAGATAGAACCATATAATGTTCTAATTAATTTTAGATCTTATAAATATCTACAAAAAAGTCCGCGACACACATACCTATCTATGCCGAGTGAGGCACAACAACAATTTTTTTTATTTAAAAAAAATGAAAAAATCTTGAATTTTTTCGCACTACATTTAAACGCATTTATTTTACTCATGCTATTAATCCTTGGGGGGGGGGGGGGGGGGGGGGGTTTAGATCTATGAGTAATCTATCCTAAAACAACGGATTGCACTCCGGGACTGCAGGCTGAAAACTTAGTATTAATTACATTTAAATATTTTCATCATTAACAACTGTAACATCCTCATAAAGACAATCTATGCAGCCTGCGGATAATGACTGCGTCGTCGATGTTAGTGTCGATGTCTGTGAATTGACCTGGGAATCATTTTGCTCACCGAGTCTTTCCTGCCCTACGAGCATAGAACATTCGATAAGCCCAATTTGACGTCTAAGATCGACAATTGTCGATAAATGCGATAAATTTGACAGATAACCAAAGGAGTGAAAAGGAAGGATGCTTTTGTCGATCAAATATGGCGGCTATCGAAGTTCTATGCTCGCACTGCAGGGTAGGCTTTTTGCAGCGGTAATCAAAATCGGTGGAATGAAGTTCGCGGGTTTCGGTCATTTAAGGAGAATTTTTTATTCGGAATCATAAGTTGTTTTTTCTTATTTTAATTATAATTATCATAATTACATTTATAACACAATGTTTGTATTTTGTGGTTTGGACGTGTCCAACAATTTGTCTTTTTCTTAAATAAATAAACTGATTGTTGTTAAATACACAAACTATTATTTTACAACAATTAAATATTTAGAATATTTTAACAGGTTTATACAAAATACGGATAGGGATTTAAGTGACCCCTAGTACTATTGTAATAGTATGATCTGATAATGGGACTCATATTTATTGTTTTTTCTAACACGTTGTACATCAAATTAGGATAAGCAACTAATAACTTTATTATTTAACTCTTTATTGCACCAATAAACAAAATTACAGTAAATAAAAAAAGTAAACAAAGGAGGACTAGTATTAGTAAGTAAGTAAGTAATTACGACTTGTAAATACTCATCACGCAGGCATCACGCACTTTTCAAAAAAAATTTTTTGAAAAAATCCCTGCGCATATAATTCGTACTAAAAGTCAAAGAGATGGTAAGGGTTAGACCATTGGGGTGGAGGCGACCGTTCGTGATCGCTGACATCTATCTTGTGGCGAGCTAATTAGCTAGACTGCGGCCGCACAGTGGACCGACTAACAAAACCCACGGACATAAACAATGTGGCGAAATAATAAGACCCCCTCGCTTTTTGTGCTAACAATATTGCCAGATGTAACCGCAGATTACGTATTCAGCTTCGGGAATGCTGTACAACTCTTGAGGTCTTTGACATAAATTTACATTCTGGACAGCAAAAAATGTTTTAAAATAGGAGGTGATTTAAATGGTTAGAAAAATATTTAAATTTTTAGTCAGCATAAAATAACGAATTGGTCAGAAACTTCTGGGCAGCAAATATATCTAAATTGGTCAGCAAAATAACTAATTGGGCAGCAACTTATGCGCAGCAGATATTGTGACGTGGTGGACCCGGAGATGAATAAAAGGCCTTAGGTCACGTCACTTATTATTTGTTTATTGGTAAATTAAGGATTAAAGGCACAACTGAAACAATTATATAAAAAAGGTAAATTTCACTGAACACACAAAACAATTTTACATTTAACACTAAAATATATTATAAAAGGTAGGGCTACTTACAATAGAGCCTTAAAGAAACTTATAGACTTTATAATATAGCCGGAACAGGTCATCGAGAATCTTGTGGTTTTTGTAACTTTTTAGGATAAGCTTATTATTACTTGATCATTATAAATACATTAAAAATTTGGTAAGAATGAATTTTGAGAACAAAACAAATAAAATGAGACAGACAGTAAATTTAAAAATGGAAACCAAGAGAAAATGGCCAGAGGAGCGCAATGATAGCAATGAGTTGCTAATATAGCTATAGCGCCTCGTTACAATATATCAAATTTGTCAGCAAAATAACTAACGCTCAAACTAATAATAAAAATAACTAAGCAACTCAAATGTTTTCTCTGCTGCCAAATTGTTAAATATTATGTTTTGATGACATAAATTTTGTTTTTAAGGGTCATAAAAATTATCTTAATCTTATTCATTTATTTATTTAATATCTATCAGAATACATTTCCTAGGAATTGATCCTTGATCCTTGTGCTAGATTTATTACATATAATATATTGCTGCCTAAATAATTATTTTGCAGCTCAACAAATTATTTTTCTGTCCAAGTAATTATTCTGTTGATCAAATAATTATTCTGCCGACCAATTAAAAATGTTGCTGCCCATTTTTGCCGCCCAAATAATAATATTGCTGACAAAATATTTGTTTTCTGCCCTTATGATTATTCGGCTGACTTTTTTTTTAAATTAAATGGCTGCCCAATTAATTACTTCCCTTTAAAATATTTTTGTGTGTAAAAACAGAACTTTTTACACTGCCTATATGATATCGCAATAAATTCGGCGGTAAAATAAATAAGTAAAATGTACAGACATTTATTAACGCGTGTGGTAATGAAACCACTGTGCGGATGTTGTGCTCGTAAATACTAGTCCGTTTCGTTTTTCCCCTTCCTGTCTAGTGTTGCCATTACTTCAACGTTACATGTCTTATTTAAATTATGCGTTCGCTTAATTTGGTGTTATGTATGCGTTGTAAACACGTGGCATCTAGAGTAGATAGAAATTCAAAAGCGAAATACGATTTATATTATTTTATTTTATGTTTGAGCAATACTTATTAATCGTCTTCGGCCTATATAAGCCCCACTGCTGGGCACAGACCTTCCTTATTGAGAAACATATGAGGAGTGTGTACCACCATGCTGGCACGATGCGGGTTGGTGTCTAGAAACGGTCGCAATAGCAACCGGGACCAATGGCTTTACGTGCCTTCCAAAACACGGAGGAGTTCAAGATCACAAAGTTTTGGCACCCATCCACGGTATGACCATGGCGAAGGTAGCCTTGTTTTCGGTCAAAAGCCAAAGCGTACTAACCACTACGCCACCGAGCTCTTTAATCATTAAACAAACTTATTAATCTTTTTTTGGATTATAATATTTTCCAAAATTAAATATTTTCTGTACCTATTAACATTTGTATAAATATAACTTAACTAATTAAAAGTTTGCCAAATAAAAATTTTATAAGTGAATAATGTGCGTAATGTACAATTGCGCAAGTTTCATTTGGGAGTTCTACTTTAGCTATAAGTTTTTTTGGAAGTGTAGACGAAAATTAATTTGGCCAAATAGAAGGACCGTCTTGATGGAATACTGTGCATGTATGCATTATTATAAATTATGTACCTATATTACAATAGTACTCGTACAAGTAGAACTCCATTACCAGTATTGCTGGAGCTACATAAGGGCGATATTCTAATTCCCTAAAAGCAAATTGCAGTTAGCTGGATTGAGGAATTACTACTTGCAATTTCTGAGGAAGTGGCTGATGGTATCGTACCATTTTAGCTTATGTTGCAGAGAGAGTTATGCGTGAACTACTACTTCATTGCAATAAAACTGAAAATTGAATTGTTTGTTACATCTAATATTATGGCTGCCCCATTTTTGTACAGAATACGCTGTTGGAATGGTATGGTAAAACAATGGTAGTTACCTTAGATTCTATGAATTGGAATACCGAAAAATAAAAGTTATTGTGAATGTTCAAGACTTCATGTACATTGTAGTATCAGAAAATTTTCAATATTGCAGGACAGTTTTTCTGGTAAAATAACGATTTACCTAAATTTTGGGCGGAAGAAAACATTAAATTTCTCATTGATATTATTATACAATTCCTCCTTAGTAAAGTGGTTTTCTGATAAATTGCCATCTAAAACAGGCTCTAAATCGATTACTGCCAATACTAGCAGTATTTTATACACTGCTGTTATTAAACACTTAACTGCAACCAACAGTAAGTAGATTTCAGGCATAGTTACGGGCAATTTGGTAGGAAGCGTGTGATGGTATCGGCAACGCTTGGCCGCCGATACGTTGTGATGTAAAGTTATATTACAGTGTTCAATTATTACAGATCCGGGGCATTATTTTGATAGGGATAGTATTTACCTGAGTTGAGTGAAAATATTTTTTTAAACTTTGGTATAAAAAATCTTACAGAGTCAAGATATTTGTTAATGTGTGCTACAGAAAGCTTTACATACATACATACAATCACGCTTGCAATCCCTGAAGGGATAGGCAGAGTCCGAGGAGTACTGTGTTCTTTAAGACCACATTTAGCCATACATAAATTGGGTTTGGTCAGATGAAAAATCGTGAAAGAGTAGTAACAAGTGGCTAGCTCATCGCCTACACAATCACAGACCCAGTACCCAATACGCCCTTAGTCGCCTTTTACGACATGATAGGCAAGAAAAGCAGTTGGTACATTCTTTTTGTGTCCCGGACCAACACGGGAAGCTTTAAATTGTTACTTTATATTTTATACTAGATTGAATGCAGTAATTCTCTGCAAAAGAAAACTAGAAGGATAACTGAGTGAAATTTTCGTATTATTACGAGTATTGTACAATACTAAAACCTTTAAATGACAAGGTACTAATTGCTTTTTGCCAATTGCTTTTTTGTTATCGTATAAGTTCTTTGTATTATTATGTGCAATAAAGTATATATAAATAAATAAATAAGGTACTTATAATGGGAACATCTTTATGCTTGTGACTATATTATGTGCTTTACTTATTGACGCAGAATGATTATAATAGTAAATTAATGGCGCATGGCAACAGGTTACCTCTGTTTCATAAGGACAATACTTCTGCCTACCCCTTCGGGGACAGAGGTATGATAATATGTTATGTTAAGAAAGAAATCCAATTGACATATGAGCGATACAGGTTACAACACGCGTTCTTTTACATTTCAATCATCTCCCTAAAAGTCATATTGAAGAAAATTTCGTTTATAGATTGCCCGTGGATTGTCCTACAAAAAAGAAATATTCAGAACATAGTTAAGTTGTTAAATTACGAGAATCACTAATTACTTTGTTAAATTGCTTTGTAATATTCATTAAGCTTTATCTGGTCTGACAAAATTTAACTGTTGAAGGGAATTAGATATAAGTTAGGCTCAGATTGTATTAAAAGGAAAACTGTAAATTGTTTCTACAGAGTAATTTGATCTTTGTAATAATTATGGAGCATAAATACAAGCCGGCTATGTCTAATTTACCTTACTTACACGCTAAAGTAATATATTTATTTACAAAGGTTGGCTAAGGGTGAGTTTTTTAAAATCCGTAGTAATAGTTACCTCAATAGTTTCAATCTATACTAATGGCGTCAATGGAAACGGCAAAAGAATGACGTCAGCTTGACAAATTGTTAAATTTGCGTTAAAAATTCGAAGCAATATACATCAGCTGTGCTGCCAGCCGCCATTTTACTAATCCCAGCATCGTGTTGTGGATAAATCCCACGTCAAGAGAGTCGCTCGAAACGCCAAATTTTACATGTCCCGCCTCATCGGTATGTTAGGCAGGCATAGCAAAATGTCTCTCCGAAACAAGCAAACCATGTATAAGGTATGCATACGCCCCGTCATGACGTACGCTAGCCCAGTGTTTGCCCACGCTGACCCATCCATCCTAAACCAACTCCAAATCATCTAAAATTCCTTCTGCCGCAAGGACACCGACGCCCCGTGGTATGTTAGGAACGCGGACTTACATAGGGACACAGACCTACTGACATTACAACAACACTTTAGGGCTTGCTCTGAGCGGTTCTTTAAGGGCGCAGAAGGGCACTCAAATCCTCTCATCCAAAGCGCCGCGGATTACGAACCGAGCGCTCCCCACCCGCGGTACAGATACCGCAGACCCCGACACGTCTTCACAGACGCTCCCGATCCATTGTCGCGGGCCTCAGAGGCCCTGCAAGCTGCGGCATCCGCGCCGTAGCTCCCTCCCGCCCTGTACGCGTGGCCTTCTGCTCGCACGTACAGTCTAACATGTCCCATACGATCGGCCCACTTTGGTTCCTATCGTATATCTGGCGCACATGCCCTAGTAAATAGCTAGCGCAGCGCCGCACCTCTCCCTTTCCTGAGGGAGGGGGCGCCATTCAGGTTATGCTTTACCAGGGCTTGTAAAACGGCTTAAAGCAAGGTGGTGTTTAGTCGGTAGGAGTCCGACATAACCCCCGGCCGGCCGGTGGGTATCCAATGAGGGATTCACCACCTCCTTCTCCCGAATGGGAAGGTAAAGAGTCCTCCATTAGAGGCTCGAAAAAAAAAATTGACAATGGTAATATTTGAATATTTAACTATTGGCCAATCTGTCATATCACGTCATCATAGGTTTTCGCCATTGGTCCATATTTAACCTACCGGTCAACTTAATAATAATAAAATCATTGAACAATAGTTATCAAACAATAATTTATAATATTCATTATTTCAGCATAATTATTTATATAGTTATTTTGAAAACGAAAATTATGTACCTTTTTTGTTTTCATGAAAAATATAGTTTTAGTCTATAATTCATAAGCGGTTTAGGGTATGAAAATAATTTCAAGACCAAAGTTGTCGCAAATATTGTGCTCTACACTTCCATAAACGGTAACATCATTATACTGTACAAAACGAGATAATTTAATATGAGATTTATTTGTATTTTAGTTTTTAATATCTTTCATTTTTTCTCTTTCGCACTGGTGTCTCTTCCCTTTCAATACTAAATCTCACACACCTATTATGGGTTGGCTGGCAGAGAGATAAGTCCGCCTTTGCAAACTATTGTTATACAATGACCTGTATTTGTGTTTATTGGTGCAATAAAGAGTTTAGTAATAATAATCACGAAATACTGATTTTTTTGACATTTGGTCCTGAATCATCATCATTTGGTCTCATTAGATTTTATTAGACGTTTGAGACAACTTTAAGAACACCAAAATGAAGGTGCAGACATGTTTCCAGCTTATTATCTCTCATTCCCTGGTTGACCCTATTTTTTGGCTAATTTGACTGGGCTATGGATAAAATACGCCTGTGTTCACACAAACATTTGCTCTCAGCGGGACTCAAACCCAAACCATTGTATGACAACAGTGGAACCAGCATACTAGCCGCCCGGCTACGTAGATCGTGAATCATAAATGTGTATCTATGTCATACTCCTCATGTGTTTCTCATCACATTTACAGTCGATGTATATACATTCCTAGGAATGCAAATAAAATTTATAGGTAAATGACATGTTCACATTAAAAGCCATATTTTATTAATATACGCCTACGGTATTAATTAATCCCTATTAATAATGACAAAATTACATTTCGACAAAATTTTGATTAATGCCTATGTTAGTGTTATTAAATTTTCCAGTAATTGATTTACTCAATGATCAGTCATCAAGATAATTACTACACATCTTAAGAATTTATGAAATGTGTAGGTCGGTAATGAAATAAATATATGCTACTATCAAAGTTAATGATTTCCTGGTTTTGATAGAGCAAATAACAATATTACAATTTAAATACATCCTGACTTTTCACCCAAACGTTTTTTAAAAAAATAAAAATAGAATTGAATGTTTGAAACTGATTGTTTTTTTAATACAATATATTTTTTTTCATGGTTTTTATAGAACTTGATATATTTTATACACTCCTTGTATGTGCAGAGGAACAATAACTTATCAAAATTAATGAATGATCCAACAACGTATCCCAGAAATCACCAAGAGAATAAAAGTCGTTTATTACTTACAAAAGAAACGTTAAGAACAATTTCTGCATCTTTAATTGCGTTCCCCATAAAGCTTCAGACTAAAATACCTATATTAAAGAGATTTCATCTAAAGAAATCTTCTTAAAGAAGATTTACGCAATTAAAGCGAAGAAGGGAGGGCCGATAAAGAAAAAATGTGTATTTCTGGCTTTTGAATAAACTTTCGAATATAATAAAGCTCCAAGACCCTAGAGAATCAGCCGGCCTCTCTAATTGAATGTTCATTTTTGTTTATTTTGGAAATGGAATACTTTAATGTAATGGAGTTATTATTTGTTGAAAAACAGAATACATTATAAATATTTACGGCTCGACAGGCTGACTTTACGAAAGTTTGGCTTGTCAATCAACGTATTGTTGTTTGATATATTCGAATTTTAATTATTTTAAGATTTGATGGAGCTTTCACAGTGTATTTAAAAATAGACATTAAAGCCAAGCTCCTTATGGACGATCTTATTAAAATTAACTTTGTTCATGTTTGCTTGGAACATCTACATTATTTGATAAGATGAAAAAGCAAATTGTTGAAAATTTTATATTTGAACAATTTTATATATCTGTTACCCAAACTTATAAATTTAAGTATTTTTTATAGGTACCTATGTTTTATTTATCTACTTACTGCAGGACTTAGATCTCCCTTGTGTAGTCAAATTGCCGCTTTTCTTTACTTTAGCCGCTTTCATCCAGCCTGCTCCAGCAAATCTATAAAATATATCGTCATCTTATAGTCTCATAATCCCTCAGGGCGTCGGCACTATATTTTCCGAGTCGCGGTAATAATTATTATGTAATATTCTATTAAAGTACAATATTTATTGTATTGCATACACGGATTCGACAAAATCATAAAATATCATGAATGAGGAAGTTTAAAACATATCGAAAATCACACTCTGTGCCCGGTGCATGGCAACAGGTTCGCACCCTGTTACATGGGGACATATCAGGCTAAAGTGGGCACTCTGTCTACCCCTTCGGGGTAAAGGCATGAAGATGTGTGATTTTTTTATGGATTAGGGGACAAGCGACCAGACGGATCACCTGATCTTAAGCAATCAACATGTGATCTGTAAAGTCACATCTTCTATAAAGATATAAAATTGAAATACTTCGCAGTTTGAAAAAATATCACATATAGTTGAGACTATACGAGACCGCAGTTGCTATTGATCGATAAAGTTATATGGACAATACAAACAAACATAAAATTCTCTTCGTATGTGTTGAATCAAAGCTGTAAACGTAAAATTAAGAGCAGGCAATATCCCCAGTACAGCAAGTGCAGCAATAAAAGATAATGCACATCGAACATCTATTCTCATGATATATGGGCGAGTTTCTTTATGCGATATTGAACTTTATATATAATGTTATAAGAAATTGAGGGTATCATTGAGGATCGAAGTTCTTTCAAGTTCAATCAGTCGGGCTGCGACAGTAAACCGGGCAACGAACGTGATTGGCCTCTACGAGTAGGGAAAACTATTCCGAATTGATCGAATAGAACTAGATAGCAATAAGGAAGTCATAAGTCTATTTCAAAAAAGACATTTATTTAATTTTGATACGCTTTTAACTTGAACAAAATCGTGCGAAATGTATAAATGTGTTTTGCTGTAGTAAATCGTCAGTTCATGAGTAACTATTTATTTAATTGCAAACTTAGCAATTAATATTCCGTGATCAAAGCTAAGAAAAAACTGTTAATGTTATGTCTGAATGAATGCAGTACAGGCTGGTGTTTTTTACACACAGTGCATGCTAGAAAATGATATTTAATACACGTAATATCATGAACATTTTAATTTTAATCATGATGTTTGGAAAGAAAATACAAATTAATATTCATTATAAGAAATTATATTGCAATATCTGAATAATATTAAGACCTATTGCTTTTTGAAAGCAATTTATAATATTGGGTCCTTACCTATGAAATTGGTGTTCTTATTCTGTCTTAGCAATTTGTCCGTAACTATTAAGTTTCAGAACATTCTTATAAAATAATTGCCTCTTCTAAAAATAGACCATATATTTGAGCTCGTATTATTTAATTTGATATTTTTTTGTAAGTTTAATTGTTTTAAAATTAGACACAAAGACAATTATTTTTAACTGCCTCCCGAATACATCATTTGATTTGCATTAACATAAAAACGATGAATAATTTTTATCAAGCGTATTCACACACATATTGCTAAAGCTTGTTTAATGATACATGCCAAATATTATTAACTCTGGATTTGTCGTTGTGAAGAAAGCTGATAAAATGTTAGTATGTAAAATGCAGACATCCCCAAAATCTCCATACAAAACACCAATTTCATAGGACCTAATAGAAAGGATCCATACTTTATTTTTTTGACTTGACGAAAAGCGGTCTTTTCTCAGTACGTCCCCGTGTTTTCGTTCCCAATTAGAAAAGGAATGGCGAATGCAGCGATGCAGCGCAGTGGACCCACGCGGGCAATAAAGTAGGCATCAACCGAGGGACGTGACGGTGAATGAGACGAGTGCTACGTGCTAACTCTCTTCAGGCTAACTGCCGAGAAAACGGGTTATTACCGCTCGTCATTCTCTGTTGTGTCACCTCCGATGATAAGAAATTAAAAAAATCTCCAACTCGTTAAGAATATTTGGCATCTATCATTAGACAAAGATTAAAGATAATAATATTTGGCATCTATCATTAGACAAGCTTTAGTAATATGTGTAATATCACACTTCATAAAAATTATTTATCGGTTTTTAAGTGAATGCAAATAAAATGATGTATTCGGGAGGCACTTAAAAAGAGTTGTCTCCGTGTCCAATTTTAACACAATTAAACTTACAACAAATTATCAAAACAAATCAAAAGAGCTCAAAAATATGGTCTATTTTTAGACGAGGTAATTATTTTTTAGGAATACTCTGAATCTTAATAGTTACAGACAAAATACTAAGACAGAATAAAAACACCGATTTCATAGGTAAGGACCCAATATTTGTATCATATCCGTTCTAGTCAATGGTTCTAGTATGCTAGTCGGTGACAATGGGTCTCATGCATATTATCTATACAAAGTTTATTTTTATGCCTAATCTGTACACTCACTGTCATGCGGAACTTCCACTATTGATTAGTTTTGACGACCTCCGTGGTCGAGTGGTCTGAACGCTGGTCTTAAGGCCACGCCATCTTGAGAGGTCCTGGGTTCGATCCCCAGCGGGGGCAAAGTGTTTGGGTGATGAATTTTCAGACATTTGTTCTCTAGTCTTGGATGTTCATTTTATATGAATTATATTATGTATACTCTAAATAATTATATGTATTTATCTATTAAATATATTTGTCCGTCATCTAGTATCCGTAACACAAGCAGCATTTAGTTGCTTAAAATGGGACTAAAGGTGTGAATGTCTGAGAATATTTATTTATTAGTGTGGTCGTGGCGAGTGGCCACCTTTAGTTTTGATATAAATTTTTATTGGGGGTGACAAGCGGGAATAACCTCGAGAAAACTAGATAAGGTCCGGAAAAAAGGCCAAGAAAATTTACATTATCACATTCCACCAGAGAGTTATTCCGGCAAAAGTGAAGCCTCGATTACGACTGTGTTGAAATCCAGCCTTATTTTCAAGTCTGTTGCAGACAGAGACGCACGAGCGATGCGAATTGGACATTTCGCATTCGATGCAATGAAACATGTATGCATTCGATTCAATTCAAGAGAGAGAGAAGATTCAAGAAACCAGCTATTGATTGTTATTTCGGCAGCAATTTTCTCGATTCCAAACGATGGATACTGTCTAGACGGCAATATTTGTTGTAACATCTCGATTTATTACCCGTAAAGACCAAATTTTTCTTTCTGCCTTATTGATCATTGTTTTTCTACCTCTATCAATTTTCTTATTAGAAAACAAAAGTGATTTTTTTTAAGTTATTAGAAATTTATGATAAAATATTGGAACATAAAGAGCAAATTCACTTGCTAAATGTCTCCACATATATTACAGTGAGTTTTACTAAGTTATATTCCAATAAAGTTCCAAAACCTGTAAACAGGTCCTTGTTAATATTGCAGTCACGTGATACTTAATTTCGTCTTGGATGTATAGAAAATTTAAGGTACTTGTCACTTTACGGGCTTAAACCCCCTGAGAGGGAGCAAGAGGCGATAAGGACGAGTGGTCTGCAGAAATAAATTTATTTGATATCGTTTCATAAAGAATAGCGGTTCATAAAGTTCATTACTTTTTCTTTTCTACATCGATTAATGCATTTTCCTATATTGAAGGAGTGTTCTGTTCGTACTCATACTTTATTGTAATGTATTTCATACACTGATACTGTCACTCTTCCAGAGAAAATATTTTTCTGGGACATTTGCGTTCTTTACCAGGCTTAAAATATGCAAAACAACTATTTTGGCTTTATCTTGGGTTTGGTGGGTAGAAACAGTCGCAGTAGCGACCGGGACCGGCTTAACGTGCTTTCCAAAGTACGGAGGAGCTCGAGATCACAAAGTTTTGGGCACCCATCTACGGCCTGACCATGGTGAAAGTAGCTTTGTTTTCAATCAAATGCCAAAGCATACTAAACACTACGCCACCGAGCTCCTTTTTTTGGCCTTAATTCTAGATATTACATACTCGTATTAGGTATGGAAAGTTTTAATTTTTTTGAGTTGTTGTTGATATTTTTTTTTAATCCTTTACGCTATTACTTAAAGGCACTTATGTTAATTGAGTGCAAATTTCTATTCACGTTCCCAAAATCTGTGGTAACTATCAAGGCGTGCTGCCCACAAACCGGTTGAATGGACCCTTATCACGAACACGCTCGTTACATCGGATGAGAAGATCGCGCCGGATTTATATTACTACCCAAGGCATGTTAGTATTGCTGTAAGCAGTAGTTGGTGTTTACGCGACCGTGAGTTATCCAATCACACGCCGGCTAGCAATAAACTGAGCATCACGTTCGCGTCACAGTGACATACTACCGGAACAGGCGCTCTTGCACTCCATTGGACGAATTTAGATTTATCACGCTCTCAGACTGTTGATTCTACCCTCACGTCGTACGAGATTCATTAGGCTCTACTGTTTAACTTGGAAGTTGGAACGGCGGATTTTAAAGTCCGTTCAACGTTCTTTAAATTTGGACTTTTATGGTTCCAGTGGAAGCAGATACAATTGAAGCCTTTTGTTGCTTTTTTCTGTTCCGCATAATAATATAATTGGTAGAATCATCGTGTTATAAAATTTAGATTTTATATGATGTAAATTGTCTCGATAGCCTTACAACTATAATTATGAGGATTTTTTTGTGATTTAATAAATAAAAATAACACTTTTATATGAAAAATAAATGACATATTTTGGTCGTTACATGGGTACCACCTGCTCCATGGGGACCTAACATATCTGGCGAAATGTGAGTGTTTAACACCTCTGCCCACCCCTTCGGGGAAAGAGGCGTGATTATATGATATGTCATATTTTTGTCGTAACTCAATCATGGTTAAAAAGTCAAAGATCCGATAGCGGATTTGCAGTTTGCTCCTGTTAACCAAAACGGAATTTAGACCGACTATATGCGTGAGGTGTGCAAATATTCGAGGAGTATCCAGAGTTAGCACGTACGGCCCCTTTGAGTAATGCGGGTATCCGAATAACACATAGAAAGAGTAGTTCCTACACGTATTATCTTTTTGGTATTCTGCCAGCACTAGATTGATAATATTCTTATTTCTATCGGGTAGGTTTTATTTGATGGCGCAGTACTTTCAGTCGATTCGTTGTAGGTGAGCGAATGAGGCTATCTCTAACCCCGTAAGATTTTATTCACATTTTTTATTTATAATGTTATTGTTGTAAGGAAATTAATAGCACATAACTTTTCACAGATTATTTGAAGTCAAATATAGCTTGCAAATTATGATCGTAGACGAGAAGCCTTATTCGTGCTTTATCTAATACCTCCAATAAAGTTTTCGAAGGTTTTGTTGTTTATCGTAATTTCAATTTACAAGTCTTCTATACTCCAAAACAATAAGGATTACTTTTATGGATTATTTTCGATGTTCAAGTTTACCTTTCAATGGAAGTTCTCCGGAAGTCCCTTCTCTATGTCTATATTTTTCATTGGAAAATTTGAACAGGTACGGTCGGCAACAAAGAAAACACCTCAACATAATATCAAGGAAATTTGTCAGAAATGAAATCACAAGATACCTTTCTTGCTAACTGTATTCTGTGTCAGTTTTGTAATTATACATACTTACATTAAATCACGACTGTTATCCTCTAAGGGTTAGTCAGAGACTAGGCGAAAGCACCGCAAAAGCAGTCCACTGCCGCAGTCCGCGCTTCAAGAAGTAGTCACTGCACATGTGGTTTGCTTGTTAGGTGGAGAGCTTGTCGCCGCTATAAGCTATTAGTAGTTATTATTTGTGAAAATCTGGACGGTGTGGCTTGAGAACTACCCTCGTTTACCAGATAATTATACCTAAATAGCTTTACTTTTAGAAGTGTGTGCAATTGTGTTCTTCAGCGAGTTTGTAATACAATTTCTATACAGGTACAATGTTTCCTTCTACTACAGAGGAATCGGGAATTGGTGTTGTAAATTTGAGATCGATCAAGTTTCACTCGAGAAGCTCCGTCGTGTACTGACTGATTAGAGTGATTTGGTTTGCACAAATAACTCTCGTCCTGGTTGGATTCAGTGTGGGAAATCACCACTTAGTGATCTCGATTGTTTACGTTGAAATGATCATGAAAAGGAGTAAAATTAAAATAAGTTTTAGGTAAAAAAGAAGATACAAAGGTCGTTTACAAAATCGATTGTCGATTGTTTTTCCTTATGCCGCGCCGCGAACTTTTATCCCTTCGTGAATATGCAACTTCCGTGGTTGCAGGCCGCTAAGACGCTTGAACACATAACATCACACCTCTATCCCCGAAGGGGTTAATACAGGTGTTTCACCCTGATATTTGATGTATTTTGCGAGTCTACTATTGTGCATCGGGCCCGGTGTAGAGCGATATCTATACATACGATAAAACTAAAAACCTGTACATTGAACATATTTTGGATATTTTAATATTGTAATTTAGCATTGCTCAAACTAAGGGAAGTTTCATAGTAACGCTGGCCTCCAGCGCTGGCTGCCAGCGCTGGCCGACAGCGCCTGCAAGATTTTCATACACTTTGACGTATAGGCGCGCACGTGTTTCTGTAAAACGATGTTAGTAGCTGCGTGTAATTGTAAGCCGGCGCGCGTGGCCGGTAGTGGCCAACGTACCTATGAAACCACCCTAAGTGGTGGCTATAGGAAGTGGGGATCGATCCGGCGATCTCTTGCACGAGTAGTGCCGTCTTTCTCCACTCGGTTATCGCTTAGTTTTTGTTAATTATATGCAACTATATAGCTTCTGTTGTTCTGATATAGATCCCCACATTAGTATGTTCAATATTTCTATCTTCAATATCAGCCTGTTACAAAATTATACATGTATACACTTACAATGGTAAACAAATAATGATTGGCTATAATTTGGTATGTATAAATAAATAAATTTTTACATTAAAAATTAGATTTCTTTTACTGTATTTATCTATTATAATGTATCAAAACACAAGTTTCAAAAGCTGTAACCTGGATAATGTCCAATCTCTTCAATCTAAACGTTAACTTAGCATTTCCGAAACAAACTTTCTTTTACTGTATTTATCTATTATAATGTATCAAAACACAAGTTTCAAAACCTGTACCATGGATAATGTCCAATCTCTTCAATCCAAACGTTAACTTAGCATTTCCGAAACAAACTTTGGTAATCCCCAAAATACGGAAATAACTGATATTAAAAACGGTGAATAATAATGTATTTTAAAAGTTTTAAACCACACATAATTATGATTAAATTGTTGTATACATTTAAAATGGTCACATAAATGAACCCACCTTACTCGATGCCTTATAAGAGTAGCGTCTAGATGTCAAATATTACAAAAGTAATATTTTTTTTAAATATGTGCCGATCATCAAGAATACTGGAGGAGTAGGTATACCTTTTTTGATTTTTTTTTCTGTTTAATGTTCATGACCATGGATACAGAGTCCTTCAGTCGTATACATTGTGTGTAGTCAAGTGTTTAGTAGTGTTAAGTCTTCATTTGCATTGAAATTCAAGTGTAATACATTTCAATGCATCTTGGTAGAATTTGGCACCAAATGGTCGATGGTAGACACTGTGGTGCTACTTTGATGAGGTGGATTACCACAACGAAAAAATCATCATTTTTCACACCACTTGACGCTTATTTCAATGGTCCTCTACATTACACATCATCACAACACAAAACTACACGGATTTTACGTAACAATATCCACTCCGAAACAATATTACAATCATCGAAATAAAAACTCGTCCGCCATAGTCAAATGCCGCCAAGAACTCTGTTCTAATATATTTTTTTTTTAGGAAATACTGACTAAAAATATTAAATCACATACATTTATTAAGTTTCCTATGTGAATAATACAAACGATGTGTTCGGATAATTTCAGTATGAATGTTCTATAAAACACTTCTGGTCTTTGAAAAAAAAGTTAAACAGGGTTAACGGTTTCGCATTTCAATAAAAAGGCGAGGTTAGTAACCGTTGAGTTCTCATAATAACAATAATCATTGAATAGCCGGTGCCGTTCGCACTTTGAAATCATACTAATAAAACCCTTCGACCTTTTAAACATTAAAAGATACTTTGATTTTAAAAGGCTATTGCTGATTAGGGAAATGGGCCACCCGTGGAAGAGGGCATCCCCACCAAAAATATCACTGGCTTCGAATAAAAATTATGTAAGTACTAACAAACAAAAATAAAAATCACTCTGGACCCCTCCAGAGATAGAAGCGTATTATTAGATATTATTAGAGAAGGTGATTTTTATTAGAGGAGTTATTATCCACAACTCACCCATTTTCTTAGGTCCTTAAAAAATAATATTTAATAAAATTAAATTAATAACCATTTTTATCCTCAAGTATTTTACTACCAATGCATTTTTGACTACCTATTTTATTTGGATTGCTTTAATTATCATTATTTTTTGTAGAGGTCCAAGAAAGGTCAGCATAGTAAGTTTTTCTCTACATTCACTTTTATCGGCTATTTTGCAGTGTCCGACAGGGTTCATAATGTTGTCAAAATGTATTATTAAGACACACATTTGTACATTATGACGCAATAAACATAAATGAATAAATCACTTCCAGCACCCAGCACCTTCACGATATTAAAATGAAATATCATTTTCTACGTCTTATTGAACTAAGGTAGAATTTATATTGCTTATTCATAATTAACGGAGAATTAAATTTGCTTGCTTATTATTACTTTGTTGTTTCGACGCTTAATTTATACTAATCTTATTAATTATGTAATAAATCTAGACATAGATACAGGGTTGCTTCTCTAAGCTTCGATTGTAGCTTATTTACTAGTAAATTGTCTTTAAAAGTGCCTTTAATGTGAGATGTGGGCCTTTAATCTTCTATCCCCGAAGGGATAGACAGAGGTCATAGATATGTTATGCGTGATATTTATTTTGTTCTAACAAAACGTACAACTTGTCGACTGATTGATAATCGCTGATCGGAATAGGTAGAGCTATTTAGGTTCACTGCCGCAAATATTGAAGTTAATATGTATATTTCTCGGGATTCCGACTAATACTCCCGGTGTTGAATATTATAATTCTTTTTATCAATAAGTATAAACATGTCATTTTTTTTGTTTCAATAAGTAAATTATTGTTTAGACGTGTTGGTAATTTTGTTTTAGATTTCATGGTAGTAAAATAATTAATATGATTTGTTCTTGTAAAATTACGGAATGAAAATGTTAAATAATTGTTGACTCTCGAATAAATATAATTTTTTCATATCCATACTATTTTATCATATGGCAAGTACATAAAATAGCTCTACCTACATCCGATCACTGTTGATGATGGAAGTGGAACATGCGGTTTGACTGCTGACTGATACATATGATACCTACATTCTTAAACATTGTGAGTATCGTGTACTGATTTAGTCGATGAAAACTTTATGTTTATGCCCAATAAAGCAAAATGCTTTATTGGGCATAAACATAAAGGTTTCAGTCTTTACAAATATTAATATGTATAATTTTACGACAACAAAAGGGCAGACATGCTACGATGTATTTTGGAACCAATTTTTATGCTTTTTACTTCTGCTCACGCCCAAAGAAACCCTCGATGCTAAATGTTAATCCCCATTCCAAGTACAGTGGGTGAGATAGTGTATCTACCATTAATATGAAGATTTCAAAAATACTCTAAGTCTGCGCGCCACCGGCTCTCAGGCGTCTCCGGCGTCGATCGAAATTATGAAACAGCGTAACTTTGAATTTTTTTACCCTGGCACTGAAATATTATTTGTTTTTCTGCAAGTGAATTTTTTTTGCCCTAACTTATGACTTTTTGTAAAGTTTCTCGTGGCTGTGAAAGATGGAAATTCCCTCGCGGCAACCTTTTTCTGTACGAGTCCATTAGCGTTACGCTGCAGTTGTGTTTGACATAAATAAAAGTAATGTTTAGACAGCTAACGGAAACTGTACTGCAGGCATTAAAGATCATTCGGAAAGGAATTGTTGGCAAGGAACTAAAATATGGTATAATTGTTGCATTTTATGATGGCGAGTAGCTTCGCTCTTAATAAATAATAAATAAATATCCTCAGACATTCACACCTATCAACTAGTCCCATTTTAAGCAACTAAATGCTGCTTGTGTTACGGATACTAGATGACGGACAAATATATTTAATAGATAAATACATATAATTATTGAGAATATACATAATATAATACATATATAATGAACACCCAAGACTGGAGAACAAATGTCTGAAAATTCATCACCCAAACACTTGCCCCCACTGGGGATCGAACCCAGGACCCCTCGAGATGGCGACGCCTTGAGACCGGCGTACAGACCACTCGGCCGCGGAGGTCGTCACTCTTAAGTCCTTAACGAGACCAAAGTCGATTGATTTAGTCGCCTTGGTGAATTGCAATATCTATAATTTTGGACAGAACGGCAAATGAGTTCTGACGCTAAAAAGGTTATATTTAATATAACGGCCTTTTTTGAAAAATATTAGTATTTTCACTGATTATCGAATACGGGAGTACTCTAGCACTTTATTGAGCAAGCTTGTGCTTAAGCTTGTCTTAAAAAAAATAATTAAATTTCGAAAAAAAGGTGTTAATCTGGTGTTGAACCATTACGCCTTTAAGTATTCGACGAACCTATATAAAAGTGCACAAAGTAGGCTCATAATTCAGTGTACTCAGTACTCAGTATATTGAATGTTTTCAATAGTTTAATTATGACGACTATAATATCTATAATTTGGTTCCGTAGTTCAACTATCTATAAATAAGCCCTAGTTATTACTAAAGCAGAATATTATGTGTTACGTACATTTTCTGAGACCCTTCAGTCACGATGTCTATAACACAAGTAACCAGCGCCTACTTTCTGATATATTTTCAGAGCTTGTAATATTTCTGCGTATTATGATGTAGCTTTACTTGTGATCCTCCCATCTCAACTAGATTTGTGGGTTCGAGATTTTACCATTGAATACGGTATGATTGGTGTAGATAGGTCGCTATTGAGCCATTAACTATTTTATTGTTATGCTCGATTTTTACTGGATAAGCATCGTATTTCATTCATTTTAAATAGAAGATATTGCATGTAATATTGTTCTTATAAGATATTGCATGTATTATGTATTGTTGTACTGAAGTTAACATAGCTATACATTTAATTATTTATATTTTTGAACTACTTATTGAGGATAACCATTGTAGTAAATTAATAAAACTTCAACAAATATAACTATAATCCCTTAAGGGGTGGGCAGAGGAGTAAACACCCACATTTTGAATAAATCAAGTCATAATCGAATACGATGACGACCTCCGTGGTCGAGTGGTCTGTATGCCGGTCTCAAGGCGTTGCCATCTCGAGAGGTTCTGGGTTCGATTCCCGGTGGGGGCAAATGTTTGGGTGATGAATTTTCAGGCATTTGTTCTCCAGTCTTGGATGTTTATATATATTTAGGATATTTATATGTATTTATCTATTAAATATATTTATCCGTCATCTAGTGTTCGGAACACAAGCAGCATTAATTGCTTTAAATAGGCCTAGTTGATAGGTGTGAATGTTTAAAAGAAAAAAAGATAAAAGATAATCCAAATGAAGTGTTATTAAAATAAATAAATATGTCTAAATAGGATGATACCAGGCTAAACCTCCTAGAAACTACGAAAAAAGCAAATTTTACATCTAATGTCACGCTTATAAATTCGCGCAAGTAGCGATGCGAATCACGGAGTAGGACACGGGAACGAATAATAAGCCACTCTCTCTTCTCCTAGCTATTTGCCCCTGCTTGCACGATTGTGTAAGCGCGACATAATAAGCACAAACAAATATTGTTATGTGATAAAATAAGTTTTCCTCGACCTTTATCAATACGAGTTAATGTCTAATACATTATTTCGTAATTTGCTCTCCTATAAAAACAAAGGATCGTGTTAGTGATGCAGAGGCCTGATGATTATTCGCAAATCCAAAGTTAAGCTTAGTACATCTTAATTTATTAAAGGCTCACCACAATGTTCTTTATCTCAGCTGTTTGGGAGTTCCATTGAGTTATTTGCTTTTAGGATAATTTGTGTTTCTGATTAGTTTAGTCTTGATTTCGAATTTAATGTTTACCAAAGATATTGATTTCTAGTTACAATTGTCGAACAATTCTGAATGCCACAGCATCAGCCATAAAGGAAGATGTTATAAATAAATAAATTTCTAGCAAGGTCTAATGAAGTACAACCACAACAATGTTAATTAATAAATAAAATAATTTTACCGTCACTCTTTTTCAATATTTTATTTCCACTATCAAAATGTACACGTCAAAGTATAGACATCAAAAAATACAATAAAATATAATAAACCTAAAAGGAGTTCTTAATATTGCGTGGTCGTAGTCCAAACGAGCATCTCACTCAGCCAAACAGTGAGATGTGTGTTTGGACCATGTCCACGGTCCGACTGTACTTCATTAGACCTTGCTTAAATTTTATTTATATTGGAAACTTTCAAATAATTATTCAAGTCTAACTAATTAGGAACTGCAAAGTTAGGTTAAAGTTAATTAAAAATACCGTATTGATAATACAACATGCAACATAGGTACCTACGCGTATAATTGATATCCTTATGTTTTATTTTGCAATGTTATTAGAGAACAAAAATGTTAGAATTGAGAGTCTAAGCACGTTTAATATAATATCTGTTATAACGAGAATCGCGCAAATTTAAAAGGGTATTGCTAGTAAAAAGAACATAATGGTCGCCGAAGGCTAACCAAGCAAATCTTTTCCTTTATCTTTGTATAAGGATAGAAGAGTAGACCCTTGGCTTAACTAATTACATTTATCACGAATAAAAACTGTTTAAATTAATTCAAACTCTACGTTAGGGATATTGTAAGACATTGTATGTATTAATAACAGAATATTGGGAAAGTAACACTGACTGTCTGTCTGTCTAGCTTTCACGTCAAAACTGCCGAACCGATTCAATTGAAATTTGGTACACAGATAATCTAGAGCCTGAGAAATAACATAGGCTACTTTTTATCCCGATATTTCTGTGGGAACAGGTACCGCGCGGGTAACCGTGGTTATCAATATCTGCTCGACCGACTTAATTAGTATAAAGTGATATATTCCGTCAAATGTAATTTCATTTCGAATTTTTAAGCAATTCATCAGATGATACTGACAAGAAATGTTATTTTCATTATTTTAATAATTAGAGGGTTGAATGTAATGTTGAGCACTTTGTAAAAAAACAATGCAGTGTTAACAAACACACAAAAACTTTTTGTAAACTTTTATCGGCGTTAAATCAATAGATACGCGAACGACGTCGCGGGCACAGCTTGTCCTTAACAAATGCAAAATACCATTGTTCCCAAAATAATTCTTTAATAATAATATGAATTATACGACCTGTATTCACTGGTTTAGTCATTGTTAGTAGGAGATCATAACGTTCATTAATTAAGTTCTGTGAAGTTTGCACAATTTTCCACCTCTGTAGCCCATAAAGCTTTTCCGAAGAGAGATCGCCAAGTACAATATGCGTCAAACAATATGGTCAGTCATTTGAAGAGAATTTAAAAAATAAAAACGTGCTAGAGCTGAGGAAATAAAGAAAAATTGTAGGAATCTTTTCTTAGCCTTCTCTTATTTATATTTTGTAAAACTCCAGGGTAGTCTAAATTTAATGGACTATTCTTCCCTGTATCAATGAACTTCAGATTAATTATTACCTTTTAATCTCACACAGCGTGCACATGGATATTTATTTAACCACTTACCGGAATACTTTGTGAGCATTAAAACCTATTTGGGTCGTTTATAGCCAGCTGCAGAATTTAAACCCATGTGTCGTAAAAAAACTAATACTTCAAAAATAGCTGTTACGTGCATAGAAGGATTAGATTTATTTTTTATAGTATATATTTTACACTTTTCAGGGTTCCGTAGTCAGCTAGCTAACTTTTATAGTTTCGCCAAGTCCGTCTATAATCTTCGTTCACGCAATGGATTGCGTGAAATCGCCATCGAAAACTCAACATACCGTCTAGTCTGTATCGAGAGATGGCGTCTAGTCTGTATCGAGAGATGGCGCTGTATATTATTGGTTATTTTATTTAACTCTTAAGTGGGGACACTAAATGTGACGGACGGGACACTACGGAACCCTACGGTGAGCGTGGCCGCTCTTGGTCGGTTTTTATTATCATTAACAACTACTGGAATGGTTAAATATTTTTGCATATCTACCTTGTATTGTTGGTATAACGTGGTATATGCTTTATTATTTTTGAAGGGAAGTGAATGTGATTCACAATTGGCTTCACTAAAAAGATCAACATTCATTATTTTAAAACGACCAATTTCATAGTGAAATTGTTCAAATTTGAGTCTGGAAAATAACCTTAAGTACATAAGTCACTGTAATTAAGTTTAGGTACAATTCAGACATTAAAAGTAATTGCTTGGCTGGCATGTTGCACATAAAACGTCGTAATTTTGAATAGAATAAATCTAAAATAATATTTTGTAAGAACACTAACAGTTTTTCCTTACGATCAAAATTTTAATTCTAAAATGACCTACAAAATTGCCCTTCCTTCGAGGATACAGGCACAACACCAAAATTTGGACAATCTTTAATTACCAATCATTTAAAAAAGGCAGCGGTAGCCGAGTTGGGACGCCACCTATTACATGGGAACCTAACATTTCTGGCGAAATGTGGGTGTTTAACACCTCTGCCTACCCCTCCAGGGAAAGAGGTGTGATGATATGTGTATGTGTTATGTGTGTGTGTAAAAATTATTAACAAATATCCTAAAGTGAGTGTTTATGCCTATTACACCATTACATTTTGCATTTGCAATGCCATTTATTTGACGTATGATGTGTAACTATTGATGGTTCAATAAATACCTACTATTTTATCTCCTAGCTATGTTATATAACTACATGGCACAGCGATTGAATTCATAAATAAATTAATCTTGAGAATACACATAAATACTACAGATACACATTTACATATATAACGCAAGTATAACGATTTGTATTGAAATCAAAGGGTGTCCGTCTTTAATATTTACTGTGACGTCACTCATAAGGGTGTCGTCTTTAACATTTATTGTGACGTCACTCATAAGGGTGTCGTCGTTAACATTTACTGTGACGTCACTCATTTTGAGACGGGAGACCAAACTGATTGAAAAATACCGATGTCACCGATGCCCTTGCTAGCCTGTGTCTTCTCTCAAAGGCTACTGGGTAGTGAGCAGGTAGAAAAAAAATTAAAGATGAATAAGTAGAATTGTATAATTAATTTATGTTTGTCAATTTTATAATGTTTCGACCCGTTTACCTTAATTATTAAATAATTAAGATTTTTTTTTCCAATTATCACACAACAAGGCATTTTTTTAGTTTTTGCAGCCACTTAAGAATATATCACTGTATATTCAAATTATAATAAAAGTAAGTAGAATTGCAGCAATTTCTGAGTAAATCTAAGAATCGAGACAATGGTATACGATGAAATTATCGTAGGTTTTTATAGTAGATACTATCTACTTAGATGAAGAGTAAAATAAACTGCACATATAATAGCGACAATAATATGATTTTTATGTCCATTCTATATCACAGAAAAGGCAAAGAGAACATAAATTGCTGACTTACTACTGTGACTTTAAATAAGTTTTTCTATCGTTAAGTTTGAACTGTTTTCTTATCTGACTTTGCACGAACAACGACTTTAAATTAGTAAAATGAACCAGTCGTATATTTTAGCTAAAATTCATAGCGACTCTTATCGTATTTTAACACTTTAAATGAACTGTCAAAGAGCTGTTTTCTTGTTTGGATTTGCTCGAATTTATTATAATTCTGAGATATTTTTTCTATATTGACTTAATTTTAACACACACCTCATTTGAAGTATTCTAACAAGCGTGAAATTACTGCATTGTTTTTACATTAATACCGTTTTAACTATTATGGGACACTGGCCGCCCGCGCAGGCGAGATTTCCATACATTTTGACGTACTCGTATAAGCACTCGCGTGTGGCTGTTAGTAGCTTCGTGTAATTGCAAGCACGCGCGCGTGGTTGGCGCTGGAGGTCTGTGTAGCTATGACACCACACTATAGAGTTTAGTGCTTGGCATAGCCCTTCCTAAACGAAGAAACATATGAAATATATTGACTATAGCAACACCATGGTGACTTATGCGGATTGGTAAAAAATAATGGACCGAGACCATCTACCTACTTAACGTGACATTGGTTAAGCGAAAGAACCCGAGAAAACTCAGTTTATTCAACCATCTAGGGTGCACTAACGTGAAAATTGCTTTGTTTTTACTTACACTACAAAACACAACCAAAAACTACTATTCATAATAATAAATAAATGAAAATCTATACTCAGGTAACAATTTCATTAACATTTAAAGAATCAGTCTTGTATGTCCAGTACAGCGATGAGCCCTCGAGATCATAATATAGAATTCAATAATACTATCAATTATTGGATACGTTAGATACAATTAGCTTCTAATTGCCTTTTATTGCTGCTTGGCTTGTTGAGTCTTTAGAGTCTCATCTAATGTGCAGCGTTGTTGGTAATAAATGTTATATTATTGGTGTGTTCTATTAAGCCATAGCAAAAGTGTTTAGTTCAGTAACATGATTTGTTTTGATGTTTCTAATATTAAGCTTATAGCTATAATGTGAAAATAATTGATAGAAGCGATAAATATCTGAAAATTACTATAACCATTTAATGTTGATCGAGTTCGTCACATTGTGCTTAAAAATATTTTGTGTTTAATGTCTTTATGTTTACAAAATAAACGAAGAAAAAATGGTTCATCTTTTTTTACGGTTCATCTCCAGCCATTCGTACCACTGATGGGTGAGTTCTCTTATGTTTCCATGTACGAAGGCATGGGCTATGCATCACCACGCTGGCCCAATGCGGATTGAAGGGTAAAAACAGTTGCAAAAAGCGATCAACGGCTCTCGAAGCAAATTCACGTTAAGCCCTTGGTAAAGAATGTTAAGATGATCAAATTTTTGTGATCCCTGCTAGAGATCACTAAGTTTTGATCACCCCTTTATTTTATTATTTTCATTAAAAATGGCTAAAGTAGCTTGTTTGTAAGATTTTTTCAATCATCATCATTAGCCTGCGTCATTTCTCCTTATCTACCTTATTTACATTCATAATATTATTATACAAACTTTTGGCCGCGACTTCGTCCACGTAGAATAGTTACTTTGAGCTAGTGTGATGGTATGTAGCCTTATAGCCTTCCTCAATAAATAGGCAATTAAACACTGTAAGATTTTTTCAAATTGGAACAGTAGCCTCAATTGGTGGAAAATTTACTCCTACTCTATTATTAGAAGCAAAGTTCATAGTGGCGTAATTGTGTCCTTAATTTTTCTGGGAGTCGTTATATTAAATTTATTAACATTCACCCGCATGGCACCTGTTCCCATGGGAATATCGGATAAAGGGTAGTATATGTCCTTTCTCAGGCTCTAGACTATCTGTGTACAAAATTTCGGTTAAATTGGTTCAGTAGGTTTGACGTGAAAGCGAGAAAGACAGACAGAGTTACTTTCGCATTTATAATATTAGTATGGATTGTGTATATTTGTATTCAATATCGTAAGCAAATGCGTATAAATACTACGCCAACGAGCTCCTCATGCCATCGAATTTTTATTTAACCTCTTTTCACGACATTTAATTTTGTTCTGTTAATTGGGATGAATAGTTGCGCTGACAAGCTGCTGTATAATGATTTTATTGGTTAACAAACTATTCAGTAAATCCTGTTAATTCCCTTATCTGACTGTTTGTCAGACGTAAAACTGTCACCTAAATCTGCAGGCTTAGGGGTCTTCAACGGCTTTGATCCAAAGATTACATCATATGATTTTAGATAGGGCAGGTTCATGTCGGTAAATTTATTTTTTATGAAGGTTTCAATATCGAGTCAATTCTAAGAGATTTTTATGTACAAATTGTGATAAATTTAAAGGGTATATTGATGGTGTGGGTAGATTACAGAAAAACTTTTACAAGCAAACATTAAAAGAAAATCTACGAATTAAGGATATTGGCAAAACTAGCGCCTTTAAACGTCTAATATTCGTAGTATCGAAAAATACGTTATGTAGCTATCTTAAACATATTTTTCAATACTATAAATACCTACTTTTCCTATTTCTTTAAAAGATCAACGAAATAGTCATAATACTATTAGAGATTATTATGTTAGAAAAAATAATTGTATTGGTAATGACTATCAAAGGATATGCCCGTAGTAATGGTTAGTGTTTTGATTCTACATGTCTATTTTTTTGTTCAACTATGCGTGTCTTTGTTTGTGTTTGGACAGAAAGGAAAATATTATTTTTAGGAATCCTTGTTTGAACGCGCTATACACAAACCAACGGATTTCAACGGAGTTTTTTCTTTTGTTGGCTATCTGTGTGAAAAGTTTTTGAGGTTTAGCTTAAAGGGTATATTATCAATACTTTTATTCTGTATTTATTTAATATTTTACTATGTTTCTTGAGATTACTGTTAATACTCTCGAAAACAGCGTTTTTTCTTTATCTTCGTGGAATTTATATTCCATCTATTTCACTACAAAGGACTACTACCTACATATCTTTAACAGTCTATACTTCGCATTCTGGTGAATTTCTTGTTAACCCAAACTGATTTTTAATCTAGGTCCATTTGCAGGAAAATTAAATATAGATTCTATTCTTTCTTGTGAGGGGGCTGACATAACTCAGGTCACTTCGGCCCTATGGGATCTTTTGTGCTTCCCCTTCTCTATTCATATCTCCCTGCCATCACCCAGGATGAACGTTATAATGCTAGCTGTGGGCATGCCTATAAATTCGTCTGGTTTGGGATAAGCCGCCCCTAGAATCCGTAGTCGCTTATTGCACAGAGCATCGCTTTCACGTAGTATGCTTTCATTGTTTTCACCGTTTATTCTAAAAGTGGGGTCGTCAGGTTTGCCTAAATATTCAGCGGATTTGACATATTAAGTTAATTCTCCAAAGGTTTTTAAGGTAGCTTGTGTGTCAAGACTGTCAATGAAATGTGGTTGTAAGTGACAGTCAATCGCTTTCTCTTTCATGCTTGTTAAATTTCCATGAGATTCTTTTGTCTCTATTTTTTGGCCGTCTACTTAAATATGTCTATGGTTACATAACCCTCAACTTTTTAAATATAGAACTGCCATAAGTTCTTACCGGCCAGTAAGTACTGGTGCGTGTCTAATATAATTTCATTAAGTGTTTGGGGGTTAATGGTGTCGCTAAATTGTAACGATTTACTAAAATGGCCCAGTGGCCAACATTAATTTCACACGCGTAGAGGCTCAGCATAATATTGAAATCGTGTTGTTAATTGTTAACGAGTCTAGAAATCATCGTGTAAAGTTCTAGGGCTTTTAATTACGCCAATTGTTACAGTATCGGTGTTGTATTGTGCTATTATATATCGGCTTTTTAAGTCGACGGCGATAAATTTTCGTGTAACAAAATTAGTGCGAATTAACAGTCGGTTCGTCCTAACTTGGCTCCGTAATTTTGAGCATAACGTTTATTATCATAATATGAAAATCCATAATTTTGAAAGGTATAATCATCAAAACGCATAAAATTGCGTCGCATAATTTTGAGAGTTCTAATATTGTATAGGCTAAAATTGTTTGTCATAAGTATTAAAAGGCATAAATTTGAAACGTACAACTTATGAAAAGCATAATGATCACAACGCATAATGTTTTTCTCTGCCTCAAATTGTTTACTAAATAAATTTCGATTGCACAAATATAGTTTTTAGGGGTCATAAAAAAAATAACCTTAACCTAATATTTATCAGAACACATTTCCTTGGGATTGGTTCTTTCGAATCTGGGTGATTATTCGATTCATTTTAGGACTACCTAATATTGTGCTAAATAAAATTAGGAATTTCTATAGTTATGCTTTATAATAATATGCCTTTAGAGAGTTATGCCATTCGATGTATGACAAACGATGTTATGACAATCGACGTTATGCGAAAACATGCGCTCCCTCCTAACTTAGTTAAGCAAACTTGGCACTTCTTTTTATTGAAATACATACACATATATATATATATATATATAATCACGACTATTATCCCCTAACTAAGGATTAGTCTGAAACACCGCAAAGCAGTCCATTGCCATAGTCCGCGCTTCACCAAGCAGTGACTGCACATGTGCTCAGCGTGACAGGTGGTGAGCCCGTCGCCGCTATAAGCTATTGCATGGTTGTGTAGTTCTAAGACCATTAGTCGCCTTTTACGACACTCAAGAGAAGAGATGGGTTGGTAGTATTCATTTAATGAGCCGCTACCACACGGCACACATTGAAATAGTAGCATAACTTCCTTTAGGAATTAAAAAAGTAATGTCATAATTGTTGTTCGTTATGTATGGAAGTAAAGCCATTCTTACACACACATCATACATCACTTCACATTCTTATTTTTTTAACAATTCTGCTGGTCGACCGCGTAGTTTCTCGACTCTACCAATTTAACGGTTGTGTATCGAACCAACACAGACGCCTTGGCAAGTCTGTGAGGGACGTAAGCTTCATCATACAATTACAATGAACTGTCACTATTTATGAATGACGTTTCGCCCGTGGGTGTCAACGTTTCTGGCAGTAGTTGCTGTAACAGAAAATAAAATGAAAAGAATATTGTAAGTATGGTACTAAAAGAATTGATGAAATTTTAATGTAGGTATGATGTTTAAGTGTGCGATATTGTGCAGTCAGCATCAGAAGTAGCTAATCATTTTAGTACTTTGTCACATTTCACATGTACGACATTCTCCTAGACACATCATGACATTTACTTCGACAAAATACTTAAATGTTCATCAACTTTTGATGCGTTCTGGAAAGTGTTTAATTATAGAAGAAATATAAACAGTCATGTTACTTTTTTATTTCGGTTAACATGACTACGGATCAAAAAACTGGCTCTAAGGCCCAGTTACACGATCGAGAGTGAGCGCCTAACCCAAGGTTTGCCCATATACTTGCCCCAGGGTTAGGTGCTAACTCTCGACCTATGTATCTGTAGCTATGTTAAGTAAAGTATAATTTTTCGAAACTGCCTTACACCCTACTCTGTAACGTAATGTTGACAAATCAATATTATTTTATTGCAACGTCCAATGTCATGTCATTGATAGTCTCAAATCTATAGATACATGTCCCGTAAAATTGTAAATAACGTTAGTTTATAATCGATCTAGCGAGATTGTAAACTGTCGAAGGATTGTGAGCCGTAACATGCTGCTTACAATTTAACGTATTATTATTCGTCAGATTGTAATCTATCGAAGTGAAACTGTTAAATCACAATCTTACAATAGTCAAATTGTCGACTGTCCGAAGGCTGTCCCTGATTGGTCGGCCTTAAAATAGACTGTTCTATGTTCATAGAGTTATGAATAAAACACAGTTGTGACAAATATTGTTTTTATGGGTCATAAAAAAATAACCTAATATCTATCAGAATACATTTCCACACGAAATCAATTTATAATCACCAAAACACATTCGGGAACAAAGGAATTAACAACAAACACATTTGGCGGCGCGGGCGCAACAAACACATTTGGTCGGCGCGGGCTTCGTTCAACCAATCAGCGCGCGAGGTACGTACCGTTTTACAATTTGACGGTTTCGCTTCGAAATAATGCGTTACATTGTAAGCAATATGTTATGGTTCACAATCTTTGTGACAGTTTACAATCTCGCGAGATAGATTAAAATCTGACGTTTTTTACAATTTTCGGTGACATATATTATATAACTCAAAGGTGACTGACTGACATAGTGATCTATCAACGCACAGCCCAAACCACTGGACGGATCGGGCTCAAATTTGGCATGCAGGTAGATGTTATGACGTATGCATCCGCCAATATAGGATTTTGATTAATACTACCCACCCCCAAGGGGATAAAATAGGGGTTGAATGTTTGTATGAAACTTTGTCAATTTTAAACCGATCGGGCTGGGACTTTGAGAGAAAATTAAAGGGTCCGCGGACGAAGTCGTGGGCAACAGCTAGTAATTACATAAAAGTGTTCGAAACGACAGAAATTCAATTCATATCTATTGAAATTTGGTAAGAGAGTATGTTATAATTATGTGTTTTTATGTATGTTATAGTATTTGGTCCTTAGTTGCTTATAATATAATATTTTATGCTGTTAAACTAAAAAGTCAACATTTAATAGCCGCTAACTTGAAAACAGTTTTATTTTTTCGGAACTCGTGTAAAATAGCAGCTAAGCACGTAGAAGGAAGTCTTGGATACTGTACAATGCAGCTATTTTTGTAATCTGAAATAGTTGTAAGTGCATGTCGGCATCTGCAGTATGCTGTTTAACATTTACAAAATAAAGAAAAGGGCATATTCTTAGTTAGAGCGCTAATTTAAATATTGCCTAACAAGAATCGCCCTAACAATTTGAAAAAATATTAAAAGTAATGATTATTTACCTTCACTCGTTTCTGACCAGTCTTATAGAGAACGATTTTATAAAAAACCACACATTTTGTCTAAGATTAGTTTTGATACTACATTTTTCGCTTGCATTTGTTTTAGAACGAATTAAAATCATGATCCTCTAAAAATGAAAAATTGCCTACAATAGACATGAAATATTGCAATTTAAGCACCTCTTTCGAAATAAAACATGAAATCTTCTATTTTAAGGAATACAAAAGTATCTGTTGAAGATTTCCGATCACGGACGATTGGGACCAGGGTCCGAAACGGCTGGGGTACTGTGAATATTCGGTCGTGCATTCCTTAGCTGGCTTCTTTGGGTTCTACGTTTGAAAGGGATACTGATTGTTTACACAACGTACGGTGTACAGAAGACGAGAAACTAGGTACTTTTGTTACGTAGCATTTTAGTATAGAGTATCTAAGGGTACTTTACATAACAGACACGTATGCTTTATCATATAGAACATTCGGTATTCGCGTTCAGCGTTACTTAATGCGGTCAATTTGAAAATAACTATTGAAGAATTGTCATTAATTTACGTACTTATACGTATTACAAAAATATCCGTGAAGTGAAAAGGCGGTTAAATCTTCTCTTGTTATAAAATTTAAATAACTATATTTGACTTAGCGATAAAAATATTGAAAGTAATTTAAATTTAGTAAAATTAAATTTACTCTGATTAATAAATCTATGTTAGGACCGGTTTTCTACAATTTCATATTTTAATGTCAAATCAAAATTCACGCCTGTTCGTGCGTGTAGGTACAATAATTATTTCCTTTGTAACTTATCATACCTACCTTTATATAAACTACCAATGACTAATAATGAGTTTGCTTTACCAAACATCAACAAAAAATACACAATACACATTAACAAAAAAATATTTTTTATACCATGCAATAAAAAAAAAATATATAATTTAATCAAAACTTTTAAGTTCCTCAGCTGGGTTTAGTATGAGCATGACCCATCCACAATAGGGCACATAATCTAGTATTAAGATTTGGGTGTTGTTTTTTTCTATCTTAAATTGGTTGTAAACTGAAAATAAACAGTAACAAAAAATGCTAAAGAGAAGTTATTAATTCTTCTTTGAATTATCATCATGTCAACTGGGAGCCCGGGAGACGCACGCTGTTGGACATATGGGCTTTTCCTAAAATTTCCATAGGAATTGTCTCTCGCTGCCCGCATCCAGCGACCTTGGCCTCTTTGTACGTAACTGCCACTCGAGAACGGTTCCGCTCCAACGCGACGACTAGGTATCCAGTTTTGAGAGCAATGTGACCTGAAAAATACGATAAGCTATTTTTATTTGAAAATTATAATTTTGAAAGACCGGTGCCTACCGGTACAATTATTGTAGAATACCACCTCAGGGCTTTTGATGAACTCACGTAAAGTCACTCCCGGCTACAAATTAAACGTTCTCATTGATCTGTCGTCACATTTCTCATATTTACAGAATTATTTATGTCAATTTATGCTTTTGCAGACACATGTGCTATAGTACCAATCCAGTGCTACCATACATTTTCCCAAATCTAAAGTAATACTGAATTTTACATGAAGGGTTCATACCTTTGCACTTTTAGCGATAATACCTCAATTTATCTTTCAATTTTTATAATAAGGCTTCCAGGTCACGGTGAGCGAACGTGGGCCTACATGGTGGGTCTGTGAATGCCCTCTTGTCCGTTTTGTGCATCCGGACCCTGCGAACGTGACGAGCTTTAAGCTCATCACACACGGAACTATAACATCTATATGTGTTATAACATTATAAATTGTCTCTATGTTAAAAGATATAGAATCAAATTGTTTTCAGTAGTATTTGTTTTTGCCAACTACCTGACCTGATGAAAAGCGACGATGTTGTCACAAAAAATGCGAATGATAAGTTATTAATTCTTCATTGAATTATTATCATGTCAGCCGGGAGCCAGGGAGACGCGCGATGTTGGACATAGAATCAATAAATGCGTTTAATTTTATGCACCTTAGAGTACGTTTCACCTTAGGCTGAAACGCACAAAAATATAAACGCATTTAAGTCTATGATAGGATGTAAGTCTATGATAAGTTTTCGGTTTTGAAATGTTTTATTACACCAGGATTTTAAGGATTTTTTCTCTGTGAAATCGTAAAGATATTAATAGGAAAATACTATGATGTTAGTCGCATACGTAGAGAAAATCTCGAGTGGGGACAGTTCATGTTGACATGGATTACGCGGGACACATGATCCAAGCCTGCTGCTTAATGCTTATACCAGAGCGAGATTTGGCAGTTTTCGGCATGGTTATTACAAAATAAATACCTGAAAAAAAAATTATGAAGTATGAAAACATCATTGATACAAATATATGGCTGGTTGAATGGCGTTTTCTGTAATGAATATTTAAAATTGCGACCAACAAAATACTTTCTCGCATTCGCTTTGTTCCCACAAACAAAATGTTGGTTTAAAAGGTGCGCTCGTAATAAACTCGCATGGATCGCTATGGAGATTCAAACTCTTGCATAATAGTATGTTAATTAATGGACACGCGGCTTATAAAGGCTTACATTTACGTGTAGATTACAAACACATAGAGTCACCTGTGAATTTCAACATAGCCTTTTCCATTTGTAATGTAATATACTATTTCTATATGCAAAATTAAATTTTATTTGGTAGAAGGTAAGTATAAATTCTTTAGTTAATAATAGTAGATTATAAGATAAGGGGATAAAGCAGTGTCTTACGTCAAATTAAGACAATTTTTTGCCCGAAAAGTATACTCTACTTTAAACACTTAATACGGTAACAAGTAGTTAAAAGAAGTGGATTGATTATAATAAGCTTAATTCGTGCTCGAGTCCGAATCGCGTTGGCCATGGATTTTTTTGTTTTTGGGTTTTGTCAAACGAACTTATGATATTTGTGTTGTAAAAAGTGTACATTTTTCTTCTTAAATATAAAACTCTTGTTTTTTTCCGCTTGTTATTAATTGATCCCAAGAAGTTTAACATCACAACTATCGTAAATTCATTTAACAAAACCCAAAATTAAAACCATTCCATAGCTAATGCGATTCTCTTTTAATAATTTAAGAGGGTTTTTGGCGCCATTCAACTATGGCGGACGTTTTATTTCAGTGATTATAAAATTGTTTCGGAGTGGATCTTGTTGCATTAAAACAATGTGCTTTTGTGTAATAAGTGTCAATAATGACGAGCAATGTGGAGGATCATTGAAATAAGCGCCAAGTGGTTTGAAAAACGATGAGATCTTTATCGTTGTAATCCACCTCATCGAAGTAACACTACAGTGTCTGCCATCGATCGTTTGACGCCAATCTCTCCTAAGATCATCACACTAGCATTTCAATGTAAAATACTGAAGACATAATTACGAAAGACATGGCTTTTATGGGCTCAGTTCCCTTTGCCGCCCCTTTAGGGGGAAAATTTTACAAAAAAAAAATTAAACCACCAAGAAGATCGAGTTACAACACTACCCAATAATAAAAGTTGGAAAATGTACATGTCAAATAATACGTGCTTAATGTGCAGGTAGTGTAGGTATAAACACATTTACTTCACTGGAGCAAGGTTGATAATGATATGCCACTTACCTTGATAATGTATATGAAATGGTGAATAATCTAAGTCATCTTGTCAGGTTTAATGGACCTTCGTCTTCGTCGAAAACAGCTTTCGATATTCTGTACTAAAAGTGACGTATGATGTGTAATATTATATTAAATTCTTGTATTTCTTTCAGTCGATAAGTTTGAAGCTTTTTACGAAAGGAGTGCAGCTTGTGTAAAAATATTTTTGTATCTTTATTTTTGTAAACAAACATTTAGGTTCGGAATGTCTGGATCGTGTATAGATTTTGCAATTCACGAAAGCGACTAAATCATTCGATCTTAGACTCTTATCTTAAGGCATTAAGGGCGAAGCTACTCGCTATCATAAAATGCAACAACTATAACGGTGTATTTTACAATCTGAGTTTACGTCCATTCTTTTGTTAATAAGTATATTTATAATTTCCAGATTGTATACTTATTATTAAAGTAGCTATTACCCGCGACTTCATCCGCACTTACTACGGTTTAATTAAAAGTATCTAATGTGTTGACCAGGTATATAAGGTATCACTATGCAAGATGTCATTGAAATCGGTCCAGCCATTTCGGAAATTCGCCCGAACAAACTGCCGATACAAAGACAAACAGACAGAGAAACAAAAAAATGTAATAAAATAACTCTTTTTACATCACCCTGTTAAGCATTTTTTTTCTATGTACAGACAGTTAAACTCTAAAGTTTTATTATATGTATAGATATAGATAACAGAGCATTGACTAACAAATATCCACCTGTAATTTTGGCAGTTTATAACTATTTGTGGGTTAAAATTTTATAGTTTGTAGTTTCTAGAAAGCTCGATGTTAATGGACCAAATGAAAAATATTCAACGAATACGCGTTGCTTTTGTGTAGAAAATATTAAGCCATGGCTTTAGGTTTCTAAAAGCTCTATAACGGCTGAATTCTTACAATGGTCCAAAATACGTGGTGTAGAATATTCTCATACAAGGGACTATGTTAAACTGAAAACATTTGGTTTATTATATAAAGAAAAAACGCTCCACTCATTATTTTGTTATTGACATACGCTGATGGATAAGGAAAAAGAAGTGGAAACGGTTTGAAGCACCGAATGTGCCTCGAATTTTGATATTACGCGTGTATAATTCCGTTTTATAAAGTAACAGGTACTGTTAGATAGTCACGACACCTTCAGACGTTTCAAGTGACAAATTTACATTCCCGTCGCAAAACAGTCGTAACGTCTCGTGACCGAGCGCAGGTGGCCGCAGCCTTGCTCCCCAGTCCGACAAACATGAAATATAGAAGTCCCAAGACACGGCATGCATGATATATCACAATGACGTCCCGCTGAAACAAAGCTGACTCTCGCGATTTATAGTTTCCAGTTTCTTTTAAATCCGATTGCGTTTGTTTTTGCAATTGACTTTTAGTTTGTTTTTAGATACACCCCTTTGTGAATTAGCTTCCATCCATGACTATGTTTACGTTCTCTCGGTCATAAAGGATCTTTTTAACAGACTTCAAAAAAAGGGAGAGGTTATCAATTCGAAGAAAACTTTTATGTTTTTTTTAAGGAATATAAAATGAATAACAGCAATACAAATTTATTATTGTTATTATTTTAAAGTTACATAATGTGGATTTTGACATATAGAAACATTATTAGGTGTTTTATAGCCTGCGCTGGGCGCCGGCGTTGCTCTGAAACGACCCATAAATTAAGTTTTTTGATAATCTATTCTTCTATATTGTTTTTGGAAATTATTAACACATGATACGTATTTCTGAAGTTTCTAAAATCCTTCCAATTGAAAAGATAGAGAAGTTTTACAAAGAGCTTCCCATAGAGATTGCGTCATGCATGCTTTCATACTTTGCCGTAGTTAAAATTATGAGAGGGTTTCTTAAGACGTGTGCACAGCGAAGCGATTGATCGATTAAGCTACGCTCACTTCACACATCTTGGTTTGGAGTTATTCTTGACTAAGTTGGGCATATGAAATCTGATATTGCTCACAAACTTTTATATGGTCAATATATAATATTTTTATTTTGATTGAACTTAGCTACAGAGTTTAAGAGAAATTTTTCAGGTACGTATACAGGCTACTAATAATATATAAAATAATTATAATAAACTAGTTATAATAATATCTTAATTAATTATGTTATGATGATCTGGAAAACGTCACGTGATGTCACTGGATACGGACAGCGCAGAACCGATTGCTGTGGAGATCCATCTGGGAAACCTATGTTCAGCAGTGGGCTTATCTTGTCTATGATGATGAGAAATAACAACGATGACGATCACAGCATAATATTGATAAAATTTGGTAAACCATATCCACAAAGCTGGTTGATTCAACATAGTAAATATTAGGTCCTTACCTATGAAATTGGTGTTTTGGATGGAGATTTTGGGGAATTCTGCAGTTTCCATACTAAAATGTTTTCAGTTTTCTTCACAGCGACAAATCCAAAGATAATAATATTTGGCATCTATCATTAGACAAGCTTTAGTAATATGTGTAATATCACACTCCATAAAAATAATTTATCGTTTTTAAGTGAATGCAAATAAAATGATGTATTCGGGAGGCACTTAAAAGGAGTTGTATCCGTGTCCAATTTTAACACAATTAAACTTACAACAAATTATCAAAACAAATCAAAAGAGCTCAAAAATATAGTCTATTTTTAGACGAGGTAATTATTTTTTAGGAATACTCTGAATCTTAATAGTTACAGACAAAATACTAAGACAGAATAAAAACACCAATTTCATAGGTAAGGATCCAATATAACTATCACGTTTATATTAAGAGCATTGAGGAGATTCGTACAAAATTCTGTTTCCAGCGATATACTCGTATTCTGTGTTCCATTTGCACAATCCCTAAGGATTGCTTTAGAACGAGAAGCTCGTGCTTCAGTTTGACTCCGAGCCAGGTTAAGCTGTTAGTTTCATTGTTATTGTACTTATTGTTAGTTTCTGCATACGATTTATAATTGAGTTATTGTTCTGTATCTGACAGTAATATTGATATTGGTACTATAATTTGAATAATTATAAATTAGAAACCATATTTATATACAAGCTGTTGATCAGGGCTATGAGGTATCACCATGCAAAATTTCATTGAAATCGGTCTAGCCATTTCGGAGATTAGCCCCGCACAAACAGAAAAACAGACTTTTTTTGGTATTTTCCTCCTTTTACACCCCCCTGACTTGATTTTAAGCATTTTTTTCTATTCTACAGACATTCGACCTCTTCAGTTTTAATATTTGTATAGATTTATATTTTGTAACGGCTATTTTCGTTTAAGAAACTTTAAACGAGTCTCATTATGGCAGCGGTAGCCGAATTGGGACGGACGGAGCACTACTCGTTCGAGAGGCCGCGGGAAACGCGGGTTCGATCCCACCGCTTGTACCACTAAGTTTGAATAAAACTTTTGTACAGTTAATTGTGTAAACGCTTGTCTTACATTGTTTCCGGTGCATGGCAACAGGCTCGCCACCTGTTACATGGGGACCTAACATATCTGGCGAAACGTGGGTGTTTAACACCTCTGCCTACCCCTTCGGGGAAAGAGGCGTGATCATATGTTCTGTTTGTTGTTATCATTTTGTCAGAGAGTTCAGTAGCGTACAGGATTTAAAATAGCTTTGGTTACGATGTTGATAAAATTGCTGGAAATAAATACGTGGCCAAGACAAGGTCTGAGGCCCGTATTACGGAACTAAACTCAAGCGTAGATCTCTGCTTGAGCACTGTTAGAGAGGGATGGCGCTATTGATCCCACACAGCGCCATCCCTTTTTAACTGCGCTCAAGCAGAGATTTACGCTTGAGTGTAGTTCTGTAATACGGGCCTGAGTCTGTAACGAGGCGCTATATCAGTGTTAGCGACTCTTTGCTCTTTTTGCGCTCTTATCTGGCCATTTTCTCTTTGTTTTTGTTTTAAAATTAAGCAACTGTATGTTTCAGAGTTAGCGTCTGGTCTGGAGTCTCGACGCCTAACGCCTACCTTAGAATATAATTGTTTGTTGTAATTAAATTCAACAATATATCCACTAAATAATACACTACTATCGAAACTGAATAATATATCTTTACCAAGACACTATTGTAAGTAGCCCTACTTTTTATAATATTCTTTAAGTTTTGTATTCAGTGACGTGTGTTATTTACCTTTTATAGATTATTCCAGTTGTGCCCTTTGATTTTAAATATACAACCAGCCGAAGCCGTTTATTTTTTCATTCCCAAGGCATGTTAGGCAGTTGGTCTTCAACTCAATATTCCTCATACAGGAAAACATCCTCATTTGTTTCTGTATGAAGGAAGGCCTGTACCGTACATAACTTTAGTTTAAATTTGCTATACAAGGAAACCACACCAAAAAGATTATCGTAACAATATATTTCATATATACAAAGTAGTTTTATAACACGAGTAGGGGTAGCAGTAGCGAGATGTGTATGCCTGCGCACGCGGCGACCCCTGAGCTGCGCTTGAGTGCTTCGAGCTCGCTCACGTCCGGAGTCTCGTCGAAGTCCACTTCGTTGTACTGCATCTCTTCATATTTACCCGATAAAGCTGGAAAAGGAAATTCAGTTATTCCAAATATTTATGTCTCGGGGTGCACGACGGAAGTGATACTGATAACTTAAACCTATCTTATACTAATCTGTAAAAGGAAGCCAGACAGACTGAGACGCCTTAACGTGTAATGTAGCGAAGGGGTTTACCCTCTTTTAAGAATTAATCACTTCAAAATAGGTTTTATCTATACCGGAAATTTTCAATTTATTTAACACTTTATTGCACCAAAAGTTAAGAAATTACAGTTATAAACAAAAGTATGCAAGGGAGGAATTATCCTTATTAGATATTTACTGATTTACTGATTTCTGATAATTGACTATTTTTTGATTTTTTATATGTTAAAGCATGTACTGTAATTTTTCTACATAGTATGGTTTCTTTTTTTAGGATGCATAGGGAGTTTCCAGAACTAATGGTCACTCTATGATCTAGTCTTAAAGGCCAAACAAAAACCCAGCTTCGACAAAAACTTATTATGTTTTTATTGAATTTGATGTGTAGGTATATCAAAATATACTTTTATTTTTACCTTTAGCTAATAGGACATCAAAATACAAAAGCAATGATGATCTAAGGTTCATCATAGCTTTTGTATTTTTACGTGAGTAAAAAGTAAAAAGTTTGATCGTTAGTAGGTTCTCAAACATGTGGTGGCAGGCCATCTCTGGAGAACTTCTATATCTCTGGTAGGTGTCCCCATGGGGAGTTCCTGCGACCAGAGAGTTGTTTAGTATGATATTATAACCATCTACATTACGATCTATTTATAACCTATTTCATATACACGTATGGAAATTTGAAATGGTTCAATGACCACAATTACTTGGCACTGAACCAAAAATCGGTATCAGGGTATTGAATTAGGGTATTGAAGATTAAAAGTCACTAACTTTGGCATACCTACACGGTGTTTCAAAAATCAATTTTATGTACCGCCTAGTACTTGCAGGAGTAGGAACAAAGTTAAAAATTAAGAAAGTAATTTCTACTGATAAACTTAACAATAACTTTAATAGAGTTGCGCTTTAATGTCGATAGTTTTACATTTTTGGCAAAAATAAAAAAAAATCTGCTATTAAAAATATCAAGCTACGGTCTACAACCCCCTTTCGACCTTTTTTTCTTTTTGAAACATCAGTGAGTGGATAGAATAGTTGTGATTTTTTTTAGTATTGATATCAATTATACAGTCGGCAAAATATAGAAATTGATATGTTTAAATTACTAGTCACTAGATATGCCTCAGGTCAGGGCTCTACAGAATATCAGCGCCGCCTACAGCTCTGATACAATATACAAAGTTGAGTTCTTTTTTGACTTCATTTATCCCACTCGTCTGCGAAGTGTATGTTTGGTGAAAATAGCCAAGACAAATTTACCTTTTTTAAATACTTAAATAAGCTCTTTTTTAAATGCTTAAATAAGCCTTCATCTCACCTGATGGTAAGTGATGATAAGGCCGAAGGTGGAAGTGAGCTTCACCTATAATCCTCAACAACAAAGGAACTGGCTATCTTAACTCTGATTACCAGAACACAACAATGCTTATAACATTGTTATTATGGCGACAAATTTAAGTAAGATGGTTATAGCTAGCCAGGTGGTACCGAGCAGAAAAACCCCTGCCCCGTGGGGAATCGAAACCCAGACCTCCCGATCTACACCGGTGGTGGTAAAACCACTAGACCAGAGAGGCGGTTAACCTATATAGCAAAGTAAACCTATTCAGCAAAGGCAAAATAAATTTACATTTTAGGCATTTATATTATATGTGGGCACTCTTACTAGGGAGGTGAGACGATATTTAACATTTTCCGATGTCTAGGTTACGAGTACTACTGATTTCATTTTCTAAGGGCTCTTTGCTATTGTAAGGGTTCGTAGACGGAAAATATCACGTTACGTTGGGTTCGTACCCATTATTTCGAAGAAACGCGCATTTTCGATTTATGTAGAAAGGTTACGTTAAGTAATGGGTTCTATATCAGATTTAGCAATGGCAGAAATCGTCTAATGAAGATGTTTGGATGCTACAATTTCTTTTTACGGCTATTGTTGGAAGAAATACGCACGTTATACCCTCTCGATACGAATTTTGATAAAAATAAAAGTATTTCGTATCAGCTCGGGTAATATTGGATATTGATCTTCATAGTAAAACTAATGGCTTAATATCTCTAATTTGAAGAAGTACAATTGACGTACGAACAAACCTAGGTCATTATTAGAATATTATATTCCTCGTATTAAAAGCATAGTTTTAAATTGTGTTTTGTTATCAACATCGATATCGAACCTTTTATGATTAAAATTGGTTATTACAAAGAACACCAGTTATTATTACATATAATAATAATTAGTGTCATGTATGGCGTGTATCTAAATGTAACTGAATAGCTTATAATAAATTGTAATAATAATTTCGGAACAAAATAATGTTAGATATCAGCTAATTAGTAGAGTATTTCAAAGCTGAATTACTTAAGAGAGAGAGAGGGAAAGAGAAAGATATCAATAATCTCTCGAGAGATATAATTTTTTTTTTCATATTTTGTCGTTTAAATTTTACGTTTTAAACGATCCTATATTTAGACATTAAACTAAATAATTGACTTATCTATATTAAAGAAGATTATACAGAACAAAAGCATAGCCTCTAAAGTATACCACGGGATCCTAGACAAGAACAACGACTCCTGAAGGAAGCCTTATTTGTGTAGTTTCACATTACGGGAAATTTATGTTCTAGTAAGAATTTTGTAGAAACTCCTTCTGGAACATCTGGCCCGTTAAAACTGACTGTGAATTAGATAGCCTGCTGCATTTATTAAAATAAATGATATAGTATCCGCACTATTAAAGTTTACAAGAATATAGTTGGAATATTAAAATTTTGAAAAATAACAATTGCGATGCGATTTGGTGAATAAGCTCACAATGGTAAAATTATTTTTTGACCTAGAATATTCATCAAAATCGACCACAAAATTACTTACAATATAGCTTGATAGTTCCATCGGTGTCTCCTAATGAGTTTTTAGATATACAACTGTAGGTGCCGAAGGTATTCCTTCCGACTTTCTTGATTTTCAGCCTCATGTCCACTTCGTATCCTTTCTCGATAGAAGTGATCTCGAACCTTTTGTCCGCTGTACGTAAAACAATAGCAGTTAGTTTCACAACATTTTTTTAATAAAACATAAGTCTTTTCAATGTCATCAGCCTATATACGTCCCAATGCTGGGACGGGCCTTTATCATGGAGAAACACATGAGGAGTATGGGCCGTAACACCACCACGCTGGCCCAATGTGGGTTGGTGGGTAGAAACGGTCACAAATGCGACCAGGACCAACGGCTTAACGTGCCGTCCGAAGCACGGAGGAGCTCGAGATCAAAAAGTCTTGGTCACCCACGGCCTGACCATGGCGAAGGTAGCTTTGTTTTCGATCGAAGCCAAAGCGCACTGACCACTACGCCACCGAGCTCCTCGATGTATGTAGTTTTAATGATGTGACAGATTCACCAGTAAAAATAGTCAGTTAAATTTATTATGGTAATAAAATATACAAAATGAAATTAATTAAAAAACTTAAAGGCGTTAGAATTAATCAGGAAGTTTTGATTTAAATCAATGTGTTTATAGTGTGATAAAGGCTCATTTATGATTATGAAACGTAATTGTGGACCTAATTGCTGTTCATAGTCCACGTAAAAACAAACCGAAATGTTACTGAATTGTTTCATAATTCGTGCGACTACGTCGTAGTTCTACGTCTACTTTGGAAACATTATAATTATAGAACTGCCGAATATCAATCTACTTTACGAAATACCTACTTATTAAACCATCGAAAGTGTAGCGCCGGTCACTGTATTATTCATACAATTGAACAAGTCCAAAGTAGTTTGTAATAAGGACTATTAATGTTACTTTGAGGTATGATCCGAAAGAAAATAATAAGTTATTTTAGCCACGACACAAATACAGGTGTTTCGTGACTAAGTTGTTAGGGAACTTTGTACGTAAAATACAGTATCCATTTCTACTCACTGTAATACACTGTACGATAGAATATATAGATTTCGGCAAAAAACTTAAATAAATATAACTCACACTTGATCTTATTTGTAATTTATTTACTTTTTATCAAAATACACAATTTCCTACAATACTTTTCGAAGAACTCAAAGTTGTTAAGAATATGAAAAGTAAAAAAAAACATGTTGAGATGAGTTGGAAAAATACTCGGAATCAGGATCAATAGGAACTGTTTAATACAGTTTTGAGAAGAACCCTATTATCGACATCAATACTGCCATAAAAAAGAATTTATGAAAGAATTTTTATAATTGCCTATTAATTAGGTATACTAACTTCTTATATATTGAACTATATTCAAACGTAATCATAATTAATAGTATAATTTAGTCTTTGTAATTATTATAAGTCCAATTGAATTCATTTTTGAATGTTACGCAACTTGGCAATAAATAGTATCAATTAAAATAAAATGGTATTACAGCGTTCGAAAACCGCACGACTGAGGATTAATAAAAGTTTCGTTTGTCGTTTATTCCTACTCACAGGCTATATTGAAAACTAAATGAATATCTATAAATTCTGCGGTAGGCTTCCTACTCTTTTCCGATCGGGAGACTTCAAGGCAGCTTATTCAGGTGTACTAGACGGCTATAGCTGTTTAACATATAAGTGGAATTCAAATTACAACATAATACTACTAATAAAACATGTTTGCTTTGTTGCTTCAGTCACCCAGAAAAGCTTGTTATGAGAGTTATGAAAAGTCACGTAACTTTATTTAATTAAAACTATGTAATAGTTTGGAAAACATTGTATGTAATTCTTGAACTTTATGGAACGTAATTACTAGTTCAAGAGTTATGTAAAGTTTACGATTAAAAAATGCGGTAGACAAATCTATTTATTATAAAAATTATTTCTCTTGTGCGTTTACGTCTAGAAAAGTCTGTGGTACTTACACTGTGATATGATTTGGTCATTTATCGTCCAATAGTTGATGGACCTAGGGAATGCCTCGGAATGGCATTCAAGAAACACTGTGTCTCCCTCTTTTGCGCCAACTAACTGGTTTTGTATTGTCATAATTGGCGGAACTGCAAAAATAAAGAACGAGTAAACATACCTTTTTAATTTTCGTGACATTCGCTTTATCAGGTATTTGTTTAGGTTCAAAAGTACAAAAATATTAACACTCTTTCAAGCGGACCTTGCAAAAACGAGGTATAAATCTAAACGCAACACAGGATATGGAAGGCGATGTATCGCACCCCTATGTGTGCAAAGTGATTAATAGTCATTATTTTCTCTTTATAATAATAAAAACCTTAATAAAACTCTGAACATTGTATTAATTTCTGCTTCTAATGATAAAAATGAAGCAATTAATAGCCCTGCGTAGAACTTACCCGTTATTAAAAGTATCTATCTTATATTAAAGAATACACTTTTTTACTTGCAGTACCTATTTAGTTCCACGTTAAAGGATTCAGTTGTTTCCGTGGAACATATGAGAAGATATTTCACGCCGCATTCCTTTCTAGTATTCCAGTGCGGGGTACGGCGAGGCAATAAACAGAAACCGCATTCCACCGACTGCGGGGGCGTTATGTCCAAAATGATAACATAGTTGTTTCAATCAGATAACGAATTGATTATACTGTAAATTTCAGGCAGCACCATAGTTTGAGATAAAATTTAGACTATGCAAAGTTTTTGATAATACAATTAACAGCTATGAAACATATTATATAACTTACATACACATTACAATCCCCAAGGGGATAGGCAGAGGTGTGAGAGTAGTGTGGTAGCGGCTCATTAAAAGAACACTACCAACCCATCTTTTCCCTTAGGTGTCGTAAAAGGCGACTAATGGATTTAGAATTGCACAAGCTTATACTGGCGACAGGCTTACCACCTGTCACGCTGAGTGCAATCTCTGCTTGGTGAAGCGCGGACTATGGCAGTGGACTGCTTCTGCGGTGCTTTTGCCTAGTCTCTGACTAACCCTTAGGGGATAATGGGATAATAGTCGTGATTATATGTGTATGTTTATATGTATTTATTTTCGTTTCATTTTATTATAATCAACGACGACGACGTAATTTTTTTTAAACAAATAATAGCAATTTAACAGAAATACAAGATATGAAATAAATTCTACTCTGACCTAAAAATACGAATGCAGAATTCAATGCTTATATTTTATTATTATTAAAATCTATTACATCGTACATTTACGTGAACAGTGGCCGTAAAGTGGGCAGATAGCACGATGCGACGTTATCGGTGGTTCTCGGCCTGGATTGTTGCCAGACTATGTTGTGTACTCAATTGCTCTTAAGTGAAAAACTAAAGCCTGTAAAATCACTGTTTTTCTAACAATGCTGTTCATTTGTAAGGTGGTTTTCGAAAGGGAAAGACATGATGTAAAATTACTAGGTATGTGATTGTACGTCACGAGATATCAATGTACTCTGTGCCACACTGTAGTTATATACTATGTGGTCATGTGGATATCCAACCTAATGTTACAGTCATAAAATCACATGATCATCACATATTTATCCCCGAAGCTGTAGTCTCCTTATAACATATGATTGAAATATAATGTAAAAAAATTTCGTTACTTCGCATTCGATTGAATATTGACTCCTGTCTCGATTCTCATATGAGCGAATGTTTGCGTGTTACGAGTACAAAAACAAAGTTAATGATATTAGGACTACTGTTTGAAAGCGCTCCGGTTTCAACCTACTTTGGGGCAACTTAGATTAGTTGTTACGAGATACAAAGTATCTAATTTTATGCAAAGTTTCATTGATACTTAGCGGGTTTGTTAGGCAACAAACAAACAACGCCCGCGATTTCTTGCGTGGGTGTTATTATTCCATTCTGCTCGCAACGTTACAATTTGGAATTAATTAATACCGAGTCACCGATTGTGACTCTTAGAAGAAATTTTCCTAAATAAGCATCTTCATTAAATAAACTTTGAAAGGAAAAATCTTTCTTGAAATACAACAACAGGGGTTCTGCTGCCGTTCCTATGTTTTATTTATTATTTTGATTCAGATCTTAGAAAGTACTTACAACGTCACTATAAGTATCATTTTAGTGTTAAATTTACAACAAATTTAGTAATTATATGTGTGTAAAATCATAGCTTTATAATAATAGAAATATGAAAATTGGTTGTTGTTCGGTCCATTTAATATATTGTATTTATTATTTAAAATTAAGCTTGTATAAAAATATTACTATAACGCTTTTAACAGAATAAAGATCTCGTACCCAAACTACGAGAACCACTATATTATTTTCATCATATATTTTTTTAATCCGATTATATTGTTCTTTGTGTGTGAAACGCTTTTGTGCTTATGACGGATTATTTTATCACAAAACGTGAAATGGAAGCCGTCAATTTTGTTTACATTGCGAAATTTTTTTTGGGTTCCGTAGTTACTAAAATATGAGTTTAGTATAAGATTTCAAACTCAATTTTTTTAGTTGTCAAGAATATCAATCATATCAAGAATATCAATTTCTATAGGAAACGTGCTTTCAACTGCTTTCCACTAGGACGCTTATCACGTTTCCAAATTAAAGTTGACATTCTTAACGCAAATAAAAATGTTCAGTTTTTTTTTTTTTTTTAATGAAACCTTACAATAGGGGTTAATGATATTCAGGGGGAGGTTGCGGTCGCGGTGTCCTTGGACATCGCGAACGCGTTCAACAGCCTCCCTCACGAGTGCATAGAGGAGGCACTGAAATTCCATCAGGTGCCCCTTTATCTCCGCGTCCTCGTCTCGGACTACCTTCGTGTGAGGGTGGTTCTCTACGAGGACGCAGGCGGGCGCGTCCAGCGGTGGACCATGGCGGCAGGTGTACCCCAGGGCTCCGTATTAGGCCCTTTACTATGGAACCTGGGGTATAATTGGGTTCTGCGCGGCTCGCTCTTGCCCCGCATGGAGGTCGTCTGCTTTGCAGACGACACCCTCGTTGCAGCGAGAGCGAAGGAGTGGGAGGAGGCGGCGTATTTCGCGTCGGTCGGCGCCACTATGGTCGTCCGACGCATACGTCTCCTGGGACTGGACGTGGCCCTCGACAAGACGAGGGCCATGGTTTTCCACGCCCCACGGCGCAGAATCCCACCGGGGCTTCGTGTCCGAGTGGAGGGGGTCCGGATTCCCGTCGAGGTACACATTAAGTATCTCGGCCTGATTCTGGATCCCCGGTGGAGTTTTGAGGAGCACTTTAAGCTCCTCGCTCCTCGGCTGTGTGCCACGGCAGCCGCGCTCGGACGGGTCCTCCCCAACCTCGGGGGACCCAGCTCTGCGTGCCGTAGGCTGTACCACGGGGTGGTGCGGTCTATGGCACTATACGGAGCCCCGGTGTGGGCGGAGTGCCTCTCACCCCGTACGGTGGCCCTCTTGCGGAGGCCGCAGAGGGTCATTGTGACTCGGGCCGTGCGAGCATATCGCACGGTCAGCCACGGGGCAGCCTGCGTGCACGTCCCCGTGGGACGTTGATGCTCACGTGTTGGCACGGGTGCATCAACACCGAGTCGCAGCGAGGGAACGGGGGGAACGGCCCATCCTCGAAGAGGTGAGGAGGGTCCGTCCGCCAATGGGCTGAGGCACTCGCCTCCCCAGCTGCCGGCCACTGGACGATCGACGCGATCCGTTCAGTGTTGGAGGAGTGGGTTGGGCGCCGGCACGGTAGCCTCACCTACCGCTTGGTGCAGATTTTGACCGGACATGGGTGCTTCGGTCACTTTCTGCACCGCGTCGCGCGGAGGGAGGAGTCGCCGCGGTGTCACCATTGCGACTCCCCCGACGATACGGCCGAGCACACCCTAGTGGAATGCCCGGCCTGGCGACGAGAGCGCCGCGAAGTTTGCGCGGTGCTCGGTGGGGGATACCTCTCGCTGCCAACCCTGGTCACAGCCATGGTGGGCAGCAAGAGGGTATGGGAGGCTTCCGCCTCCTTCTGCGAGAACGTGCTCTTGCAGAAGGAGGCAGCGGAGACGGAGCGGGAGGAGGATGCTCTAGCCGCTCCCCTCCGGCGTAGACGGGTGGGCAGGAGAAGGCGGCCACCATAAGTGCCTCTTTCTTCCTGCCCCGCGAGCGGCCGCGTGCGTTGGATGGCTTCCACGCACGCATTCCACCGGCTGCCACGTCTGGGGATCTCCCGAATATACCCGGGAATCCCCCATTGGCGCAAACCCCGACCTAGTGCCTGACTAGGTCGGGAAGCCCTGGGAACGGCTCGGAGAATTGCTTCGGCAGACCCCGGGTCGCCCCCACGGAAGGGCAAGGAGGTATATCGGGGAGTTTTAGTAGGTATTCTCGGCCGACGCCGAGCGAGTCCCACACACGCCTTCCGCCTCGCCAGCGGTTGGTAGGTCCGTAAATGGATTTTGTCCTCGAAAAAAAAAAAAAAAAAAAAGGGGTTAATGATATTGCCCCGGTGTGGGCGGAGTGCCTCTCCCCCGTACGGTGGCCCTCTTGCGGAGGCCGCAGAGGGTCATTGTGACTCAGGCCGTGCGTAAGGTTTTGGTTTACGTCTGTTGTGGTTTCCACGGTAGCAAATCGGTTCTCCAGGTTTGACTGAAATGTTTCGGATCCAATCATGGTTTGGAGCAAGGTAGGTCGGAGTCTTGACCTCATCAGACGGACGGACTTGACCTCATCAGACGGACGCGTTCAGCAGTAAAGTTGATATTCAGAGAGCCTCGGACAAGTCGGTGATCGCTACCCGTATTAAATCTGTTGATCACGGAGACATCTCTGAATATGTGCTTCTTGTCCGTCATGATGAAGTCGATCTCATTTTTCGTCATAGTGTCCGGGCTTTGCCACGTCCATTTCCTTTGGGGCTGCTTCTTAAAGAAAGAGTTCATCAAGAACAGCCCCTCCCGCTCAAGGAAGTTGACGAGCATTTGCCCCCTATGGTTTCTACGTCCAAATCCATGAGATCCTACTACCGATTCGCTGCTATTCTGTACTCCCACTTTAGCGTTAAAGTCCCCCATAACAACGCTGTAGTGGGTCTTAGTAGTGGAGTGGAGGGCCGTCGATATGTCATCAAACATAACCTCCACATCTTCATCCGAGTGTGCCGAGTTTGGTGCGTACACTTGCACCACCTTGAGACTATACCTCTCGGTGAGCTTGACAATTAGGTACGCTACCCTGCACGACACACTGGATATTTCCACAACGTTGTCACAAATGGACTTGTTAACCAAAAACCCAACGCCACCTTGGGATTGTCGGTCTCCCTCACGGAAGTACATTAGATGGCCAGATGGAAGAGTTATGGTGTCCTCCCCCTCTCTTCGGACTTCACATAACCCTAGGATATGCCACCTAATTTTCGCAAGTTCCACCTCGAGTTCTGCCAGATGAGAGTCTAGCCGTAGCGTGCGTCCGTTGTACGTCGCCAGGAGTAGTCGGTTATGGTGGCCTTCCGTATATATTATATATCACACTAAAATTGCAAATAATGTTAGATACTCATAAAATTATTATTATTTTACGATATATTAAAATGTATCCAAATCGAACAGTTTAATCGCAATCTGCCTCGCGTTTAATTATCAACTGTCCGAAGCCTGACTCTCATTAGTCAGTCATATGGTTTGCGGTTGTGTGTCCATAGAGTTAGGAATCAAACATAGTTATTAATAAATTAGTAAATACACAAACATTTATGAGGGTCATGCTTTTCTCCCACTGAGGTAAAACCTGCCACCTAGGCAGGTTTTACTTAATGTCATTTGCTAGGATCCTATATCACATAACTGACGAAATTTTGTTACTTCTGTTTACACTTTCTGGAATACAGGCGTGATAATTATGTATATGTTATATTGTTGCATCAACACTTTCTTAAACCAGATTCTGATAGGTCTCATCTGAATAATTACGGCATGCCTTTACGAGTTCCTTGGACACAAGCGAGTCGTAGCTCATGAAGAGTCCTATAAAAAGGCGCCCTTGCTTGTTCCATTCCACAGCTTTATCGCTTGTAGCTGGCAGCGATACATTGTACGTGCGGTCTTAACTAATTTGGTGTATGGCACATTGAGAGTAGCCATGTAACAAGCTATCCGGAAATATAAATGTAACAAAATAAATAGGGAAAACACATTTCTAATAGTGTTGATTTTAATATAGCAATAAAGTGCCCATCTAAGGCAGCCTTGTGCAAGGCCCGACACGCACTTCGCTCTTTCTATGAAATTACGACAAATTATGCGTAAATCAACTAATCATGGAGTGGCTGAAACAGCAAAGTTTACTTTTTGAAAATTGCATGCTAATGATGCCTTTTTAGAGTGTAAAACTTTTTCACATTATATTTTTATAAGTAGTTCTGTTGATGAGTACATACGCAAAGCTACCTTCGATTCGCGTAACATTATGTAAAAGGTATGTAGAACCACCTCACACTGCTGACCAATAAAATCTGTAATAATAGTTACAATTAAGAACATTCACCATAATTAACAAAGGTTGTAAGTATTATATTTCATTAATTTCCATAATATTGTCCTCTTGTTCTGCCGCAGGATAAGTAGAGACTACCCGGAAAATATAATTATTGTATTCGAATGTAAAATTTATTTCCATAAGTTGTCCCTTTTTACCAATTGAATTTCGAGGCTCGCAGTGTTTTCAAATGAGGAGATTATAAAAATACTAGTCATTTTAATGTAAGGAAATCGAATTTATGAGTTTGCAAATCTGGTAAAAACTTGATTATGGATTCAATGCCTGTCTCGGAAACATTTGGTGAGAGAAAATTACTAAGGGCGGATTCGACTAAATTTCGATTAGTAACACGGGTGTAGTAATAACAAAAATTCTTTAGCTGTCAGACGCGTACACGCCAAAAAATCGGTCGTGTACGCAGGACGGATTACAGCGGATTCGACCAATGAAATTTAAGCATTTATTCGTGTCCCAGCCTCTGTGTATTAACACGGAGTTTGGTCGAATTCACCCTAATTCATTTAACTTCTCTGAATACTACCAACTAATGGTGTGATTGACGCTGGATGAGTATTAGCAACGTATTTTAAACCTGAATGGTAGTTAATAAGGGAATTGAATTAAATGATTGCCCCGAATCGAAGCTTCTTCAATTTACAGTAATAAATTATAAAGTATTTATGAAACGGTTCGGAAATAGCAGTCTCAAATACTATATTAGAGTATACAAGTTAAATAATTTATTAACAAAGTTTCCAACTCTATATTCGTTTTAGCAATTGATTTGTTCATTTTGTAGTTACATATTAATCTCTGCCCCGTAGTCTTTGAAGTCGAGAAATGAAACAAAATATTGAAAATTGAACTCTATAGTGTATAGTAATAACCGAATGATATCATTCAATTAAACCATATAAACTACAATATAATCATAATATCGTGACCGAGTGGTTTATCTACAAGTTTAAAAATTTCGTCTTTTCTAAAATCCCCGGGGGAATGGAGAATGGTCATTTATGACCCAGGCCTGACATTAATGAGACCTATCTATTTTTTTAATGTTCAATGTGAGGGTTTTAGTGGAATGTAAAATAACAGTAATTATGAAGTAAATATAATAAATATGTAATAAGAAGATACAAGAGTAGAAAGACTAAGCAACGAACACACAATAAGGAGCAAAGACATAGAACATCACATTGACACTATTATATTAGGTCCTTACCTATGAAATTGGTGATTTTTTCTCTCTTAGTATTTTGTCTGTAACTATTAAGATTCAGAGTATTCCAAAAAAATAATTACCTCGTCTAAAAATAGACTATATTTTTGAGCTCTTTTGAATTGTTTTGATAATTTGTTGTAAGTTTAATTGTGTTAAAATTGGACACGGAGACAACTCTTTTTAAGTGCCTCCCGAATACATCATTTTATTTTAATTTTCCTGACGAATTTTTTTTTCCTTTCATTGAAGATGCTATGTTCCTTAGGAAAAAATAATCCTTGTGATTAACCCTTTCGACGGTTATCATAAAATACATGGAGTTGTTTTTTCACATTTTGCGAGTTCAATTCCCGGTAGAGGCAGGCGACTTTAAATAAATCTATGAATGCAGTTCCACATAAAATAAAAAATAAAATGATGTCTTCTTTAAGTTAAACATCATATCTTCAATATTTAATATACTTTCCCTCCATGTGGCATGGCCGTGGGACGCCCTGTATAATTATTGAGAATATACATAATATAATACATATACAATGAACATCCAAGACTGGAGAACAAATGTCTGAAAATTCATCACCCAAACACTTGCCTCCACTGGGGATCGAACCCAGGAGCTCTCGAGATAGCGACGCCTTGAGACCGGCGTACAGACCACTCGGCCACGGAGGTCGTCAAGACTGTAACGTAAATATGTAATTTTGTACCATTGTGAGGGGAAATAAAGAAAATATTATTTAATATTATTAATACATTCAATATTAGTGGCTAACATATAAATATGTTGCTTTATATAATACACTATAGCTTACAGATTACTTGGTTTTTGAACATAGCACTTTGTCCTTCCCTGGTTTTTGCACACATAAAATGTGTTAAAAATAAAAATTAAGTACTATGTTTGTTTTGGAGAATAACGTCATATTTTGTTCCTATCATTGTTAAATTATCTGGGATATCACTTTATATGGTTTATTTTATATGAGACCAACGATGTTGAGCTTGCAATGACTTATTTAAGTAACTTACTATTATAAGATATTGTATTGTAAACTTGTTGTGGTCCTAAGAATAAATAAAATAAATAAAAAAAAAATTATAGCAAGGAAATACAATAAAAGAAAATAATGCTCTCGAAAAAAAAATATGTTGCTTTGTTTTTTACTCAGGCATGGTATAAAAAAAAGATGTAAAGAAACTATTTTTTCTAGATTTTCTCAAGTCTGGGTAATTTGGGATGATGCCCTCGGGTACATTTATCTTCCTTGTCGGGCCTGGGAAAATTTTGTATGGGCCGTGACCATTCTCCTTTACAGAGCAATATTATTTGACTACGTATTTATGTACTTATCAGGCGAAACGTGGGTGTTTAAAATCTCTGTTTACCCCTTTGGGAATGGAGGTGTGACGATAAGTTATGCTAAAATTATATTTTCTGTGATGTTGGCATTTGGCACAGTATATTAAATTCTTTGTATTTGGTGGTAGGAATATAAATAGTCTATTTGTGTAATCTGGTTTGCTCTAAACCATTAATTGTAAATTAACCAAAAGCATCACTGACGTGTTGCCGTTTCCTAAAAACATGAAACGTAAATAAACCACGCGGCAAAAACAATTTTGCCCACTGGAATAAGCCATTTTAAAAACATTTTTGGTTCTAAAATAATTTCGAGTGAAATGTAATTGAAGTATTTGGTGCTTTCAGGAGAATGATTACAATGACACACTCTGTTGTCGCTGCTTATTTTTCTTTGTGAAACATTTTACGATTTTGCTTTTATACTGTATGTTAAAAATAACTTTTTTTTGAAGTTCATGAGACCTATTCTACTGACAGTTCCATTGGACCTTTGTTACTTGTAGGCGTACGGTAGTTAAAGAGTTGAGTTTTATTTTTCATATCATATTTCTCATATCCAATCGAATCATATTTATTTTTAAAGATAATATCCCCGTGGTTCCATTTATAACACTTGTCTCTTAATATTAAGTATCTATGTAACAAATAGTTAATAAAACCCACATCAAAAATAATACCGTTTTTGCAAGGTCCACTCTTATAATCACAGATGTAATTTAACAACACAAATATAACTGTAAACATAAATTCTTTGATAATATGGTATTTTTAAAAATAACAAGAGGATGTTAAAAAGATTATATAACATCGCAGACATGTTTACTGTAACATATAAGCGCGTCCATCTTGTGATCTATCTCGCTGAGCCCATATTGTGGTGCTTCTCGCGGGCGCGACCATATTCCTTAAGAGTGGTTTCATAGGTGCGCCAGCCGCCAGTGACGGTAACGCGCGCGCTTATGATTACACTACGAACAACTTTTCTCAGCCACACACGCGCGCTAATACGTATAAATGTATGGAAATCTCACCGGCGCTGTTGGCAAGCGCTGGCGGGCAGCGTACCTATGAAACATCCCTAACATCCAATGGTTCTTAAATTTGTATAAAATAAAAGTTTATTATTCTTTACTAAAACGTGTGTTTACTTACAATGTACTACAAGCATGACTCGCTTGCTCACGGAGGGCGGGACCCCGTTGCTCGCTATGCACAAGTAAGCGCCCATATGAAGACGCGAAACTTTTACTAGGTGCAGCACTGCGCCGCTCACAGAAGTATCTAGAGGAAGAAAGCGTCACAGATAAGAGTGAACTATGTTACATATCAGTTATAAATGCTCATGATTCGCTCTGTTGGACTTTGAATTGGTTTTGAATATTAAATAATTGTAAAGACTTGCTTCTTATTTTATTTTTCACTTGTTATTCCTTGTATTAAAATTTTTGATCGATAAAATTTTTTCTATTTAATTTACTATTCTATCGTATTGTATTTACTTCTATTATAATAAAAGTTATAAGTTAAATGAAATAATTTCTGCTAAAACTGAAACAAACAAATTTTTTTGGGTATAATTTGATTTAATTACCTTTGCTATTATCAAATTCACTATTACATTCCAGACGCAATTTGTATTCGCAAATTCCACTTTATTTCTGGACCATGTAAGCCTACACCAATTATTCTGGCACTAAGCACTATTAACATTGTTATAATGGAAAGATTTTACAAGTATGTTCCACTCAACCGAGAATAGATTGGGGAGCAATCTATTACCGGTGGCGTAAAAAGCAACACCTTAAAAACAAAGAAAATTTTGATATGGTTTTCTTTTGAACCGTTCATCGAAACATTGTATTGATTGTATGTTTTACAACCGTTCAATGTAAAGTATCTTCAGAGAATTATACAGATTTGCCGTCCTTATTAAATAGATATTTAGACTCCACTCTATGTGGCTACCTTAAAGAAATTTTTTACTAAAGGAATATATTTGTCTAGCATTAGAATGCACCATCATGCAGCCTTATGCCCTCTGCTGGACTACGGCCTGTTCCAGGAATCTCTATGACCATCGGAACTGCGCCCGCGACTATCCAGCGACTATCTGCGACCATAACGCAGTCTACTTTTTTGGGGGTTTACCAACGTTGCACCTCCTACTCGAGAAATCATTATTCCCCTGTCCTATTTCCATTTTAATTGAGATAGCGTGTCTTCAGCTTCTTTTTACTTCTATCACTCGAAATATACACTCACTGTATTCCTACCAACTCAAAAACTAAATGTTGATAATTAATAGCTCTATCGTTAAGAACAACATCACTAACTATATATATTATGACTTCATGCAAGTATGTCACTAAAGTTAGCAACATGGGGAGGTCACGAGCCACGGTAACTTAGTTATTGGCAACGCGGAGTAACTTTATTTCCGTTAATAAGTTAAGACCCATTATATAATAACAGAATTTCGTTTTCATTGACCTCATGGGATTCACGTGTGAGCTAGTTCAGTCTTTACCTTATACTTAGTTAATAAATTCTAGGTAAAGTTGTTATTACAAAATAGGGGTTTCGTTTAAATTAGTCTTGAAAAATTATTCTTAATTAGTCTTAAAAATTAGTCTTGACATTTCCGTTGTTGTCACTTAATCATTAAGCTTTCTCGTGTCACCGTGACCTAAATGTAATTTAATAATAAATAAATATATTATTAAATTAAATTTAGGTCTTGCAGGTAAATTAAATCTAAATTTCCTTTAGTTTTTGTGAGGCAAAAATATGAAAAAACTATAAAATCGAGTTTTTAACTAGATTTAAAATACGGAAGGTTAGGGGAAATCCAGAATGATTTGAGGGTAGCCACCATTTTGTAAACTTTTCCTAAAAGGATGTGCTTCCACATCTTGAGTGAAGATTGCGTATAAACTGCGTTAATAGTAAGGACTGGGGCCCTAGCGCAGATATGAAAAGCATGTCTAGCAACAGACGATAATGATAAAGAGAACGTACTGTGTGTGTCACTGAAATTGGTGGTGGGCAGTAGGTCCCCGGCTTCTTTCCGCCACACCACGTTGGGGGTAGGAACGCCGTGAGCCGCGCATCGCAACGTGACATTGGCACCCTCCCGCGCAACTTGGTCGCTGCTTGTGGGGTAGTCCAAAATATCTGGTGGCACTGTAACGAAAAGAGGATTTAGCTTGCTTTTCTATTAAAGGTTTCTTGGTAAATATGTAAATATTAGGTCCTTACCTATGAATTGGTGTTTTGTATGGAGATTTTGGGGAATTCTGCATTTTCCATACTAACATTTTATCTGTTTTCTTCACAACGACAAATCCAGAGATAATAATATTTGGCATGTATCATTAGACAAGCTTTAGTAATATGTGTAATATCACACTTCATAAAAATTATTTATCGTTTTTAAGTGAATGCAAATAAAATGATGTATTCGGGAGGCACTTAAAAAGAGTTGTCTCCGTGTCCAATTTTAACACAATTAAACTAACAACAAATTATCAAAACAAATCAAAAGAGCTCAAAAATATGGTCTATTTTTAAACGTAATAATTTTTTAGGAATACTCTGAATCCTAATAGTTACAGACAATATACTAAGACAGAATAAAAACACCAATTTCATAGGTAAGGACCCAATATTGTTACATTCATAAAAGTAGTAATTTTACAATATTTTCTAGGGATTTGAGGTTAATATTGTTACCTAGATTGATGAATAGTTTTCAAAACTGAAATTAGCGAAGATTTACTTTTCAACAAACCTAGACTTAACAGAGGCGATGATATTTTGATAGATAATAATTCTAACTTAATAAGCAACAATATCATTCTTTCTTTAAAATGAATGAATGTTAAGTTAAACAGCTTAAAATTTCAGTATTTAAGGGCAGGGTTTTTCAGTATTAGGGTATTCAGTATCGGGTTTCAGGGTATTTCAGTATTTTTTTCAGTATTAAAAGTGCGTAAAATACGCATCGATAGGTGTTTGTGTAGTTCATACAGTTGCGGGCATAAAAAATTTGCATTCGCATTAACTAATGTAATGTCTTTAAAATACTTAAACCAAAAAAAAAACAAAAAGCGGTAAAATGTAGAAATAAACTATCTTCCATACTCCTTGAATGAAAACTCTCTTAGCTTGCAGGCAATAAATCAACGCTTACACCCACTTAATAAAGCCGACTGTCAAATGTTTAATTATTATTTATTGCTTCAAAATATATGAAGATGTTCATTGTCAAGGTCTGAATGTTAATCAATGAAAGCAATTTTTTCCTGAAATGTAAATTTGAATCCCATTACATATACAAACACGCGTGGCCGGTTACTCACGGAGATTTATTAGTCCTGTGTATGTGTCACCCAATGCCAATAAGGCCCCTATCATCAAGGCAAATTAAAAAAAAAAGAATGAATGCGAATGTTTCACAAAAATTTCATAGGGAAATATCAGAAAATCTTTTTGAGGTTTTTCATTGCGTAACTACATAATGGCTTCACAAAATCAATATCAACAAAAATAAAATTAGTAGACGTTCATATTTCACTTACTGAACGGTGTTATTAAAACAGTAATGGTTCTGGTTTCTACGTCCGTAGACCGAATTGCGTAATATAAGTAATTACGATCACAGTGGAAAATATCGTGACTTTTGACATATTGATCAAGACATGGTATTAGTTCCTATTCTAGATTTTAGGTACCTACAATACATTACTGCTGTATTCATTGTTGTGTGCTATGAGTAAATTACTATGCTATTTCAAAGGTAAGTACTAAATACACGACAGAATAAGTATGACCTATAATTGACTACCTTATTTATTTCTATATTACGATATGCTTTAATGGTTTTGGTATGCATTATGTATTTTACTAATAGTTGTATGCATAATAAATATTATGCCAGTTAATTCTGTAGGGATGTAACAGATAACAAAACAAAAGCAGCCATTTGAAATGATCGTAAATTAAGTGTGTTGTACAAACGGTTTTAAAATTCACCCCATGCGGTGTAGAGTTATCCCGCAATGAATTGTTAATGAAGATCATAGACTGTATGGTTTTGGACACAAATTAGTTAAATTGGACATTTGAGTTGTTCCCGACACTCTGTTGAGAGACATTCGCCATAGTACTAACAATGAAATATGGTAATTAAATTGAGTGTCACAGAAGACGTATTTTATGGTGGATGGTTGGATTATTGTGTTCTTTTTGTTTTCATCTAACAAATCAATGAATAAATAATTCAGCTATACATAGGTATATAAATATAAGAGGAATAGTCCTCTTATATTTTTGATCAGCTATCATTGAATTAAGAAAAATGATTAAGATTTCGCAGCAGCGCGGCAGTGGCTGCAATTAAATCTTTAAAAGGTTCCTCTGCATGTTATAATCAGACACATATTATGTACCTATTTTATTGTAATTGGGACGCATTTGACGTAAGAAATAAAGATTTTATTATTTATTATTATTATTATTTCTGTTGAAATCTGTTGACAATAAATTAAAAGGTAATCATAATTTGAAAACTGTCATGGGACAAAGCGTATAAAACAATATCTTATAACATTGTTACTTATTTCAGTAGAAACGTTTTTTCTAGTAATAAATAAATTAAATTTCGAATGCAAAGCTCACGCATTGCAACGTAGACGCATCTTTAATTTTGATATTCATATTAGCTAATGCGCATGCTCAATTATATATATTTTTTAAACCGTTAGGCGATTACATAAATCCGTCTTGTTTACAAGAAGCCCATACTTCTTCTAAATTAAACGGCTAAGAAATTCGGCAAGTTTTCACCATCGCCTGCATTAACATCGTTTAAAGTACGTGAAATAAAGCTGTTATATTTTAAATCTCGATTCAAGAATCTATTACATACACATAAAACAAGCTATTCATTTTAGTAGTCATATGAATCACAATGAGATCTCCACCTCGCTGTGATGAGATCTCCTCACTGAATAAATGTGGAATACTGTAGCATGTAATGAGAAAATATTTGACGGAGCATAACTGCGTTCGCGAGATAAAGGAAAATTATGATTAACTATCGCGTGTTTAGGTCCCTTCAAAATATTACGGCGCTCCCCTGCTTGATGCTAAGAAGATCAAAATCTTTACATTACGGCTCAATAATAGTCATGTTCCTTATTGATTTGAATAAAAATAACATAATATCATTACGCCTTTATATCATCACACATTTCGCCAGATATGTTAAGACCCCACGTAGCAGGTGGCGTGCCTGTTGCCATGCACCGGGCACAATGTGAGGCAAGGGATATTCACAATGAGCTGTACATAAGTTTTATTGAGACTCAGTGGTACAGGCGGTGGGAAGCGAACCCGCGATTCCCGCGCTCTTCTCAAACGAGTAGTGCTCTGTCCGTTCCCACTCGGCTACCGTTGCTTCTAAATATAACAATGATACAACGTTACTTTACTTACATTGCCGAGTATAACAAATAGGATTGTTATTTTTGACAAAAAGAGGACTTGACAGAAATAAAAAAATATGATTAATCACTATCCAACTATTCCTCAGAACTATCCTCATTGTCCATATTTTTTTTAATTATCGAAATTGAAATAATAAAACTCCCAACGGAAAAAAGTATGGCTTTCAATATTTTTTAAAGATGATTTTAATAAATTTCTTTTTTTATCAGCTGTACAATTAATTCTATTTATATTTTCAGAGTGTCTTGGTTTAGTTTTCATTATACTTCGATTGAGGACAACTTTATCCTAGTTGCAATAGGATTTGAATCTTGTAAGTACTAATACTAATAATAAAAGTAAAAAAAAATCAATATGTGAGTTTTTTAAAACCCGTACTCACCCACAACATCCAAGTACGCAGTCTGACTCTTCATCGGATCAGTATTCAGCTGGCACATATACCAGCCCCTATCTGACTGTCTGACGTCATGGATGTGCAGGAACCAGACCCTTCGGTCGCTATGGTTCACGGCTATCCTGTGGTTCTTCGTGATCACGTGGCTGGCGATCGTCAGGATAGTCTGCGTGTCCACGCGTAGCCACGCCACCTGTAATTAGACTTGGAATGAAATTACCACAACAAGTATTAGATGTATGTTCGTAGTTTCATTGATAAATATGCTTTTATTAGAATTCATTTACCACATGCAAATTATAGAAGGCAAAACGTTGTAATAAAACTGACAAAATGGCTTATTGTCATATGTTTTTAATCAATTTATATTTTAATGTTAATTTTATAAATATTCGATACAAGCAAAGTTCATAGTGGCGTAAATTTGTCCTTCATTTGTCTGGGAGGCGTTATTTAAATTTTTGCGGAAAGCCGCATGGCACATGTTCCTTTGGGAATATCGGAATAAAAGGTAGCCTATGCCCTTTCTCAGGCTCTAGTCTAAACTATCTGTGTACCAAATTTCGAATAAATTGCTGCAGTAGTTTGGACGTGAAAGCGAGACAGACAGGCAGAGTTACATCAGCATTTATAATATTAGTATGGATTACAATTGGCACCTTTAGTTCCTCAAAAATTTAAGAACCATCGATCAATTTGAAAAAACAAAGTAAACTTACAAGGGGTCCACAAACTTACAATATTGGCTCACAAAATTCTTATCATATTTTTTGTCTTACTACCGATTTGTGTTCATAATAATCACTCTTCATAATTTCATTGTTCATTCTGTTTTTATTCATAATGTAACTAGAAATAACCTGTTTAAATTCATAATTTTTCTATCAGAACTTTTTTCTTCAGTACATTAATTGATCATAATGTTTTAATCAATAATGTTGTTACTAAGAACATACTTCGACTCATAACTTCGTTGTTCATAATATTGGGTCCTTACCTATGAAATTGGTGTTTTTATTCTGTCTTAGCAATTTGTCCTTAACTATTAAGCTTCAGAACATTCTTATAAAATAATTGCCTCTTCTAAAAATAGACCATATAATTGAGCTTGTATTATTTAATTTGATAATTTTTTGTAAGTTCAATTGTGTTAAAATTAGACACAAAGACAATTATTTTTAACTGCCTCCCGAATACATCATTTGATTTGCATTAACATAAAAACGATGAATAATTTTTATCAAGCGTGTTCACACACATATTAGTATGTAAAATGCAGACATCCCCAAAATCTCCATACAAAACACCAATTTCATAGGTAAGGACCTAATAGCTTTCTGCATAACAGCCAATTATCAAATTTGTTGGTATTAATAATATTGTGCTTCACGTATCTTGCAAACGTATCAGACATGTAGCATTACATGGCTTCTGTCACGGCTCCGGCGCTGCGAGACTCGCGGTCTGACTCGCCTCTTTGCGCCTACGCGGGTTTGAGTTGCACTCTAGGGGTAGGGCAGACAAGACTACGTGGAGTCGGTTTTGCAGCGATTCGTATCTGTCATGTCAATTTTGTGTCAAAAAATATTGTAATTAGATCGATGGTTATATGAAATGAAGATTAGTATCAGTATAATTACATCTGTGCTTCAATCTTTAGTGTAAACAAATATTAGTAAAAAAAAGTGTATGATTTGTGATATTATGAATTTCAGTTTTTATAGTTATTAATAAAAAAAATTGAAGTTTTATGAAGAATGATCATTATGATTTTAAATGGTATGAGAAATATTTTCGGACTTCCGATGAAAAGTTATGCAAGAAAATACGTACCCGCTTTCAAGTTTTATTAAACTTAACAGCCTTTTTGTGGAACTATATTAGGCTCAATGCGATGAACAATCATCAAGCGACCAACTTTATAATTTTTATATTATTCTGATGCAAATAATGTTGCTTTTAAAATTTTGAAATTTAAATATGTATTAAAACTAAGCCTTTGATACTCATTTTAATTTTTCAGTCACGTTATTTAATGAATATTCTCATGTTACTTTTATTTATTAGAACAAGAGTATTTGATTTTAGGTTAAATTGAGCATAAATCTATTCGAAGTCGAGAGGAATCACAACCCGGAATCTTCCAAAGCAACTCACCGAGCCTTTCACAGGGCCTCCCGTCCTACACACTGGACACTAGTTCGGGTCGGTGTTTGCACCAGTGCACAGTGGGGGATTTTCCGGATATATACGATAAATCCCCAGACGTGGTTCGAGGTTGGTTGAGTACGTATAGTCACGTATTCACATTTGACAAGTGACAGTCTTTATTCCCTTCTACTAAGAGTCACTAGCTGTCAAAAGTGTATATATATTTTTGCACGTTACTTTAACTACGTATGTGGCCGCTCGAGGAAGCATATTATCTTTCCTACACAAGTACTGTGTCTTCTTTAAGTTTACTCATTTTTTGGAAGCATTGATTGATTGGTGAACAACGCTATGAACAGGAATTCTTTTGATATATTGTTAACTATTTTGTTTTGATATATTTTTCAATTTCCATATTTCATTAGCGACTTACATACATCTGTTAAATGATAAGAGTCATCTTAGCAATAAAATGTAGAAGGCTGTTGTTTGATACTAAAATTGGGCTAACGCTGCTACTCACTTAAATTTTTATTAGCACTTAAAGTATCTTTAAAAGAGCTTTTTAGCCGTAAAAACATTTCAGATTGAAATGCCTAAATAAATGTTTCACTTAGAGTAAAATATTTCTGAGTGGTATAAACACACTCCGTCTCTTTCTTCGCTCGACATTTCAAATTCTTTATTATTAATGGAAATTTTGTAAAGAACATTTATGGCGATAAAGTTATTCACAGTTTCTTTATTAGAAGTTTTATTTTTAGATAAGATAATTATAGGCAGTACTAAAATAACATTCAGCCATATTGGTATTTAATAAAACCTCCAAGGATATTAAACATTTTAAGGTAACGATAATTTGATAGACCATTTTAGGTAGAATATGTATAATTTCAATTTGCAGATTATCCGATATTATTGTTCTGAATTTCTTCGTAACGGATATTATTATCTATCATTACCTTTTTGTGGGTTTCAATCTTCAGAGAAATGGACAAAAATAGATAATAGACTAATTTCCACGTGGTTTCCTTGGATATCTATACAGGCTTTAAAAGTTTAAAAAAGTGTTGCCAGGCGGTTATTCCGTAAATTTTTGAGGGTAAGGTGAGCTGTCATACCATATATATGCGGGCGTTTCTACTCAATATTTTTAATAAAAGTTTTTGACGACCTCCGTGGTCGAGTGGTCTGTACGCCGGTCTCAAGGCGTCGCCATCTCGAGAGGTCCTGGGTTCGATCCCCAGTGGAGGCAAGTGTTTGGGTGATGAATTTTCAGACATTTGTTCTCCAGTCTTGGATGTTCATTATATATGTATTATAATATGCCTACTCTGAATAATTATATGTATTTATCTAATAAATATGTTTGTCCGTCATCTAGTATCCGTAACACAAGCAGCATTTAGTTGCTTAAAATGGAACTAGTTGATAGGTGTGAATGTCTGAGGATATTTATTTATTTATTTATCAATGTGATTTTACTCACTGGGTTTGAAGTTTCCTTATATCAGTTATATTTATGGAATAATCACCTGGCAATACTTGACGTTTACATCAGGTTTTTCGATATTTAAAGGAAGTTTTCAACAACACTGACTAATATAAATATGAATCTGCTTAGATTCAACAACAGTATAAAATCGAAAGTATATAAACATTATTTGGTTGTATGGTAGTCATCGTCTGTTCACGCTAGGAAAAGGGTTTCTACAAACAAACCTACGATGATTGGTACTACAGTTCATCCATCCAGTTTCTTACTACCTTCCCTAGATCCTCACTCCAACAGGTAGCAGCTGTAAATTGATAAATTCAAAACACTTTGATGTAGAGTTGAACTATAAGCAAAGATTCCATTTTGAATCTCTTATTGTATAGAATGAATTACTTGTAGATGTCATACTTGTTTAATGAAATTTCGTAATAAGAAGACGTGGTCGTGACGTCACGCATGCTCTTAATTCAGATTGCATTTAGCAGGTAGATAAAGGAATGCATGTAGTTCTTCGCCATTTCACGTTTCCGGTATATAAATCAGAACGAAATTATGGATCTTTACTTTTGTACTGCTTTTTTATTAATATTAATACCAGTCGCTTTTTAATTAATTAGTTTTTATCTTAATTGCATGGCGAATTTCAACATCGTTCATTGTTTCAAGTGCTCATATAATGATTATAATGCTAAAAATCTATGTTCATAATATCTATGTTCACCCACTTGATTGTACTAGCTAACATTTATAAAAAACAAGAATTGTAAAAAATGTGAAAAAAAGAGCAACCCTCGAGTTTCTGGCTCGCTCTTCTCGGGGATGTCTGCGTTCCGAGCGAGTGGTAGATTCACTTATTTATAAATTGACGTTTTTAAGTGTTTGTATATCAAGCCTATAAAATAAAGATATTTTTGATTTTGATTTTGATTTTGAATAATCACTTTTTTGCCATAAAGTTAAGAACTAGAACTTATTACAAGCGAACTTTGCACTATGCTTGGCTTGTATCGTATACTTATCGTATAGTCCTGACTAAGATTAACAAAAATAAAGTACTTGTAACACAGCTCGTGGAATTATTTATTTTTGAAATACCTTATTGAGGATGGAAAAGTGAGAGCAAATGAGACCACACGCTATAGACTATCAAAAAGTACAATTCTTTCTATCAAAAAACCCTGACATTTTGAATACAAAAACCTAAAATATGACATACTGGGAATTAGGAATTAAGGTCCGAGAAGGTTACGTGGTGCTGGTCGCACCACGTAACCTTCTCGGCTGGCCTTTTTGCATACTTTATCAGCGATGCAGCACAACAGAGATAGACAAGAGGTTTTCAGTTTCGTTATAATTTAAGCCCATCAACCAAGGCCCCAGTACATTCCTCAATTATCGGCCTTCAAACTTCTTAAGATTTAGTTTTCTGCAAACGTTGTTATAAAGACGTGGTAAGAGGTATGAAGGGTGACAACTAGCAAAAGTGCTACTAGCCGATGGCGCTGGAAATTTATAAACGCGTTGCGCGATTAGCTTTTCATAGTCCAAGGAAGCAAGTAACGAGACTAATAAAGTTAAGTCGAACCATAGATTTATTGTTAGTATATTGTTTTAATACACATTATGAGGAGCTCGGTGGCGTAGTGATCAGTGCGCTTTGGCTTCGATCGAAAACAAAGCTACCCTCGCCATGGTCAGGCCGTGGATGGGTGACCAAGATTTGTGATCCCGAGCTCCTCCGTGCTTCGGAAGGCACGTTAAGCCGTTGGTCCCTGTTTCTACACATCAACCCGCATTGGGCCTGCGTGGTGGTGTTACGGCCCATACTCCTCATGTGTTTCTCCATGAGGAAGGCCTGTCCCAGCAGTGGGACGTATATAGGCTGATGACGACACATTATGCCCCTGTTGATTACGAGGTTCCTTAATATGCGAAATTTCTACCCTCCAATACTCATTGGATCAGCAGCGTGGTGGTCTCATGGTGGACCTTGGATAGGTGACCATTGTTCTAGTCTTTGCAATTGCTTCTACCCATCAATTCGCATTAGACTAGCGTGGTAGAGTTACGCCACGTACTGACATGAGAGAAGTATGAAAGTAAGAAGTAATTAATTTTTGGTTACTTATTTTCATTTTTCAGGTTGTGATACCACAGTCACTAGCAAATATATATTATTATGAGTTTTTTAGTACTCTGTCCTTCTATGGACTTAAAGTAAATTATTCGTTTTTACGACACTAGATTCTAGGGATATGAAATGACAAGGTACTTTAATAGTCATCTTTTTGCTGACTGCACAAAAATGTGGGTGGATAGCAAATTATAAAAGCTTCAAGGAATACTAACCCTGTAGGAGCCGAGGTCATTGACAACGCAAGTGAATACCGCCTCTCTCCCCAATGACACGGTCAAGTTGTTCAGGCTGTCCTCAAAACGTGGAACCTCTGCAACAAACAATGGGTTATTTTTAGATATTCGATTGGATAAGAGTATTCATCAATCTGTTGAGCTATCCGTTGGTTCAAGCTGTAGATAATAATGAATAATAATGATAAGGAATTATGATTTGTGCGATTTTTAGAGTTACAAACCCTAATTGTACCCTAGGAGACCTTAGAATCAAATGCGCTCTTACACTCTGACAAAATTTTATTTCCATCTTTGTTGTCATCATAATATCATCAACAACCTATTCTCGACCACTCCTGGACATAGGTCTAGCCCAATGCACGTCACCGATCTTGATTTTCGACCGTTCTGAAGGAATGATGAGATGATATGAGACAGTCTATGAATTTTATGCTTTATTTTTTTAGATACTTGTTATAAGTAACTTTAAATCTACAAGCATATTGAGCTTTGTTACAGATTAAGTGTTAAATAGATTTTATGGATGCATTGAACTCTACAAAATAATTGTGCAACTGTAAGCATATTATTAAATCTGTTTCTATCTTCTGGAACACGCGATAAAGTGTAATATTATCAATATATTTACTACTATCGAATATAACAAGGTAAACATTTGCTGAATATAATCAGGTCTGTCCAATAAACGAGTTTCATCATAACAAATGGCTGAATAATTGTTTACCAGCTAATTATCAGGTGAAGAAATATTTACATTGAATTTTAACACTGATTCAGCGGCGCTAAGTTGCAGATTAATCAAAGCTAATTAAGTTTTTAATTAAAACATGCCCAAAATAATGTTTAGTGTAAATAAAGAATAGGTGGGTTGTGTACTTTCGGTTAGTAGCATTGTGTTTTTGTTAATACTTATTTAAATCTACTACGAATAAGGTATTTGAATAAAAAAATCACATCGTAGTAGATGGAAACGAACGTGGGTGTCAGAAGAAACAGTCTTAAGCATAAATAATGCAATATCGCAGTCTTTGTTTCTCGCGTTGGCATTAAAGCTCAAAGGATAACAGCAATAATTATTTCTTCCTAAAAGTGTCGCTTGAGAGCATATTTTTTTAGAGAAAAATAATACTCGGTGTTTCAGGGCTCGTATAATATCTAGTATAGGTCACGAGGTCTGAAGGATGCATGTTGCTTAGAGCAAGTCTAGAGGTCAAAGTTGATGGCTTTCATCTTAGGATTAGGACAATTGCTGAGTAATAAAGATGATCATGAATCGTTATAATAATATACTGTACTAGAAATCTGTAAGGATTTTATGATTATTCTTAACTTCTGTTATGATACCTACAACATCATTGAAAGAAAACATTAACGATAATATGGGGTTTTTCATTAGCACCGTGTTGATCGCTTAGAAGGCATCGCTATAAATATTTTGGCTCGGTTCGAACATACGTTTTAGCGTTTATTGTGCCTAGCGCAAATTTGCTTGCGGGTCGCAATATCCCACCAACGAGCCCTGGGGAGCTATCCTGCTTTATTTGCTGAACCGATAATTAACGTTTTTTCTCCGTATTTACTCGCAACGGTCAATTTACTAAGGTGTAATAAAGGGCAGCGTTTTAGTAGTCCGCCTTTCTCTTCTCCACTTGATACTGAAATTTTATCGTCGCCTAATGTTAATGGTGCATATGTGGACTATATTTTTTCAAGCAGAAACACATCTTAGCGCTCTGTAAACAGAGTCGAAGATTGTACAAACTACAACAAAGAAATACAGATTAAGCAGAATATACAGTAGAATAATCGCATTGATAGCCAATAAAACGTTAGGCAACTTTTATGGACGTAACATTTCACGAATGTACGTAGAGTCAAACTGTGAATAAAAATGTCCTTTAAAACTTCAAGTTTGTTATATGGACATTCAGTCATAAAGAATTATATTGTTTAATTTATTACTTTACGATTCTCGTAAATTGTGATATAATAGTAGTTTATGTGACTTTCATATAATAGAAGTTGTAAAAACCCAATCGTATTTTAATAAAAATAAACCGTTGTGAGATATTTAATTGTACTATACGAGTAGGTTAATAACAAATTTTGCACAGTTTAACTAAATAAGTCAAACTGATTCTTTAATTGTCAATATTAAACATTATATTTCGTCCTCAGCCTATATACGTCTCACTGTTGGGCACATGCCTTCCTCATGAGGAGTATGGGCCGCACCACCACCACGCAGGCCTAATGCGGTTTGGTGGGTGGAAACGGTCACAATAGCGACCAGAACCAACAGCTTAACGTCCCTTCTGTAGCACGAAGTAGCTCGCCACGTCACCGAAATCCAATCTATGCAGCATTATTAAGTAGTCTTATTTAATGAATACCAGATAGTCATTATTAGGTACTAATATTGGGTCCTTACCTATGAAATTGGTGTTTTTATTCTGTCTTAGCAATTTGTCCGTAACTATTAAGTTTCAGAACATTCTTATAAAATAATTGCCTCTTCTAAAAATAGACCATATATTTGAGCTCGTATTATTTAATTTGATAATTTTTTGTAAGTTTAATTGTGTTAAAATTAGACACAAAGACGATTATTTTTAACTGCCTCCCGAATAAAATCATTTGATTTGCATTAAAATAAAAACGATGAATAATTTTTATCAAGCGCGTTCACACACATATTGCTAAAGCTTGTCTAATGATACATGCCAAATATTATTATCTCTGGATTTATCGTTGTGAAGAAAACTGATGAAATGTTAGTATGTTAAATGCAGACATCCCCAAAATCTTCATATAAAACACCAATTTCATAGGTAAGGACCTAATATTACCTTTGAGGTCTTCAGAAAACATGAGAGTTGGACAAATATTAAATATTTTCGAATGAGAATTGTAAGAAAGGATGACAAAGTCACGTCTGTCCTGCTGTCCTTATCCAGTCAAATGTTAAACATTCATTTTCCAATTCAAGTCGACGTAAAATCAATAAACTAATTTCACGCTGTTACTTTACATACAAATTCAAGATTTGGTTTCGGACTTGTAACAAGAACTCTATTGACGTAGTTTATGATTAAGTTTTCTGGTTCAAATTAAAGTTTCCCTAGATTCTCAAGTGTAATATCTGTTTAGATAATAAAATTGTTTCAGTGTGCCACGGACGGTATAGTCTCATACAATTATAGGAAGTAAAAGAGGAAAAGTTTTAGTGGAACTCTAAAAATAAATTAAATTAGATTTCGGATGGTTGTTTTCCGTAAATTACCATTACTTGTGTACCCTTTATTAAAATTATAGTGTGCATTGGGTTAGGTGAGTTTTAATTGTAGGATGGAAATTTTTTTTAGAAGACAAGAAAAGTTTTAAAATAAAGTAATTTATATTTGTGCATAACTGTTAATAATAAGCTTTTTTTTATTTTGAATATCATAATTGAACAACATTAATAGGATTAAAATAGAACTAGTAAAAATATTTGTAAAATATTTTTAGTATAATCATTCAAATCTCACCAGATTCGTCAAATAAATTTGATGCGTTTGTGATATTATAGAGTTAGTTGATATAAATTTAAAATAGACTTTAATATCTAGTAAAAAGTCTTCCTATTATAAAAATAGCTATGGTGAACGAATTTAATTTATAAAGATGATCTTTAGCCTGAGTCTTTAGCTCTAGCCTTTATAAGATGTCATAGTCGTCGCGAGCTTGTAAAGAGGATTTATGTTTGGATACACCCTCTCAAAAGGCTGTTAAAAAAGTTTTAAATGGTTTATGTGTAAGAGACAACAGTATGATAATTTATTTTAAGCTTTTCTCAGAAGAATATATCGACAATAACACCAGAAAGAGAAATATAGTTTTAGCTACATTATTTAAAAATTAAGAATTTATCACAATATTCCGAGAACTAAAGTAGGTTGTATTTATTTAATTTCCGTTAAGGTTTTCAATTATGAAATTACAGATTTTTTGTTTTCCATTTAATAGTCTATTTTATAGATTGGCAAATTTTATTTGCTGACCACAGACATAGTTATTGTAATTTAATTGTTATGAGCCACTTCAATCACGGTTTCAATAGATAAGGGAAAAAAGTTTGAGTGGTTTTCATCGTACAGATGAATTTATTGTTATTCACTTATACGACAAGAATCAATAAATAATTTATAAAATTTATTGTATGTTATCATTTTCCTGTTAATTTTTCTTTGTATATTTTCCTGCTTTTCGGAGTTTACTTCGAATAGCATTCCCAAAGGGGTCTGAGGGCAGGCAGGCGGTCAGTCGTGATATATCCAAGCAAATCCAACAACGTGGGATTATGTTGTACCCTATATAGAATAGAAAAGCAGCACAGGAAGAAATAAAATTTTTCGCTTTTCAAGTTTTTTTATATAATAAGATGACAATAACCTTCGACTAAACGTTTGAGTGTTTCTACCTTCTACCTTTTTATTTTGATAGTTGGTTTTAAGTTCCCCGAAACCGCAAGGCAATGTTTTTATATCCGCCTTCAGTATATTATTCTTTGTGATTGATCATTCAAATATGGATGCAGCACATTTCAATGAATGCCTAGAGGGTTTTTTGGTTCAAAATGAATAACGCTGGCGTCACGAAATCTTTATTTTTTTTCCATAATGATGACCAGCCTTTAATTTAAAAAGTTCCAGCGGTGAGTCTGGTTACAAAACAGATATTTACAGAAGTCAATCTCGTACTTCAGCCTATATAGCATGAGCTGTGCGATATGATATTTATCACGTTTTTATCACGCCAAATTGTCAAACTCCATAATACTTTGACAGAAGAACGTGATAAAAATCCGATTTATATCATAATGCCGTGTTCATGCTAAGAGGGCAGTTTTGTCTATCTATCAATACAAGCAATTCCGGAACTTGACTAGTTTACATCTTTCTTTAGTTTCATCTTTTAAATAAATATAAATATCCTCAGACATTATTTCGTATTATTTTTTAAGAGGCCTATTACAAAAACAAAATTAAAAATTGGGAGATTTCATTGACAAATGTATACTTTATGTTATTACCTAAAAAATAACAATTAAATGATAAAAAAAGTTCTTTTCCTCCTAAAATAATATAATAAAAGTTATCATGATCATTTATTCCACAATAATTCTTCTAAAGCACGTTTTAAATTTGATTAGTAATAAAAAATAAGGTAGTTATTGGACAATATTATTATGAAAAAAAAAAACACAATCTAAGTAACAATTGAACATTATTTTGATTCAAATTTGCCTTTCTTGTGGGTGTTGTTTTGAAGCTTTTTCCGTCGAAGAACATATTTTGTGATTTTTTTTGTTAAATATTAATTATGAAAATGTATTCTATTGTTAGTGAAATAAAGGATATTTATAATACAAGTTTAATTTTTATGATGACTTGTATGTAAATAATAGAATTCGCAAATTAGAGCTCTTAAATTAATTCACCGTGTCGTTTTTCCTAAACGTTCTTTAGGAGAAAGGTATAAATAAACATGTTCCTTAAATTTAGCTCTTCAAATAGCTTTTCAAATAATGTAATTTTTATTTACAGCTAACAACGTAAAGTATACAATTACGTCGCTGATAATGATAACTCTCAATTCCGCGTTATTTTGTAATAGCCCCCTTAAGTTTAACTAAATTCATTGAGCTAGTGAACTCGTACTATTCGTGATTATGCAAGCGACTGCCTTTTACCCCTTAGCGGGCACCGCGTACACTGGTGTTTGCAAGCAATAGATATTTATAATGTGTCTCGTTTTGTGCCCCTTCACTAGTTAAAACAAAGGAAATTTATTACAATTTACTCTTCTAAATATTTCAAACCTCTAAATAACCAAACCATTGAGCTTAAAACAAGACGAGGGGAAACAAAATGATTGATGTATGCGAATTGACAGACGTTACGGGTGCCTGGCGGCCATTACATGTGCCACCTGTGATATAACACATGAGCTGTCAAAACTATAAGTTTTGTACTGAAAATTATCGATATCGACATAAAATTGAGTAGGTAACAACATTATGCTCCATACAAACTATCAAACGGTGGCACTCTGTTTGTGTAAATGTTTCGGGTCAATGTTTCAAATTTTAACAAAATTCTGTGCACCCATTCTGTGTCAGATAAGATAAAAATGTAATCTTAAATTAACCTCTTTATTCGTAAAGGATTCTGGCTTGTATATTTATTTTGTACGCTAGAAATACCTACGGTACTCAGATAAGATTATTAAGCAGAAGATAGTACTAGGAAATACCAGTGTAATAATATTTCCAGTAGTAGCTTCCCAACGTATTTTGTTTAGGTTTAACAAAGATGTATAAAATTTAATACTCATTTTTAAATAAGCTATGGTTTACTTTATCTAATATGCCTACGTATGTAAAATTTTGTATATTTTTATAAGTAATTTAATATATTCATGTACTGCATTGATAGTCAATACATATTTTAATGCTTTATTATAGCCTCGCCTTAGGTTTATAAGTAGCCTTGCCGTTACCACGGCTCTTGTAGAAAATTTTTGTAGAATTAAGTAGTGAACAAGACATAAACCTTCGCTCTCTTCAGAAAACTGGTTTACAAAGTTGCACCTTCAAGACCAGTTTGAAGTTCGCCCTGACTTATATAAATAGAACTACATAACTAAAACAGCTTCAATCAAAATCAGAGTCCTGTACCCCTAGTGTAAGTTACATTATAAAAACTTTTTTAGTTACGTTATAAAGCTCAATTTCTACGGGAAATGTGCAAAACGCCTCTAGCGAAAACTATCAGAAATCATGTTTTCCATAGAAATTGAGTTTCTTAACGCAACTAAAAAAGATGCGGTAATGTTGGGACCCTGTTGTGCCTTACAAGACTTAAGTGTGGTTCTCGGTGGAATAATGTTCGCGCCTTTGAGCTGTTATCGCCTAGTACTTGCTTAGTGATTTCAATATATTGACACTCGTAGATCATTGGCGATTAAGAGGAGACTCACAAAATAGTTTTCAATTATTGCAACGTTATTAAACGTTTTACGTAGGTACTTACCTAATACTTCAGGAATTTTAAGCACAGAAAGTCAAAGTTCTTTATTGCATCATTTTGTTGTTACATTGATGTTTTTCCGAATAAACGGACACAAACATGACCCACACATGCACATATTCCGCGTAACTGTAATGTTGAGCTTTTTTCTTATTTCTATCATTCTTCCTAAATAGGATTGGATGACTACGAGAAGCATTGGCCGTTGTTGTTAAATACTAAAAATTAGATATCAGTATTTCGTCGTGTCACGAGGACTTTGTCCAACTGTGGATGTCTCCGGACCAATCATGATGATGTCATGTATTCTTTTCTAACCATTAGATGGTTGTTATCAAGCGCTGCTGAGTGAGGGTACTGGATGACGGTGGATGGTACCTACTTTGGTACATTACGTTTATTCTTTATTCAAAAACAGATAAAGTGTAGTTATTTGTTTCTTCCTCTATTTACAGATAAATCTGAAAATAAATCTGTTTCTGTTCATTAGTCTTAAAAGTACAAATTGAAAAAAAAAAAACATACTTCAAAGCTGAAATACTCGTAGTTCTTTCAAAGTCAGTGTAGCTTTACATTACCTTCTGTTTTTTAATAAGTTAAGCCTTTCTTGTTCGTAAATAATGAATAGGTCTAATTTAACTTTGCCGCTTTTAAAGACTACAAGGGCCTTTTAAAATATACTTGTCTACTAAACAGCTAAGCAAAGATTTATTTAGATTTAGTCACGTTTTCTTGAATAAATGCGAACAATTAAACATCTTTAACTGAGTTTAGTTAAAACAAGGATTCTTCGGTGGTTTTTGTCAGATGTTACATTTGAAAGTGGGCTTATTAGCTTAGAGTTCCGTTCCGTACTCATGATTCGTGATTCTAATTATAGTTGAGTGTTTATTGGTTTTAGTTAAATAATAGAACGATAGAAGATACGAATATTAATTGATTGTATTTCACTTAGTATAAAAGATGATGCTTTTATTCATAGTGACGACATTATAGACGTGTGCTCTCTATAGACTGTAAAAATTAAACTGGTCACCAGTTTAATTTTTACAGTAACAACGCCGACCTGTAACAACGCTGACAGAAATGAGAATTATCAAACGATACAATTTTCCAACCTTTTCAGAAGCCCCGTGTAAATCTACAATGATTTGCTGTATCAGAACCATCAAGTCTAGACTTGCCACATACATCAACTCCCAAGCAGGAAAAGCATCTTAAATTTTAGCTTTGGAAGAAATCAGCCAATCGAAGACTAATCATGAAAATTTGAGACTAATAAACCCCCTTTGATTCATATATTATTGGAAATGAAATATACAATGCTGGTAAAATCTGAAGAATTAGATACACTATCTAGCATTAATACAGAAAATATGGATACTTAATCTTTCAATCATAAACTGAGTATTACTTTTTTGATTTCTAAGTAATCCTACCTATACTGTGTGACTGTAACTATGTGTCTACTGTACTGTACTGTAACTATGTGTCTAATAATATCTAATAATAATATGAACTGTGTTTTTTGTCAATGACACTTTTGGGCCACACTGTTTATATATTTTCTAATTCACACCTGCGTGCGTGACTGGTGTTCAAAGTTGATACAATAGCATATTCTATAAAAAATAGAGATATCATTATTAAAAGTTTTCCAATTAATCAAATTCGATCGCCAAATTCATGTCTGAACGTGGAACACCTCAATGATAAATAAATAATTCTTCACTTTAGAATATTCTCAAAATTTTGAAAATATTATTAGATAATCTTTAAATTACTAATATTATTATTCAATAAATGTTTTTCCCAATATAAAAATTAATAACATGGCAGCACTATTGTTGTCAACAACGTTATTGTCTGTTTCATGTGCGGCTACGCGATTGTTAAATCTACAGGTAAGATAATCTATTTTTTTTTATTTATTTGGAAAACAAACAGTCATTTACAATCATTGCTTAATTAAAAAGACATTTATAAAGACTTGTAGTTTCACTATTTGCCATATAAATAAAAAACTAACGTTTCCAACGAAACTAACGAGTATAAACTTTCAAAAAAACATATAAATATCTAGGTAATCATGCATCTTTCAAAATACAAAACTTATTCCTTATCTCAGCAATAGAACAATTAAATATATCAATATCTGATAATCTTTTGCTTTCATTGTATAACCTACAAGCACGCTTAATAAAGACATTGCTAGCATAGCACGTTCTGCTTCTAGGAACATGAAACAAATCCCTGTGGCGACATTGACGTTCACATCTGCGAGGTACTCTTAGATAATCTAAGACGTAATGCGTCGTTTTAAAAAATTGTAGAAATTTGTTTGATAAAGCTTTAAGGTAAAAACTTTTTATAAAAAAGAGCAAGTTGAGTGTGCAAAATATGAGGACCGCATTCTGTAAATAGATTTAAACTCAGAAAAGCTTGTAGATTGTGATTCTGAATGTGCCAGGATATTTATTGGTCCATTTTTCCAATTTTTCCTGAACCTCTGGGACAAGCGTACTGCCTTCTTCCAGTCATATAATTGCAATAAATCACGCTCCTTAAGAATGAAATAGTGTAAGAGGTTCCGGCTTTCCTGACTCCACGGAATCATGAGCTAGTGGTAAGCACTCCCCAACTCCATCCAGGTGGAGCATCTGTAGCTATCGAAGTCATGACGACGGATCTCACAAAGCACTGCTAAACCTCTCTTCAATTAAGAGGGGCAAAAAATTTATCGGATTTATCATGTAGAATGTTTTGCAGAGCTTTTTGATCTTATCCCACCCTCCCCTTTCTTGCTAAGGAGCACACGTCACGTCATCAGCCTATATACGTCCCACTGCTGGGACAGGCCTTCCTCATGGAGAAACACATGAGGAGTATGGGCCGTAACACCACCACGCTGGCCCAATGCGGGTTGGTGGGTAGAAACGGTCACAAATGCGACCGGGACCAACGGCTTAACGTGCCTTCCGATGCACGGAGGAGCTCGAGATCACAATGTCTTGGTCACCCATCCACGGCCTGACCATGGCGAAGGTAGCTTTGTTTTCGATCGAAGCCAAAGCGCACTGACCACTGCGCCACCGAGCTCCTAAGCGAGCGAGCTAAGGAGCACGTTTGCCCGCAATCCGGCATGCGTGCATTTACGGTGACCTCTTTGCCAGCGTGTACTAAGAGGTTCAGGGAATCATAATTTGTTCGTACATCTAGAGCATAAAATTCCCAACAAGCATACGTGTTTCCTTCCGCCTATAACATGGGTTCCTTCAAGAGAGGCGCGAAGACGCACCCAATGGGCCAGCAAGAAGGAGAAAGCTAGGGTTGCTGTTCTCTGTGGCCTTAGCAATGTCGGCAAATGGATCCTACTGCTTTCCATCAGGTGGTGTTGTAATAAAAAAAAATTCATCTTCTCGTCGGGATTGAAGTAGAAAAGCGAAGGTAAAAACATCATATCCTTGCGCAAAACAAACCAATCTGATCCATCATCAAAAGTTATAAACTGAATGTTAAAACTGGAATTGTTACGTCAGAAAGCAAAATAAAAATTGCTTCTTTCGTATAATAATATTTCAGTAGAAAACTTTTCTACTAAAAGATCCACGCACACACCGATTACCACCCCGTTAGGCTGTAATATTTCATTATAAACGACAAAAAGTTTGCTTATTGGCCATTTTTTATTTAATCTGATATTTAATTGGCAATTACAGATTTTATCACGTATGAATACTACTATTTTAGTTTTGGGGTCTTAACATAGCTGGCGAAATGTGGGTGTAAACACCTCTGCCTACCCCTTCGGGGAAAGAGGCGAAATTATATGTATGTTTGTGTATTTTAGTTTTACTTTTGCTGTCTAATAAATACCTACTTTGTTGTGTTTTGCTTTTATGCTACCGTAGATACTGTATCCAAACACTTATTTAGCTTCTAACTCTGCTAAAGTTAGTCAGTGAAAATTTTAAATGAGCTTTGTTCTTACTTCCAAGTGTGAAGTTCATTCATATTTAAGTCTTTATTTCTTAAGTGCTGTCTTTTTTAAAGGTTGCAGAATATTCCATGAATTCACTATCACATTATATTAAAAGAGAATTCAATATTTTAGAGAAATTGTTTATTCAGGAAACTCCAATCTCAGTCGGCGAAGTTTCTCTGCAGTACGACAAAAGTACGACAACGACTAGTGCCGCCTTGAACCCACCATTTTATGCAGATCCTCTGAACGAGGACTTTTCATAAAATAATTAGTTTCAGTTGAATCTATTATAGTGGGAAGTCTTGCTTTGTGAGATACGGTGCCATTACTCAACTAATCGCACGTTTGAATGCTTTTACCTGTCTGCATTAATAGTGTCATTTAAAAGCACAGCACCTTCGCATATAAGTCCCTACAAAGTGGTGCGGCGCGATCACGGTCGCGGCTGCAGGGCTGCGGCTGCTGTGCCGCTACTGCCGTGATCCGAATGCTACCTATAAGCAGTGAACATATAAATTATATCCCTTTGTTTAAGGTCGTGTCCAATTAAAGTCGTAATTTGCTTACACTGCGTAATTAATTAATTAAATTTCCAACGTAATAGAAAGCAAATTTATTTAGAGCTTTATGATTAGCTAATATGATTTCATATTTATTGAGTTTGCTAGCTATTGTTTGACAAATAAATTATGGAACGTAATAGTATTAAACGGTGGGTCTCAGAAATCAATTGTCTCTACAATTGGAATACAAAAGTTAAAGGGCCGAATAAGTAATTGGCAGGCCTATTAATAAATCTGAATACATAAAATATTCATTTCACAACCATTTCTTGATAGCTTAAAATGACACATTAAATGGGGATGAACCGTCATCATAAATCATTACAAGACTCGATTAATCTTAATTTGAAGGTTTTGTGATGCTCCACCGTTCAACTTTGGTTTGGGTGTGAATTACATCGACGAGCAATATTTTCTCTTTGGAATTTACAAGACAACGCTTTCAGGCAATGACTTGCGCTGTGGTGGTATAAATATTTGCGTATCGCATCAGGCGATGGCTTCCTTGACTTGTAGTGCCGACACGCAACCTTGTGTTATTATGGCACGTACTTCTTACTTAGAGCTTGAAGCCAAATGTTTTAATCGAATCAAATAGCGCACACTAAAGAATACATTGTACATGTTTACATTCGAGTTCATTCGACTGAGGCCATCGATTTTCTAAAATAGAGCGTTAGTGTTTACAGTATAGGGATCAGATTTTTTAGCGTGCAATAATTTTTATAAACAGCTTTGCCCGCGACTTCGCACAGTTAGAATTTAGGCAAGGAATCAAAAAGTAAAATGGAGACTTATTATACACGGTGAAGACTGCAATCAAATTCATGTATTTGCGTGTTGGGCGTCCAAACAAAGAGACAAAACATCTAAACCTAATAGTCCGAGGTTTTGCTCTTAAAGACTTTTATTCAACAACTAAATGTACAGACATTAAACTGTTAAAGAAAGCAATAGATAAAATCAATGAGATAAGAGTGATTAAAATTTTTACTTAACGACGAAAGCTTCGTTAAGCAAATAAAACTAGTATCTGTTACTTATTAAGGTTGATTTTTTTTATCCGTAGAGATAGTATACACAATAGTTAATTACTAGACCAATAGCGTCAACGGAAACGCCAAAATGTGTGCACCAGCTTGACAAATTGTTAAGCTTGCGATGAAAATTCGAAGCAATATACACCAGCCGCCATTTTCCTAATCCAAGCATCGTGTTCTGGTGAAATTGTCTATGATTATTTATCTTTAATTATATTTGGAAATTTGACTGTTGGATAAGCTGTCATATCACGAAATCATCATACCATATTTGAACCAACTGGTCAACCTGACCACGGATCAAAAACTGACCCTATGTCTTATCTCGCCTCGAACAACTTGATATCCATAAGACGTTTGAATTATGCAGTGTCACTTAACAGTATCAAATTTAGTGAAATTTATTCAGTTCTGAAGTTCTTTTATCAAAGTGTTATGCCAGTAAACCAAAATCAGCCGTATGAATTCAACCTCGCTAGTCTTAGGGTGTTACTAGACCAATCGATCGATTCCATCCGTCGACGATGATCGATAGGTCGCTAAGTTAAATAATAGGGGTTAAAGTATGAATTGGCCGTTTTTTTCTCTTTTAGTATTTTGTCTGTAACTATAAAGTTTCAGAGTATTTAAAAAAAATAATTACCTTCTCTTAAAATAGACCATATTTTTGAGCTCTTTTGATTTGTTTTGATAATTTGTTGTAGGCTTAATTGTGTTGAAATTGGACAACGTAGACAACTCTTTTTAAGTGCCTCCCGAATACATCATTTGATTTGCATTCACTTAAAAACGATATATAATTTTTATGAAGAGTGATATCACACATATTGCTAAAGCTTGTCAAATAATACATGCCAACAAATTTTATCTCTGAATTTGTCGTTGTGGAGAAATCTGAAAAAATGTTAGTATGCAAAATGCAGACTTCCCCAAAATTGCCATACAAAACGGCAATTTTATACTTTAACCCCTAATATATCTATTGCTATCAATCGACGTCGATTTTTTCATTTTACCATCGATCCATGTTCACGATCGATCGATTGGTCTGGTAATACGATTAATCGATTCTACAATCGATCTATGTTCTCGATCGATCAATTGGTCTGGTAACACCCTTACAGTTTTTTAAAAGATTAAGTTATAATGTTCATACGAACAATGGGATTTATGTTAATTAAGGGCATTAGAGAGCCTAGATATGAAGCCATTTCGGAGTGATTCCACACATCAAAGTTTGCTACTTAAATATTGTTTAAGGAATATGTAGTTTGCTTTATTAGCTTTGGAGCAATTAGCACATCACAGTTGCAAAATGAGCGCATAACATGCCATATGCGCGTTTTGTTTGAAAAAAAATTTTCGTGCGCTTAATTTTAACAAATAAATATAAATGTTATGATAAAGGTTAGGTAAACATATTTAAATCTCGATAACTGTTATTCCGGTAAAATTAATATTATTTTTTATTAAAACAAAATATACTAGATTATTTTCTGAATAGGAAAGAAAGAAAAAACTGACTGTAGATTAATTTATCAGCAGAATTACATTTGAAGAACCGTAGGTTTCTTAATCAACTTCGTAAAACACAACAAGTTAATTAGTTAGAAGGAGGAAACAAGCATAACTAGTTGTCTAACAGAATAGTTTCATACGTTTGCGAGTATTTGGTCTGCTTAACAAATTACGGTGAAAATTTTCAGGTACGTGTTACATTTAAATCGAACAAAGGAGTTGTCATGTGCAACGCGTTGGCTATTCGTAACGCTTGATACGAAACTAGTTTCGTTTCACATTAATACATTCAATGTAAACTGCTCGTAACTCTTGTCGAATTTATTGAAAAGCCTTTCTGACATAACGTGAGAGTTGGTGTTAATAATGATATGAATACAAAAGTTAAAGTTATGAAAGCAATACGTATTGTTGAGGAAGTTACATAATGTCCACAGATATTAGAATGTTACGGGTGTTTTTAGAGGTTTAGTTTTTTAATTAGCCACACTTTTTCTAGTTATTGTAAAGACAGTTGGTGGTTCATTTGAGTGCAGTACGTTTTGCTATTTTCATAATAAATACGAGAGAGTTTGGCGCCATTCAACCATGGCGGACGTGATTTTTATTTCAGTGATTTGTAATATTGTTTCAGAGTGGATCTTGTTGCGTAAAATCGGTGTTGTTTCGTGAAATAAGTGTAAATAATGATGAACAATTTGGAGGTTATTGAAATAAGCGTCAAGTGGTGTGAAAAACGATGAGATTTTTATCGTGGTAATTCACCTTATCAAACTAACATCACAGCGTCTGCCATCGATTTCTCTCCCATTTGCATTTAAATGCAAATACTAAATCAAATCAAATCAAAAATAATTTTATTTCATAGGCCAAGTTCGGCATTTAAAATCGTCAACATTTTACATTATTATGCAATTTACAAATAAATAGTTTATTATAAATTATTTTAAAATTACTGTATTAAATTAAACCATTGTATTAAAGTTCATTACCGCGAGCGCTTGTAACAAGTACATCCACAGGACAGTACTAGTACATCGTTGACTGTGGTTGTAATCGATACAAGCGGCCGGATTCCGAGAGTACGGCTTTTCATGAGAAGAACCCGGCAAGAACCTCATGAGCCACTTTTTTAAATAACCAATTATAAAAAAAATTGTCATTATATATTTAAATATATTTTTTCATTATTTCTTAATTCCTATAAGTCCGTCAAAATAACATGCATAAGATAACAGTAGTACATAACTATTTCCACACCATTTTATCTTCTAGATAATCTTGAATTTTGTAATAGCCTTTTTCATTAAAGTTTTTTAATATAAGGTTTAAATTTATGGAAAGGCAGTTCTGTTATATTTGGTGGGATTTTATTATAAAACTGTATACATTTCCCCATAAATGACGGATTTGTTTTACGCAGTCTGAAAACAGGCACAGTGAGTTTATTATGTTGGAAAATATAACCTCATCGATCCATAAAGATCTATTTTTTAAAACTTTTGTAGGAAAAAAGAGTGCTAGTGTCTAACTGAAAATAAAACACTATTTTGTCAACCGCGTAAGCGAATGGTTTAATTTCTATAATTTACTGTTTCATAATTATAACGGTTCATCTAACGTTTTCTGAACATCATGTTCTGTTTCTAGTATTTACATTATGGAAGTCGTTATTTTTCATGAACGTGTGGTTATGTTTATAAATATAAACAATATTATCAAAGATGTATTGGGAGGCAACAGTCAATATATCAATTTCCTTGAATAATTCTCCAGTGAGTCTCGTGGCTTAAGTCTCTAGATGGCTCGTACAGCTCTTTTTTGTAAAATAAAGATAGTCTCAATATCAGCAGCTGACCCCCACAATAACAATCCGTATGACATTACGCTATGAAAATAGCTAAAATAGACAAGTCTTGCCGTTTCGACATCAGATAACAGTCTGATTTTTTTAACTGTATAGGCAGCAGAGCTAAGTCTTTCTGCTAAGGTCAGTATTTGCGGATTCCACTGGAGGCGAGAATCTAGCGTAATTCCTAAAAATAGTGTAGAATGAACACACTCTAACACGTGTTCATTAATTTTTATTATTGTATCGACTTGTCTTACATTTGGTAATGAAAACTTTATGCATTTTGTTTTCCTCGCGTTTAAACATAGGTTGTTATTATTAAACCAAGTGATCACTTTACTAACGGTGCTATTAACATCGTCACAATTTTTTTCATATCTATCAATGTCAAAGATTAGTAAAGTATCATTTGCAAATAGTACCGTTTTACATAGATCTTTAGTATAATACGCCAAATCATTTATATATATTAAGAATAACAGAGGTCCTAGTATTGAACCTTGAGGTACGCCCATCAACATCGGGGTCCCCGAAGACTAAGCTTTATTAATAACAACTGTTTGACTTCGGTCGCTCAGATATGACTCTATTAATTTAAGTGAATTTACTGAAACACCATAATGTTTTAATTTAGATAATAAAGTTTTATGGTCAACGCAGTTAAAAGCTTGGGATAAGTCACAGAAGATCCCTACAGCATCTTTTTTATTCTCCCATGCATCAAAAACATGCTTCATTAACGCAATCCCGGCATCTGTTGTGTTTCTACCTTTAGTAAATCCGAACTGTGAATTATGAAACGATTTGTTTAGTGTAAAGTGAGCTAATAGCATATTTTTTTCAAATATTTTGCTAAGAGATGGTAGAATTAAGATAGGTCGAAAATTTGTTGGATCACTCCTATTTCCTGCCTTAAAGAGAGGTAAGATTTTACTACATTTCATCAAATTTGGAAATACTCCCTCATCAACGCAGTTATTAAAGATAAGAGTCAAGAGTGGAGCTATAACATTTATTATAGATTTAATTATTGTGACGGAAAAACTCCACAGGTCTTCTGTGTTTTTCATATTTAGTGATTTGAATGCTTTTAATACAGTATTAGTATCTATTTTTCGGAAATTAAATACTCTATCACATTTCTGAACACATGACTTTAATAACTTTATAGATTGATCAGTATACGAATTTAGATCACTTGTAATTTTAACAGGTATGTTAGAAAAAAAAGACTCGAATGTATTTGCAACCTATTTATCGCTATTTATAATTGTACTCTTCATGTTTATTTTATATCTTTTATCACAAATTTTTGCCTTGCCAGTTTCTTGGTTAATTATTTTCCATGTAGTTTTTTTTATCATTGGCATGTTTTATCTTATTACTAATGAAGTTAGCTTTAGCTATATCGCATACTTTTTTAAATGTTTTGGAATAATTCATAACATAAGAAATAAAAACCGGATCAGAGGAGATTGATTTCTGAGAATACAAATCATATATTTTTTTCCTACTTATATGTATAACAGGTGTAGCCCAGTCACTAAATTTCTTTTTAGAATTTATAGAGAAACTCCTGCCTTATTTGGTTAAACAAGTCTGCATATAGTTTATTGGGGTCATCATTATATTTAAGTTCCGCAAGTCTATTTTCAATATTATTTTCAAAATTCTTCATGCAACTGTCTGAAATAGTTCTAAGCGTGATTTTTCGAAAACTGTTAACATGATGGTGCTCGTTAGTAAATTTTTGTTCACTATGATCCGAGTTCACACAATGTATAATAGATTTATGAAGTATCTCACAGTTACAGAAAATATTATCCAAGCAAGTAGCTGTTGTGGGTGTAATTCTCGTAGGTTCAAAAAAGGTGTTGTATAGATTAAATGATCTAAATAAATAGATTAACCCATTCGAGTAATTGTTTGATATTAAAATGTTAATATTAAAGTCGCCACAAACAACTATCTTCTTGTTTTTGTTACAAATAGTATCCAGTTATTTTCCATAGCAGATTCAAACAGACCATAGTTTCCAGATGGGGAACGTGACATTTTCAAGTATTTACCAGAAAAGCCTTGAATATTTTGATGGACTATATTAATCTTGTTTGATTTTATTCATAGATATTACTTGCCAGAGACTGCCTCTGTTATCTTAACTACTAATTTAAATTATTTGGTATACATTTTAATATACCTTTCAAATTGTCAATATTTAAAAAGAAATTAAATACCTCAGACATGGTTGTTCTCTGTTGCTCCGTTCTCTTTGCCTTCCTTACATAGGCGAATTTTACAACAAATCAAAATAAATACTCTTACATAAGAACAACGCCTGAAAGTTATGTAATTTAATTTTGAAAATCATGGTTAAATTTTTTAAACTTACCGTGCGCTTAGTCCATTTTACGGTCGACATAATCGTCCATCTGAGCGTTACTCTGTGAAACGTAGTCTAGTTGATAATACGCATCCAAAAAGATGTCAGATAAGGCGAACAGAAGTTACTCATGCTGTGGAGCGTGGTGTTAAAAAGCGAAAATCAATTTTCTGCGGGAAATATTCGATGAACGCATAATTTACCGTGAACTGGCCTCTGTGATCGTGTAATCTAACGCCTATGGATTATTTTCATCGAAAATATGTGAAGGTCTACACAGATTAAACACTTACGTTGGACCACTTGGAAGCCAAAATAAGCCGCGTTATTGCAAACAGGGAGCTAGATGGCGTAGTGGTTAGTACGCTTTCGATTGAAAACAAAGCTACCTTCGAGATGGTCAGGCCGTGGATGGGTAACCAAAACTTTGTAATCTCGAGTTCTCTGTGCTTCGGAAGGCACGTTAAGCCGTTGGTCCCGGTCGCTATTGAGACTGTTTTTATCCACCAACCCGCATTGGGCCAGCGTGGTGGTGTTACTGCCAATACTCATTATGTGTTTCTCCATGAGGAAGTCCTATGCCCAGCAGTGGGACGTCTGTAGGCTAAGGAGAGCATTGCAAATAAACGGCTCTTTTTGCTCGAAAATTGTACTTCCCGATTACGCTTCATTTTTACCATTCGTGGTAACTGTATGACCTAAATCATTTATAAACAAATAGCATAAAATTATATTTAAAAAGAAACCAATAACATCAATTTTTATGTTTTATTTCATTTTGTTTGTGGAATAGGTTGATTTACGCCCGTTGTAAATCACATATTTTAATTTTAATTTTATAGCTTTGTTATATTGTTTTCTCTGAAGAATCAATGATTGTCGCGTAAATGAATTTTTAGCAAATTACGCTCAGAAATTGTAAGTGGAACCAAAGTGAATCATTTGACCCAATATCACAATTAAAACGGTATCAATGTCGCGCGGACCCAAACTCCGACAGATAAGAACAGACTCGGAGATTATTTTAAATAATATTAAAGTGAGTAACAAATTCTAGCGATCGGCGTGATTCGACAACTTTTCGAAGTTAGCGCCGAGTTGGAGTTCCCAGTCGTGTTTCTCAACCTTATCGTCCGCGAAGTAACAAGCCGAGATAAATGAAGTTTAGTTGCTCTTAATTTAATGGTGGACGGAAGTTTGGGCGACGTGACCGGACGGCGGGAACCTTGCCCGTCAATTATTACGCAATTATTAATAACATCCGTACGTAGCCGGTGGAAGTTCAAGGAACCGGTAAATCTATTATGGAACAAATGCACTTGATAAATTGTTCGAAACTTCGGAGGAAGGAGTTATATTTTTGTTCTTGATATTTGTGCTTCACTCTCTGCGGTTATGGTTTTTATTTTTATACATCTATAAAAAATGCATAATATTCAGAACAGCGTTAAACATTATTTTTAGCCTAATCTTAAAGGATGTTCTAGTTCAAGTAGCCGCGCCTCTTTTCGTTTGCAGGTAGAAGGGAACACGTATGTCCTGGTAGTGAATTCTAATTGTGGGTTTAGCGATAGTGAAGTCAGTACATGAATTTCTTTTCTGTGTACTGGGATAGTGGTCACAGTAAAATGGTGGTCAAAAGTACGTGGTCACAAGGGTGGTAAGAAGGAAAAGGTGTAACGGGGAGAATTTTCCGTGGTACTTATCAGAAAGCGCCGTTTATTTCTTTTTGCGAATAGTTTCTTCTTTCGTTTCTTTATACTTTTATGAATGTAAGTTCGATGTGCCGTTTTTCTGGGAAACAAAACAATTTAAAAAAAAAATAAGGAAAGGTTTTTTGCTGATATAAAACAGTGATGAATAATTTGACGATGAACTGAAAATCGATAAAAAAATCTGTGTACTAATAGAAACCCTTCATAAGTAAGGTAATATTGTACATTCGCCTTGTAATTGTCAATACAGATTGTGCGGATGTAAGTTCGTCTATAACTTTTTTGCCTACGTGTTGAAGTTGTTTTCTCAAAAAAAGAACTGAAGAAAAGAACTGTGTGTGTATTGTTTTTTATATTGATGAAACAAAAAAAAAAGTATAAATATTACATAACTCCAAAGATCTGGCTAAGTGTCTTGACACTTAATGGCGAGCACAAAAAACGAACATTTACTTACAATCTTAAATCAGAGTAAATTAAGTAAATTAATCATCCAATCAATTTAATTTGACTTACTTTGTCTGCCGCAAGATTCCATTCAAAACTCGAGAGCAATGCTTCGACTAATTCGATTACGAGCAAACCTAGACTGTTTTGCTTTAGAAATTAAGCAAGCATACTTCAGCGTAATAAAAGTCCGAGAATAGAGTAATATTTCGTAGCAAAATGCTTTTAAATTGTAAAGTCTGATTTTATTACAGTTTTGTTAGTTCCCATAAAATAATTGCTAGTACGAGTACGAAGGTCAAAGCTCTTTTGTTGTATTCCGCGTATTCAATTTCTTTTTTGATCTATATCACAATACATATATCAATTCTAAAATAAAGATTACCCCGACATTGTGTTGTCGGTAACAACGGAAATTTAACTCTACCTAACTACTTCACATTTTTGCTTCGTAAGAAAAAAAAATATATTTTAAAATTTTGATATTCTATCTATACATGTAATAAAACTGTAGAGGTTGAATGTCTGTACCTACTTTAAAAAAAAAGGGAGAAAATAAAAGGGGAAACTTTTTTTTTTAATTCCGGAAAATTAAAGGGTCCCCGTGGGATAGTTAAAAAACATAGTAACAGCGGATAAAGTCGCGGGCACCAGCTAGTCTTATATTAATGTCATGTGGCAGTAAATATTATTTCTGAGGTAAATAAATTAAGTATATCGTTTGGAAAGGCAAACATTTATTTGGTAAACACAATATTAGATATTTACGATTGCAGACTGCACGCAATTGCATGCTAATGCGACCTTTCGCTGTGACTTTTGCCACTTCTTGTAACATAATTGTGAATAAGTAAGAATTTTATGCCACAATTCTGTTATTGTGTTCGACGATTTTAATTAATTTGTTAACAAACATAGTAACTAAGTAGGTATGCAGTTTTTACGACACTCTACCGTGTTTTTTAAAGAATTTTTATCGTAGATAAGTTCAGTATCGCAGTTTCGAAGCAGTTTTTATAGCATTAAATAAGCTGTTACCAAAGTTTGACGTGGGAGAAAATGAAATAAGAGTTTTAATCAAAAACAATTTTATAAAAAGCACCTGTCGGTTTAAAGCGTTTAACTTTTTAACAAGCTTATCTTATCCCTGGATATCTTTTAAGAAGAAATACTAAATTTACATCGTTGATACCTGAAAATGGTGGTCAGTTCGATCAAGACTCGTAAAACTGAACAGAAAAAGGTACTAGAATATCTAATCTTCGCTCTACAGCATAGTTGAACTTAAGAACTATAATAAAAACGTTTCGCAGAACGGCTTACAGCTTATACTAAGAGGGGCTTAACAGTAGTGGTGCTACCAAGAGAATTTACTTTTATGAGAGTTTTATTTCTTATGTTTAACTAATTTAGTTGTTGGATCAATAACTAACACATGTTAATTGTCAGTATATGTAATGCATTACTTGCTGCTTTGCTAACTTATTTATAATAGCATCATTTTGCTTCTTCTCTGTCGCTATGTGCTATTAGGTATCATTCGATGTTTGGTGGAATTTGAGACAAGACCTTCTCAAGTCTTCGTAACCATAAAAAACAACACTAGGTATAAAAGAACAACGAGAAAGATATATTTTGATTTTATTTGCGTCTAAACGTATTATCAAGCTTATCTAGGTGATCCTTTGAATAACAGAACACCACGGTCGAGACGCAGCATTAGCGAAGAAGGAGTTTTTCTTTTAGTTCTTTAAGAGTTCAAAATTAACCATTACAACCAAGATTCTTTACTGCTTTAAAAACTTTTTGCAGCTTCAGATGATCCTTATACTAATTACATTTTGGGTTCTGATTGCTACAAATTCGACTAGCGTGTTGGCGCATTCCTTGAATTTTATTTATATTGGAACATCTATTCTATGACACGTGTAGGGTAGCTAGCTAACATCGTGCACTACGTTTGTTCTAAATCCTTTGTTAATCGGTAAGATTATACTTGTATACCAAATAAACTTAATTTTCGTTTCAAATATTAATGCCTTTAAGCGCGTCGCCTCTAGAGATTATAAGTAAAATAATTACTGCACAGTGAAGCTTACTAAAGACCTTAGGTTTATGTATGAGTTTTAGATTATAAATGTCATGGAAGCGAAATAAACAAAACTATAATCATTAGTGTTTCATGTATTATGATAAAATTTGTACCAACCCGCACGTGGCCAGGCGTGGTGGTGTAACGGCCCACACTCCTTGTGTGTTTCTCTATGTATGAAGGCCTGATCCCAGTAAAATCGTTAGGCAACACAAAATCTACGAGGGTTCTTTTGTTTACAAATAACTCTGTAAGTAAAAGCTTGTACTAATCACGATGACGAAATTTTACGGTGAATAAAGTGCTCAAAGTCAAACCCGAACAATATAAATTTAATAAAATTAATTATAATTTAATTTGTACATGAAACCGGTTTCTACAGCAAATATTTATCTTTGCGATAAATTAGACCCAAAACTTTTGCATAATAATTCTACCTACGAAACGAACGGCAAGCATTTTCATTCGATAAATTCAAACATGTCAATAATACCTACCTATTAAACATGAAACCCGAAGCTGGCTATAATGAAATAAAAAACCAAAGAGCAAATACTTATTGAAGGCACTTAAACGACTTACAGAATCTTATAATAATATTCCTTTGTAGTTTAAGCGTATTTAAAGAAATCAACCAATTTTTTTTCATTATTCTTCGTTAAACAAGTTTGGGTATGTAAAGTTGAAACCGCACCGAAGTACTTTTCACTTTGCAAAGAGGCAACCAAGAAAAGGTTTTGCTTTAAGAAACTATTCGATGTAGTCTCACTTCGAGGTGCATTCCCCGTAAATAAGGTGTTTTGCGCGTCTTTAAATCACGGAAATGTTAATATTACAGGTTCTGGAAAAATATTCATGTTGAGCAATAAGGCCAACCTTATTTTGAAACAGAACTTTAAGGCGGTACCTCTTTTACGTCTATAACGTTCGGAACATAAAATAAGAAAAACGTTCGTACAGTCGCAAATAGAACGTTTTCATATTTTGAAGTCGTACCATACGAAAGTGCGACAGTTACGTATTTTATATTCAGTGTATTTTATGGAGTGATAACAAGAAACAAATTGTAACAAATAAAATAAGATACTCGTATAGATACATATGGGAAGTACAAATAACCAATAAGATTACATTCATTATCAGATGAAAAAAATCTAAAAATAGCATTTCAATGTACGTATACTAAGTTCCATTACTGCTATTCCCAAGGCTTATGTTTATAGTTTTAAAATGTAACTTCGTTATAATACGTATTTCACACGCAACGGAATAGAGGCTAAAGTACACTGTGTAAAGAGTGTTGTGTTCCGACCGTTATATATTAGTCAGGTACTCTGTCTTTTGTAAATGTAGCTCGCACTTTGCTCTCGTTAGTGTTTAATTGTGCCGGCTTTGTTACCACTTACCTGCAGAGCGGCTTATCTTAATCGCCGCCGTGTGATGGGAATTGCTAAGAGTGGTGTTTGTACATATTAATGTGCGCTAGCGAAAGTGCTGTGAAAGCAACCTAGGAATATAAACTTACTTAGATAAAAAGATTTCGTTGTGGATAAAAGTAATTGAATAAATATTACAGTTATTTGCGTCGGTGAGGGTAAGAGGAGTTCAGTGGCTTGCTTGTTCGTTTGAGCATTGAAAGCAAGCCAACATTCGCCATGGTGGCCAATCGTTCACCAAAATCTCTCAAATTCTTCAGAAGGCACGTTAAGCCGTTGGTTCCGGTCACTATCGCAACTTTTTTATGCATTGAGTTCCCGTGGCGGTTCATATTTACATAAATTCTCTTCATGAGTTTCTCCATACAAAAATGCTTGTGCCCATGTGTTGTGAATGTCGAATTTGATATTCAACATCGATTTATGACGACTAAAGAAATATGAAACTTTTTAGAACTGTCAAACAAGTCGAATCCACGAAAAACTATATTTTGAATAACTATAGAATCGAGACAGATGGATTGCCCTTTCTAATGGAGTAATCGACCCGAAGTGCTCAGAGGTCGTGGGTTCAAGCGCCGCCTATGGCGCTCTATTTCCTAGCCTAATACTAGCGTGGGTATTCCTTTTTTTTATCAATTTTATGCATAAAATTTGCATGAAAATTGTATCTGTAGCATGTTTCTACAACATTTTTAAACAACATTTATAAGAAAATAAAAAAGGATTCGTATATTTTAAATAATTTTGGTCTTTTCAAACATACATTTTGCTGTACTTTTGAATGGTGTATTAATCTTTCTCCTATAAAATTAGATTTTGTAACATAACATTTAAAAATGTTCACATAGGTCGAAAACGTTAACGGTAGTAAGTGTTTAAAACAAATTTCCTTTTGTACTTAATTTCGACAAGGAATTGTAAAAATTTTCTAGCATATAATAATACTAGGTTTTGCCCGCGACTTCGTCCGCGTAGAATAGTTACTTTGAGATTGCTTTTCAACACTGAAATATTTTTTCAAATTAGAAGAGTAGCCTCAATTGGTGGAATTAAAAATTTACTCCTACTTATATTAGAAGCAAAGCTCATGGTGGCGTAAATTTGTCCTTCATTTTTCTGAGAGGCGTTATTTAATATTTTTTACATTCACCAGCATGGCACCCGTTCCCATGGGAGCATCGGTATAAAAGGTAGCCGATGTCTTAGGTTCTAGACTGAACCAACTTAACCAAATTTCGGTTAAATTGGATCAGTTATTTTGACGTGAAAGCGAGAAAGAAAGACAGACAGAGTTACTTTCGCATTTATAATATTAGTATGGATAAATAAGTTCACAAAGCGAGTTCGTAAGCTCTTTGTAAATGCCTATATTTTTTCAAGTGTAGGTTTCCCTTATCTTTAAATGTATAAGACAGATTTGAAAGTTGTGAGGGAAGGAAAATATTTTGTAACCATTGATATTTCTTTGTTAACTACCTACGTTTAAATACTGTTCACAAAGTCTTAAATTCTGTACATTAAAGATGTTCAAAGTCAGGTCTTGTTGAAAAATATTCATTAACATAAAACTGAAATTTTATTTGACTTATTCTCATTCTTTCAGTGGCTGTAGACGTGACAGAGCTTGAAAGTATCACCCGTGCCTAGAGATTCTTCTGCGTGACCTAAAATATTAGAAAAATTTAGCTCGCCTTCCGAAAGCCTACAATGTCGATCCTTTGTAATATTTGTCACCCATCAAAATCAAAACGAAAACTGCTGAGCCTTTGAATTGAAAGAAGCATCTGGTATTATCATTAACCTAACTAGATAAGAAATTAAATCCTAGAAGGTGCAGCTATAATAATATATATAAGAGTTAGATACGTTAAGATTTTAGAACAAGAACAAGATTGAAACAGGTGACTAATTAACATTGTGTTTATTCAAAATATAAATTCAAAGGATTCTTTGTATAACAAAGCGAGATACTGAAATAATTCAAGTATATTTATTGTTAACGCACGGGAAACCATAAAATTTTTATGTGAACGAAGCGCTTACATTGTTTCCTAATTTCTTTGTATTGCTTGTGATATATTAATACATATTTCCATAACATTTTATTTATGCAAAAGTTTGCGGTTTTTTCATTGAGGCTGTAATGTGCTCTTATGGGCTTCCTCTTCACGCTTATTTCACCTTCTCTCTCTCTCTCTGTCTTCAGCCCACATTAGTCCACTGCTGGACATAGGCCTCCCCCAATTTGCGCCATTTTACCCTATCCGCGGCCTTCTGCATCCAGCATCTTCCTGCAGCGCTTCGCAGATCATCACTCTATCTCGCCGGAGGGCGTCCCACACTACGCTTACCGAGTCGCGGTCTCCACTCAAGAACACGTCAACCCTTAATTATTTCCCCTTAGGGGACCTAAGGGGTTATGCACCTAACACTGTGCTCTATGCATGTTTATCATGCACAGAGCACAGTGTTAGGTCTTAATACAAACATCTTCACACGTGACGTTAGTTTTGGTGACTTTTTTATTAGATTTCTAAATCACTAGTGAATTTTCAGGAGATTCTTACCGAAAATATCTACTTAGGTACATCTTTTCATACGATATGTTATTTTTTCAATTATTTTTTCTTTTAGTTAGGTAATCACTTCCTAAAAGGTTGCTACAAACAAAACTTTATATCATATCTATTATATTATTGTGTCGTATAAGCTACTTATAAGCAGTAACCTATTATAACGCGGATCTTTTGTCGTGATCTGTGTGAGACGGTGCAACGGACGTTCAAGACTCTAAGCGGCTTAAGACCTAGATCCTAGTACAATAACAAACTCTGGCATTTACGGCTTATACTATTATGTTTCGTCTATTTTTAACGATATCTTTAAGAAAATATAGGTACCTTCTACGTTCTTAAAGAATATTAATACTTGATACATCTATTGTAACATTGTGAACAGGTTTTACAAGCTTATTTCTTGAGGTTATCGAAATTTGTGGAAAAAACGTTTGTTTATTGAGTTACTTAGAGCACTACAATAAAACACGGCAACAATAAGATATATTTTTTTTTAGAAATATCAATTTTTTAAAGAGGCAGAGTCATTGGACATCCCAGATCACTGATTCAGTTCCAGCCTATATATAATATGTTGGGGGAAAAGTTTCTTCGCATTTTTTTAAGAAAATTCAAAACATTATTTAATATAGTTTATTTACATTTAACTATAGTATGTAGGTACCATTTTTTTCGATAACTTTTTGCCATCTTGTAGGTAGGGACATGATCCCATTGCTATAGAAATTTTGGGACTTCTGGTCAAAATACCGCGACAAGTGGTTTTGGCAGTCCTCTCGTGATGTTAACCTGACACTGCCTAAAGAATTCTGAAGAGACCGAAACAGGTGGAAATCTGAAGGTGCAAGGTCAGGACTATACGGCGGATGCATAAACACCTCCCAGCCAAACTCTCTTAATTTTTGCTGAGTGGCTAAAGATGTGTGAGGTCTAGCGTTATCATGATGAAAAACCACACCCCTTCTGTTGATTAATTCCGGCCGCTTTCTCTCAACTTCTTGCTTTAATCTCATCAGTTGTTCGCAGTAGAGTTCAGAATCGATGGTACTGCCTGGTGGTAACAGCTCATAATGAATAATGCCCTTCCAATCCCACCACACACACAGCATCACCTTGTTGCGAGTTAACCCGGGTTTAGCCACAGTCTGTGAAGCCTGACCGGCCTTTGACCACGACCTTTTTCGCACGTTCTTGTCGTACGTGATCCACTTTTCATCACCAGTTATCAGCTTCTTCAAAAATGGTTCGGTTTCATTACGTCGTAATAAAGAATCACAAATGAGTACACGGTTCATTGGGTTTCTTTCAGTGAGCTCGTGAGGTAGGTACCCAAATTTCGAGCTTTTTTGTGTACCCAGTTTTTTTCAAATGCGCCAAAACTGTTTTGTGGTCAATTCACAGTTCTTCAGCTACGTCGTAACTACTGACATGCCGATCTTGCTCCACTTTTTCAAAAATGGCATCCATTTTATCTGTAATTGGGCGACCAGAGCGACGTGCATCTTTGACATCAAAATTTCCGGATTGAAAACGCTTAAACCAAATTTGTGCTACTCTCACAGACACTGCACTAGGTCCATAAACATTGCAAATTTTTTTCGCGGCTTGCGTTGCATTTTTACCTTTTTTGTAGTAAAATTTTAAAATGTATAATGTAAATAGTATAGCCAAAGAGATTTTATTACAAGTTTATACATACTATAATGCGAAAAGACTTTTTCCCCAACCTAATATAATATATATATATATATATATATATATATCAGTTAATTGTGAATAAAGCATTCTTTAAGGTGTTAACAGCTATATTTAAGCTCATGTTAAAATCAAGCAAACGATATTAAAAAATAAGTTATAGTGAACTTTTATTGAAGCATATTTTTAGCATGACTAGATTCCCATTTCCAAGTGAAAATACTTTTACGCTTTTAGATATATAATATACACCAAGTGGATATCCACTCGATAGTACTTGGCTACAATGGTTTAAGCTCTTGAAGTGATTATCATAATGAATACCTATTGTGAATGTAATGTGAATTATTCAATAGAGTTTATAAACGAAAAATTATTAGAAACAAAGACAATACCTCTTATTACATTCTTTTTACTTTTCTTTATCTTCACCTTTTTAACGAAATATTTCGTTTATTACCGATTCGTGTTACTTGGGGACTTCACATTCAGGAATAAAGGCGTGATGGTATGTTTTTTGTTGTATTATCGTTTGTGTCACACGGAAGATGTTATTTTTAAGACCGACTTTGGATTTCAATAGTCAAAATTATGGACGTATCTTTCTTAATCCTTTTCGGGCCCTTTCATATCGACCTGCTATTGAAAGTATTTTCTTATCTTATCTCTTCCCTTAGGTGCTGCAAAAGGTGACTAATGGACTTAGAACTGCAAAACCATCCAATAGCTTATAGCGGCGACAGGCTAACAACCTGTGACGCTGAGTGCAGTCTGCATATATTTTTATTAAGGACCGCTTTTGCGGTGTTTTTGCCTAGTCTCTGACTAACCCCTAGGAAATAATAGTCATGATTATATGTTAAAACAGAACTTTGAGTTATTGCAAAAACGTTTATTTTTACGTTTGACTTCTTTTGTTATTGAGAATGCTCGAGAGGATATTCAAACGCGCTGCTCTTGTGATGTACTCTTCGGCGGTTCGGCGGTCAGGCAATGGATCCGCCCGGTCGGTGGGAACGGACACATGCAAATTGACACAATAGTTAAATCTAAGATTTGTTGCTAAGCAATCAACGTTAATTTGATTTCAATGGGCTAGTTGACCCTTTTTTTGGGCCACAAATGACTCATTACTGTAAAAAATTATATAATTTGAGGCCTTTATCTCTTTTAAATTACGTTTTTGGTTGACAAGCAAAAACGCTGTCGGCCATGATAGTCTATGAATTATCTGTGCCGTGAGGTCACGATTTTGGAAAACAATCAATACGCATGCGTGACACAGGCTTACACAGTCGGCAGACATCGTGATTGGTTGCGACTGGCGTCTGACGGATTTTGACCATGGGTAGTAATTGTTTACATAACGCGTAATTTCATCATTTTCACGAACACGGCGGAAAGCGTTTTTGGCAGATTTAAAAAGTAAAAATAAAACATGTTTAAATTGAATTTATACAGCAATCCCATATTTATATTTATGGAACTTGGTATATTTCGGAAACTTGTACCAAGTACTAAAATTCTATTTGGGGTCGGGGCAACACGTCTTCTGCTTCCACTCTCTTCTCAACACTCACTCCCATCCTAATCATATCTTTCTTTGGTCTTCCCGGTCATATTTTAGTTAAAAAGTGATTTGTCACTTTCATTCTAATTTAGTTTTGTGTTTGAAAGAAGAAAACAAAACACTCTGTAACTAAAATAGGTTTATAAAGACTTTATAATTTTTTATGAATAACACGGTAAATCTATAACTGTCTTAAACATTCAATTCAATGTGAATTAAACATTATTTTCATATTAATGTTGATATTAGTCAACTACTTAGCCTATTATTAAAAATTACAGCGGTTCGTTCTTAGATAAAAAACATTATTGGTTCCATCACCGAATATGAGGTAAATATTAGGTCCTTACCTATGGAATTGGTGTTTTGTATGGAGATTTCGGGGATGTCTGCATTTTACATACTAACATTTTATCAGTTTTCTTCACAACGACAAATCCAGAGATAATAATATTTGGCATGTATCATTAGACAAGCTTTAGCAATATGTGTGTGAACACGCTTAATGAAAATTATTCATCGTTTTTATGTCAATGCAAATCAAATGATGTATTCGGGAGACAGTTAAAAATAATTGTCTTTGTGTCTAATTTTAACACAATTAAACTTACAAAAAATTCTCAAATTAAATAATACGAGCTCAAATATATGGTCAATTTTTAGAAGAGGCAATAATTTATAAGACTGTTCTGAAACTTAATAGTTACAGACAAATTGCTAAGACAGAATAAAAACACCAATTTCATAGGTAAAGACCCAATATTATATTTTTTTACTGTAAGTAATTGTGTTCACGGAAGACCAGTGCTCCGTGGCATTTGTCTCTTGTTCAGAACCTACAATACCCCTTAATTACATGTTATTGTTCTATATTGTCTCAATGCATGTTGCCTTTGTAATATTGTAACTATATTTATTCAGCTTGTCAAACGAATGCGACGGTGGACTTATATTGAAATAGGTTCAATATAAGTCCACCGTCGCATTTGTTTGACAAGCTGAACAAGGTAACAATGCAATCAAAATGAGAATCCTTAACAAAGTAGGCATTTTAATATTTATTTAAAGCATTGATTTTAAAATTATTTTTGTTCGCTGAATATACATTTAATTTTTTTCTTTCAAAGTAACTAGCAATGACTGCAGATTTTAAAATGTTAATTTTTATTTGATTAACTCATTCGCATTAAAAGAAAGAAATAATAGCGAACGTGATTTTTTAATTTGCTTTAGCGACTACACAAACATATAACGCGATGTGTCGAAATTCCCAAAAAATAAAAATAAAGACATATTTTTCGGAAATTTATCTAAATTGAAATTTAGATGCCACAATGCTACAGGCAGATTGAGTTATGTTTTTATAATCTTGTTTCGTATTCCAAAACGAAATCAGGGATGCATTTTAATATTTCACTGAAATTTATTCAAATTGTAACTTTAATTCAACTCCGTTCTCAGCATTCTTTTTATGTCCCGTGTTGCTCCGGGACACAAAAAGAATGTACCAACTGCTTTTCTTGCCTAGCATGTCGTAAAAGGTTACTAAGGGCGTATTGGGTAGTGGGTCTGTGATTGTGTAGCCGATGAGCTAGCCGCTTGTTACTACTCTTTCACGATTTTTCATCTGACCAAACCCAATTTTCGTATGGCTAAATGTGTTCTTGAGGAATACAGTACTCCTTGGACTCTGTCTACCCCTACGGGGATTACAGGCGTGATTTTATGTAAGTTCTCAGCCTATATACGTCCCAATGCTGGGCACAGGCCCTCCTCATGGAGAAGCACATGAGGAGTATGGGCCGTGACACCACCACGCTGGCCCAATGTGGGTTGGCACAATACGCATACAATTAATTTCAGACCAATATAATCTGCTGGGGTTAATTATAAGCCAAACAACAAACAGGCTATACAGTCAGGAAAAATGTCAACACCTCTGCACACATATCCGGTGATAGCAGCGTGATTAAATTGTATGCGTGGTTAAATGGTACTATTTTATTTTCTGTATATCAGAGGGAACCATTATTATAAAACCAAGCTTTATTTAATCATGTGTCTATACATTCACCATATTATTCATCAAGCTATAAAGTTCAACAATGTTGAAGCAGACATGGTTTCAAAAAACCCAATTCTATGTTTGAAATGTGACATATCTGTCAAATTACATAACCTAAGGAAAAGTATGATAACAACAAAATGGGGAACGATAAACAGCTGTTATTTTGTGGCACTATTTCTATCACCGCTGTGGAAGCGAAAGATAAATAGTAATTAAATCTGTCATAAGTAAGGAAATCTTATGCATTGCTTATAATTTAATTAGCTGATTAGCTAATAATATATATTTGGTTATAGCACTACTTTCTTTTTCTCTTCCCTCCCCTTCTACTGAACGGATAAAGTGATTTGAATACAATATACATATGAATACAATTTATTATTATTATTATTATTATATTATTATCAGGCAGGCAGTTGGTGCAACTGATAATGCCTGTATCTAAATATACATTATTTTTTTTTTTTTTTTTTTTTTGTATTCTCCAGCCTGTTTTTAAATTGGTTGGTGTTTTCAGCAGACACTATATCCTGTGGGAGTCTATTCCATGCATCGACTACTCTGTTAGTCAAAAAGTGACGATGGGGATTGTTCTTTGACGGCTTAGTGCTGAGCTTTAGGTGGTGTCCTCTTAAGTGAGCATTGCTGTTACGTGTGTAAATTCCATCTATCCCTTCAACGTCATAGTGGCCATTCAATATTTTGTAGGTCTCAATCAAATCACCACGCTCTCTGCGACTTTTTAAAGTGGTTAGATTTAATGCATCTAAGCGCTCCTCATAAGACTTTCGTTTCAAAATTCTAGGGACCTTAGTGAAGCCACGCTGTACTTTCTCTAAGAGCTCAATATCCTTGACAAAGTATGGACTCCAAACTTGAAAAGCATATTCTAAGATAGGTCTAATAAATACCTTGTAAATTCTGAGCATCATGTCTGGTGTCAGAACACCAAAAGCTTTTCTAACAAGGTATATCATGCTCTTAGCTTTTTTAGTAATAGTCATCAGGTGTTCTTCCCATTTCAAATCCTCTGTTATTTTTACTCCTAAATCGGTTTGTACTTTGACGTCCACCAAATGAGCGTTATTTAGATTGTAGTTCAGGCGAGGGTTTCGGTTACCAATATGCAGTACAGTACATTTAGAAGCATTTAATTTTAAGAGCCATTTCTTAGACCAATTTGCTATTTTATTTAAGTCTTCTTGTAGATGATCATAGTCAATTAATGGATTCGAAAATAGTTTGGTGTCATCGGCGAAAATGCTAACATTACATCGAAGATTACGTGGGAGATCAAATGTATACAGAACATACAGCACAGGCCGAGAACTGACCCTTGCGGCACACCACTAATCATTTCTATAGGTTTCGACAAAGTTTCCCCAATCCTAACCTGTGATGTCCTTCGCGTTAGGAATGCCTCTATCCAAGCCAGTAGTTTGCCACGTATTCCTATAAACTCTAGTTTTTGTAGGAGTCTTCTCGTAGGAACCTTATTTACTCGTAATAATTACAAAGGTGTACTATAATATACATCTTTACATTGCGATATAGTGGTTATGATATCTTGATAATCTTATTAGACTCAATTTAGGTCAATAAACAAAGCTTTGATTATATACAGTTTAGTCTAATGATTGCTTTGTAGTGATATCTTACGCTTGATATGCGATCGACTATGCATCCCTAAGTCCAAAACAAAATTGTAAGAGAGAGACCATAATATTATGTCATAATTATCATCGACATTTCAGCCTGTTATTGCTGACTGTAGGGCATAAGCCTTCTCTCTTGTGCCTATAAAACCACCCCTAGGTCCTTCCTGCAATATCTTTGACCCATCGCATGGTACAGGATAATATTATTGAGTAGTGTTAATATTGGGTCCTTACCTATGAAATTGGTGTTTTTTTCTCTCTTAGTATTTTGTCTATAACTATTAATATTCAGAGTATTCCTAAAAAATAATTACCTCATCAAAAATAGACTTTATTTTTGAGCTCTTTTGATTTGTTTTGATAATTTGTTGTAAGTTTAATTGTGTTAAAATTGGACACGGAGACAACTCTTTTTAAGTGCTTCCCGAATACATCATTTTATTTGCATTCACTTAAAAACGATGAATATTTTTTATGATATTACACATATTACTAAAGCTTGTCTAATGATAGATGCCAAATATTATTATCTTTGGATTTGTCGTTGTGAAGAAAACTGAAAAAAATTTATTATGGAAAATGCAGAATTCCCCAAAATCTCCATACAAAACACCAATTTCATAGGTAAGGACCTAATATTATTGTAATGGACAGATCTATTACTTACCATTGGGAGGTGCTAAGTCATTTGTTGTGCTTTTTAACAAAAATTCACTACTTTGGGAGTAAGTTATGCATCAATTCCGCCATTGTGCATAAATAATAAATAAGTTCATTGACCCCGACATACAATACGTTATGGTGTTGAAATTAGGCTTCAAATTTTGCTTTTATTTTTTATGATTAATATAAGCTTAGGGCTACAAATAAAGAAATGTCGACTAATGACCTGGCTTCAGTCGACGGTAATAATAACTCACGTTAATGATGATTCTCGCGGGGGCTTTACATTTTCCGGGATGAAACGCAGCCAAGCGCCATCTGCGCTTAATTTGCTTCGACAGGGTTGTGTATTTAGAGCCTATAGTGTAGTCTGTAGCTCCCTTAGGACCGTTGCTAAGTCAAATGTTAGTTCAGCCTTTATAAAAATCGCCTTACTTTTTAAATTTATTTTTAATATTACTTTAATATCAACATCTGTCTAATATCATTATTTAATATCTTTTCTGAAAGAATTGTCAACAAGAATCATAAAAGTGTAATCTTATTAATAATGTTTTAGTTACTCTTTCTTATTAAGCATCGAATTAATTTATTTAGAAGCTACGGCTAGGAATTATAGGTGAGTAATGCAAAGTCAGTTAATTTTATTGAAATTTATTTAAAAACTCAATGGACTGGGAAGGTGAGGGTAGCTAGGGCAGTGTGTCAGTATGCAGCTCTCGCTATCTTTACATATGGACGCTTCTACTGCTTATCATCAGGTAGTGTGGAGTCATTTGTTGAGCTTTTTATGAAAAAAAAGTGTGGAGATATTTATTTAACTAAATATGCCGTATAGAGGTTAGGTATATGAAACATTGAAATGTTACTTTAACTGAAATAAAAGTGATAGTAGATTTGTGTTTAAAAGCATTTGTGTTACTTTCAAAGATAAAATTATATGAGTTTGGTTTAATGGGAAAACTGGTGTTGATGATAATTGGGTATATTGGAAATTACTTTCGTATCATGCGTTTATTTTTATTATATATTGTTGTGGGTTATGTAGTTCTTTATAATTCTTCTTAATATTTTCCATACATATACCGAGATATAGACCAGAACAGAATAGTCTTCAATATCTTCAAACATTCACACCTATAAACTAGCCCCATTAACAACCCATGACCTAATTTATATCATGAACCTAATAAAATATACGATAAATCCAGAAAAAAATCTACCTAATGTACCGTTACACCTACACTGTATTGCTTGTACGAAAATATAATAATACAGTTCCACTGATATAAGCGGATAATAATTTTGAATTATTATTAATATTATCTCTCAGAATCATCGCATATAGAAATAAGTAAAAATTCAACATCATGTATTGTATAAAAAGGGGTTACCTATCAGAATGATAATAATAAAATTCTATACAAAATGTATGTTAAAGAAAATGAGCTCGTTGAATTTTCATACAATTCAGCCTTTGTTTTTGGGTAAAATACGTCCCACGGGCCGTTTCGGCTTGTTTAATCCCACAAGAGAAAATGGCTTACAACGAGGAAACTTAGCTATTGGACTGTGTAAATACAGCTTTAATAATAATTTAAAGTACAATATAAGAAGAGGAAAGACTGTAAATACCTTAGTAAAATGTGTATTTGGAATAAAAAATTATTTCATAGCAATATTTTACAGAACTGGAGTGTTAATAACGCTTTCCGACGTTTACGTGCCGTAGTAAAACCTGTATTTACTACCTATTATTTATGCGATAAAATGATCTCTTTTTTTTGTATGTTAATAATTTAATTTCATTATGCGACCTAAATAAATTTATTAATTGTCAAAAAAATCACCATAATATATAATTATTTCGTCGAAGCTGCTTATTTATATTGTCAAATGATCTGTATATGACATAATATAAAATAACATTATTTAAAATATCCAGTTTGCTGAATATGATTTTAATAAATTGACGTAAAAATAAAAAAAATGTATAGGAATTTTAATTCTATACAAAAAATATTTATTTTTCAATGCGAACAAAATAAGTAAATATTTAGTTACATGTTGTATAATAATATTTAGTTACATGTAACTTTTCTCAATAATTAATAATCGTTTAGTAAAACTTTGAAAAATACTAGTGCTAACAGAAATTATAAATTTAGAGTAATAGTAAATTCCATGCAGAAATTTCATTGAGAACAATGAAACCGTTTGGGTTGAATGTTTAATGACTCAGTCCACCACAGGCTTATCAAATCGAAACTTACCGACGCTATCCTTAAAACAAATCACAACGTGGAAGACAAGTCCAAAATGTACATAGAACAAAAGTTTCCCAAACATCATTCACGTCACATCGCAGAGCCGATAAACTTAAGAGTTCACTGTTTTTGCAACATTTTCATTCGTAGCGAATACGAAGTTCGTAGTTAAGTTGCGAGTTCGTAGCTTGTAGCGTCGTAGCGCTACGTCAGGCTCGGCGCGACTCCGCGGCGCGACTACCCTCAGTTTTGCTCCGCAACTTTGTCGAGTGCACATGCGCTTATCTGAGATACTTCAATTTATAAATAAGTTTGAATTTGTTCGACCCTTCTCTTTGAATTTGAAGTCTTTGATGATTTGCTTCATATTCAGCAAAGTTATGAAATGTTCAGCTTAATTAATTGACCGCACTAGGAATAGTTTCTGAATGTTTATATGGGACTTGGGATCTTTATTTGTTTTTTGTAAAGTAAACATTATAATTATGTTTTATAAATATTATTAAAGAAATATATTATTGTCTCATGCCTAAAAATTTATGTTGTAAGCAAGCCACGATTAATCTTATCCCTCGGGTGAAAAAATTGTGTGCTTTTACTATATACATTTTTATCAAAAAGTCAACATATAACAAGAAAACCTAAGTGATTACAGTAAAAGCTACTGCCCTTATTTAGGCAGATTTATATTTTGTACGATTTCCCTCCATCAAAGTTATTATATTACCAAAATTCAAAAGGCAATGTGGGCGGTACATTAAATTTGTTTCAGTTTTTCTACGTTGAAACTTCTGAAGTAAAAATATATACCTTTAATTAAATTTGTAAGCCTGTGCTTGCTCTAGTTACGGGTATATCTATTATTAATTTTATTTGTGTTAAATTTAATTACAAAATTTTTTGTTATAAAACAAAAAAAAACAAGTGTTCTATATTCCGACAGACTGAAATGGACTAAAAGGGTAAAATTCGCCGTTTTTCTCTTTCCCTTTTCGTAACTTGGCATCCGATTCGTTCAAGGAAAATATAATTGGGCCGCTGTATTGGCTTAATGACCGCCATTAATTATACGATGGTAACTGAACCAAAGCACTTACCGAGCAAAGAAAAGGTCGATAATGACAAGTAGATGGCATGGGTTTTTGCATACCTGGAGTTTTATTAGATATTATTCGAATTTGAACCTCTCGAGATAAAATAGAAAAATATAATAATAATAATAATTTTCGCGAACGCCAGCGTTCGTTGGGCCTTCAACGAGTTAATACTTAGCAAACTTATGAGATTAAAGTTATTTTGTAAATTATAAGTATAATTTGTGTAGGTCCAGGACACACAAAGAATGAACCAACTGCTTTTCTTGCCTAGCATGTCGTAAAAGGCGACTAAGGGCGTATTGGGTACTGGGTCTGTGATTGTGAAGGCGATGAGCTGGCCACTTGTTACTCGTACTACTCTTTCACGATTTTTCATCTGACCAAACCCAATTTTTGTATGGCTAAATGTGGTCTTAAGGAACCCAGTGATCCTTAGACTCTGCCTACCCCTTTGGGCATTACAGGCGTGATTGTATGTATGTATGTTTACTGGACACAAGTATATGTAAAATATATAGTCACGTGCAAAAAATTACACGTTTGACTATTATTCTTATCCTAACACCATTGTAACTCGAGATGACGAAGATATAATCAACCTTAGTCCTACTGAACGTTACAAAATTCGTTTGTTGTTTTAATTTGCAATAAAGAGTATATACATTTAATCATCTACGTTAGACTTATAGGTAGGGAAATATATTTCACTATACCGAGTAATAAGATGACAGGAGGGACCTACTTATATTGTGTGTCTAAATCGAATGGAAAATGTTATAGTACAAATGTTACAATATTTCTCAAGTGTTATTACTATAGTTAATTTCTTATATTATTCATTATTCATATATTATATATTTTATTATTTATTTATTTTATTATTTTTTTTTTTATTTTATTATATTTTATTCATATATTTTATTATTCATATATTCTTATATTATTTTCTTATCGAAATGTTAAGTTCTCTTATTGGTATTGCATGTAAATAAAGCGACAAAGGTATTATTAGTAGTATACATAAGTAACATAAATACATCAGTACGAGTAACTCCGTGTGTTGATGTTTTCATTAATCTTCAAACGTGCCTCGATGCTATCCACTCAGATATCGAAGCTTCTCGTTAGACCATCAGATATGTTTCTATCTTAAAGTTAAAACCTGTTGTCTTTTCAGAGCTCGAATTTAAAGGCGAATACATTTGGAAGCGAAATTTTTAGCCTGGTTTTAAATGTTCAGTAAAGTAACAGCATTTTTAGGATTTTTTTTTACTAGAAATGTTGACGACCTCCGTGGTCAAATGAAAGTCTGTATACTGGTCTCAAGGCGTCGCCATCTCGAGAGGTTCAGGGTTCGATCTCGGTGGAGGAAAATGTTTGGGTGATGAATTTTCAGGCATTTGCTCTCCAGTCTTGGATATATTTACATGTATTTATCTATTAAAAATATTTATGAGTCTTCTAGTGTAAGTAAAACAAGCAGCATTAGTTGCTTAAAATGGGGCGATTTGATTGGTGTGAATGTCTGAAGATATTTATTTGTTTATTATTTATTTCTTGGAGTGCGCTTGATGGCAATCTTGACTGATGGAAAGCGACACGATATGGTCTAAGGTGGTATGTAAACTTTAATAATGCCTTTATCACTTTAAAACCATTGGTATGGACACGTAAAACGAGTAATTATGGATGATGAATTCTATCGTAGCAGAAAGATGGCGCAAATTGCACGCATAATCAACAACGTGTTCCGAGTGAATAGTATATTATAACCGAATGCATAATTTGTTGTCGCTTATAGGCTTGAATTCTTTTAATTTGGATATTTGGCCCCGAAAAGTACACCACAACTGATGGTTTTTTAAATATTGGATCCTTACCTATGAAATTGGTGTTTTTATTCTGTCTTAGCAATTTGTCCGTAACTATTAAGTTTCAGAACATTCTTATAAAATAATTGCCTCTTCTAAAAATAGACCATATATTTGAGCTCTTTTTATTTAATTTGATATTTTTTTGTAAGTTTAATTGTGTTAAAATTAGACACAAAGACAATTTTTTTAACTGCCTCCCGAATACATCATTTGATTTGCATTAACATAAAAACGATGAATAATTTTTATCAAGCGTGTTCACACACATATTGCTAAAGCTTGTCTAATGATACATGCCAAATATTATTATCTCTGGATTTGTCATTGTGCAGAAAACTGATAAAATGTTAGTATGTAAAATGCAGACATCCCCAAAATCTCCATACAAAACACCAATTTCATAGGTAAGGACCTAATACAATAGCTGGAATTAAATGAGTGACATTAATAAAAAGCAGTAAATGTTCACTTCCAGGAAGATATCAATAACAAAATTTTAACATATCTCTATAATAAACATTCACTTTTTGGTGTATAGATACTAATCTTACCTTTGGAACATTTACGTATTTTATTCTAATTTGGAATAGACAATCAGAATTAAACGTTAAGGTAAGCTTAAAAAGTAGCATTGTAAATGTACCGGAATCAATTCTTTTAAAAAAGGCTTTTTCTATATAGTAATCTGACAAAGTAAAAGCGGACACTTATTTTATAAATCTCTACAAAATAAAGATAAATAAACATCTTTCCAGAGAAAGATGTTCTAAAATTAGGTCAAATTTTGTCTCGAAATGTCACTATAAAAGCGCGTAAGATAAAGGAAAAATTGTAAAGATAAAAGTATTTTTTGTATAAGCTGCAAATATGACGAGACTTGGGGTTTCGGTTCACGTAGAGAGAGAAAAGTTTGTATAAGAATAAATGAGTTTAAATGTTTCCAAACGATTTTCGGTTTGAGACGAATTTCATTGTTACAATAAATTTTATTTTGTTAGCTCAATTTTGTCTTTTAAGGGTAGAAATTAGGGTTCCTTATTCAAATTACGCTTTGAAGTTTCTTATAAAAGACTTGTGGAAGGGTGGGCAAATAAAACCGCGCGATGGTGGAATAAAAAAATGAGTGAGTGAAATTTTCAGTGCAGACTGGAATGTCTAATAGTTTGTGAGTAATCTCAGTTTTTCAACAATAAGAGATTTTTTAAAACACTAAATACGCATAAGTAAATTTTCTTTATGAGCTTTGAAAATTTGCTATTACTTTAGGATCTTAGTAGTCGGTAAAATTCACAAAAATATAACACAAAAATATAGAAAAAATTGAAATAAAAAATAGTTGTCATTCAAAACTTTTTATAAAAAAGCATAAATAATTTTTTTCCGCAGTGTCTATTTCCATATACCTTTATTTTATATAATTAATTACTTTACAATAATAACAACAGAAGCGCGGCAAGCGAATGAATATACAATTTCGCCGATCCATTTATCATGTAATGTATCCTTAGCCACGTGTGTTGCTCTCGATATTTTTTGGGCTATACCACTCCGGAGTGGAATTAAGCTAATGGATTAAGCCTCAAAGATAAATCGCAATTGTTCAATGTAATTTGTAATGTTACATGTTTGTGCCTGCTTACTTAGGGCTCCCTTTTGTGTAATTTCGAAAACAAACTAAGTCCTTTGTCTGTGAGGGCCTACGGCGGTTTTCTTATCAGGTCGACCCTTTACATCTGCGATGTAGGTACATAAAGGGTATACATTGCAAAAATGATTATATTTAGCCCGCTTTGAATGAATGTTGTTGGCCCACCGTTCTTATAATATAAATAAATATTTTTGCAGTTCCGTGCAGCATCCTTTCAGAGGCACTTTTTTCAAATATAGCTCGTGGAAACAGCGGGCTGTTTGCACAACGTTCGCCTTTCTCCTCATATCCAATGTAGTTTTCAGTTTAAAATTCATAGTGCAGCTTTTAAACTCCGTTAGGTTTTGAATGTTTGCGGTACTGTCTAAATGGGCGCTAAGCAGCTATAAAAAATATTTAAATGCTGTAATGAATAATTGACAACTAAAGTTAGTAATCTTTTGATACGAAGTTGTGTGTGCTGCAAAAAAATATAAGGGTTAACTTTTTAAACAAAATTCAAGCTACTTTTCTGGAATGGAAAAGAAATGAGCAGAAAGGACGAGAATTTGAGCGGGAAAGTTTAAGACATGAAAATGGAATAGCTGGGAAAGGTTACTTTTATTGAATTATATCACTGGCGTTTTAAAATAAAAATTTAATGTTTATCGCTTATAACTTTTTTTCTTTTCAACGGTTTGTTGTGTACGCTGGGTTATTTACACGGGGCGATAGGAAGCGTGGATTCTTCAGTAAAACATCTGTCCACCTGTAGGCCTAGCATGGGCCGGAGATAAAAAGTCCCCGGAGATAAAATTACTCATTGCCTTTTTCTCTCCTGCCCGTGCTAGGCCATCTGGGAGCATAAAGTGACACACTGCTTGCGCAGTACACCAGTACCCCACGGTACTATTAATGCATGTGATTTTTGTATCTATATTTTTGAAATTTGTTTATTTTCATGATCTTTTGTGTTGTTTTGAACATGAATTAGCGAAAAATTATTTCGCAACGTTATGTAGAGATACTTTAAGTATGGTAAAAGTTGCTATTTTTTGTTTTACATTGAATATTTCTTTGTGACGTATTAATTGGCTAAGCTGGTTTTATTAGTATTGTTCAATTACCACTAATAAGAAAGATGAGGCACACTAACCTGAAAACTCTCGCTTTTATTCTGATCAAACCTCACTTAGAGGGCAGATTTCAATACCGAACTTTCCCAACGTCCCTGCAAATTAGTAATGGAGATTTTTAGGGAAAGCCACCAATAGCCGTGGCAATTCCTTCAAAATTAAAATCATAAAGGAGCTTCTTTTTCCAAGGTCTAAGGAACTGAAATCGCATACGCATTGTGCTACGTGTAAAACTTTTACTTGTGCTGAGTGCCAAAGCAAAATATGCCAAACTAGTTAAACGGTTCCCAATTAGTTTATCTTATTGTGATAAAAACAGACTTATTTAAGTTAAGAATGCACAGGAATATAGATTTGTTTATTAAATATTTATTGTGTAACCCAGGGTACCGATAACAAAATACTAATATGGGTACGATTCTAGGGTTAATAATTGATCCAATTTCGATGCTTTTCGATTTCGTCGTTTTTTTTAAATGATAACAACATGCCCATTACGGCCCCTTAACGCTATGGAAAAGGTGTCAAGTAGGGTTAACATTATTTTCGGCACAGTAAAATCTAATAAGCAATGTGGTTGGCTGCAAGTGGCGACAATGCGACGTTAACCCCTAATATGGCGGCACGGATGCCAACTATTCATTTAATTAAGAGTCTAACAGCTTTTACAAGTCTAACAAAATATGAAACCCAAGGAACGGGAGCTGACGACTGAAATAATTTTAAATTACAAACGTTATTGTAGAAAGAATGTTTGTGATATTTAATTATTTGTGTGTCCTATTTTGAATGAAATAAAAAATAGAAGAAAATTGGAAGAAAGAAGAGAAAGAATTTCTCTTGATTTTGTCCACAGACTGGCCGGTTCGATCTCCTACTGATTTGAATGAAACTAACGAACAGTTACTTAAAAACGCTTTTGGCTTACTATGTACTTAACTGATTGCGAAAATTGAGTGTTATCCCTTTCATTGCCTACCCCTTCGCAGTTAGAGGCGTTATTGCCATACAGTCAGCGTCAAATAGTGACACATAGGGTGTTTAAATAAATACACTAACAAAAAGTCAATAATATCAGTAGAAAAAGAGTTTCCATATTGTTGACAACACGATGGAAACTTTATTTGTACCGATATTATTGAGTTGTCGGGTCGTCTGTTTATTTTAGATTTAAATTTTGGACCTTAAAGTTGATAAGACTGGTTGGGTCTAGCCTTAAGAAATTAAAATACAACATTATATTTAACTCACCCTTTAGCACTCCCAAAATGTTCAAACTGGAAGTTCCGCTATAAAAGGTTATTAAAACGTCACCTGATTGTCGTTTAATATTCAGTGTTTCAAAATAGGAAAATACTCTATTTGCAGATCACCGTCAATTTATTCAGAAAAATGCTTTACACGGCTTCTATACCGATTTGGTTGCAAATTGAGACTGCTAGAAAGATTTTATGTGGTCCAACTCACATTTGGTCTAGTTTCAAAATTAGGTCAAATTCACAGTTGATCCAGCTCTATGTAATTCAAAAATGTCACATAACTTGTAATTATGTGACATTTAGTTGATAGGTGTGAATGTTTGAAGATATTTATATTGAAGATATAATTTTAACAATAATGTTAAGGTGCAAAGTGCAAAGATTTAATGTGAAAATATATTCATGGCTTTGAAACTAACAAACGTTTTTGAAAAATCTGTATTATGGCTGTTTATCGTATGATGATGGCGTAGTTTATCGCTTTCACGAAAATTTGTGAAATGCTTTTGACGTTCATATGCATGTGATAAGACGCATCTAAATTGAATAAACGATATTGAATTTTGAATTAGGTAAGCTACTTTGGAGATCACAAATGAATATTTTACTAGTCTTTATGTAACCCTATAACCTACTACAAAATAGATGCTCGTACAAGTTTACGTCATTCTGTTTTTAAAAAGTATTTTAAAGTAAGTGAAAGCGAATGGACTTTATGAAATGAAAGAAGATGATAGCTTGAAATAGATGTATTGGAATAAAATATAAATAACTAAAATACAATGCCTCAGCAGCGGACGTCAACACTCCCACTCTCACCTAGCAACCAAAAACACCACAGACTCAAACTCGTAACGTTCCGTTACATTCCCCCCTCCGTGCAGAAGGTCACCTTTCTAACAGGTCGTCTTAAGGTACCTCCAGCCGTGCGCACCTCTACTACTCGAACAACTCCGTCGTGGCCTGGAAAAGTATTGGTTATGACGCCCCGGGGCCACATACCGCGGGGAAGGTCACCGTCGGCGATGAAGACAGAATCTCCAACTTGAAGATTTCTCGTTGGCTGGTTGGGTCGCCGTCGAGGGAGTAATGTTGGCAAGTATTCCTTAAGCCATCTTCGCCAAAAACAATCCGATAGCCGCAGAGCTCTACGCCAGAGCGCCCTTGCCGATAGGTCACCGTCATCTAAGAAGGTGGTAACAGATGGTGAAGAGCTACCGATCAAAAAATGGTTCGGAGTCAAACTTTCCCGGTCGTCAGCGTTACTCGAAACATAAGTTAGTGGACGGGAATTCACGATGTTTTCCGCTTCGTAAAGGAAGGTACTCAGGACTTCTTCCCTGGGCGCAGTATCAATGTTAGCGACTGGCTGACATCAACCTCCTTTTTATACTTTATTTTTACATGACTTTGAAGGCCTTGTTTTTGTATTGACATTCTGTGACTTACTGATCTGTTGACGTTGCTATGTGGTTGTATCCTATAGTTTCATTATATAATAATATACCATTTTACAGCTCTACTGGTTTTTCCCTCATCCTAGCACTCAGTCCACCTCACTAGTTATCATTTGGTCCTTCGAGCCGACGATGAATGACATGACGCTACAATATTTTTTGACTGTGATCGCGTAATCATCGTGAAAAAAAATAATAAAAAATGAAATGTCAACTAGTGAAAATTCTAAGACAAAGGAAAAATGAAATGTCAAATCAATAGCAAAATACTACGGAACGATTTCTCTGTCTACGGGAATGATGGATCAAAGAAAATACAATGGATCGAAGGACCAATGAAAGCGAATGGACTTTATGAAATGAAAGAAGATGATAGCTGGAAATAGATGTATTGGAATAAAATATAAATAACTAAAATACAATGCCTCAGCAGCGGACGTCAACACTCCCACTCTCACCTAGCAACCAAAAACACCACAGACTCAAACTCGTAACGTTCCGTTACAGTAAGTTATTACAAATTTTAAATAAGTATGAAAATTAAGTATTCCTCTATTATATTGGGTTAAAGTCTATTACGATAGATTCATGTGTTTGTTTCCATGAGTAAGGCCTGCACCCAGCAGTGGGATGTATTTAGACTGATTCTAAATTCATGTACAAGTAATAATAAATGACATGAAAAATCTAATAAACAGAATCGATAAGTCTCGCAGATATCGAAAATAAACTTAACTATCCCAACCAACCGTGGAAACGGCAGTTTGTTTGCGTTTAATTATTCTGCCTGATGGAAACTCGACATAACGCAACCCCCTACAAATTCACACGATCGTTAACGTAAATATATACATTCCTGCTAGATGGTCAACTTAAAATACGGAATTTGAATATAAAAATATCGGATAAGAATAAGACCTATTTGATGTGTATAATGTAAAAATTACATGTTGTTAATTGGGTTGTAATTCAAAGTTGTCTTATGAAATTAAACTCATAATTTTTTTAAATAACTCCTGCTTAAATTTACACAAAAATAATTAACACATATGCTACGATGTATGTGATGATTAGTGATAAAAAGATAAAAGTGAGTGTGATTAGTGATATTATGAATTTCAATGATTATAGTTTTTGATACTTAATTTATGAATTTTTATGAAGAATGATCATTTTGATTATAAATGGTATGTGAGACAATGCGCATCTTTTTTATGCAATTTTTATAAAAGGAATCAGTTCATTTAATATATCGAAATTTATAATCAACTGATAAAAAAATCTACTTTAAAATATATCTTGCACGTTTTATATGACACATTTGGTCATGTCTACTTATTAAATAATAAAAAATAGTTTTCTTATTAAATAAAGGTGAAATTACTTCATTTAAAATTTATACGATCAACGGCGTTTGCCGTGTTCAGCCGAGGAAGTTTGTGGGTTACATGTAAAGTTTTATTAAAAAGTGTTATCTCTAAATAAGCAAGAAAGTAGAGAAAATATTTAACTTTAAATTAATAACTCTTCCTGGCAATACTCTGCTGGTAATGGCACTGGCAGTAGATCATATAAGTTTTGAATGAGGTAATTTTGCATTTTGGCAATATGTAGACTATTTTTTCAAGGGCCTATTTTTTCTCCACCTGTCATAGCGTAAGTGGAGACCTTACTTCCTTTTTCTAATTAAATAGTATAATATTAGTTAAACCCTTTATTTATATAAAAAGCTCACACAACCTGTTGCTAAGCAGTAGATGTAATGCGAAAGGCCGGCTTAGCCACCTCTTTACGTTTCTTGAAAGAACCCATGTTTCCAAGTACACATATATCGTTGTATAATTTATCTAAGTGATGTAGTAATCATCTTATGAATTTGTTATTGTAGCTTAGAGGCCAATGTGGGTCTCTGCCAATAAATAAGATAATAAAGTAAGATAATCTCGGATCAAAAAATTGCTATTATACATTTTGACATTTATTTTTTCCTTGTTATTATATGTTTATTTCCAAGCTGATGTCATTTTGGAATTGGTGTAGGTAAGCACAGAGTAAACTTTTTCGGAGGTAGGTTTAGACCATTTCTTTGCTCTATGAATGTATTCATTAAAACCGTTGTATCAAGAAACTCAAAGTATATTTTTGAACAGCTTAACAAGAATCAGAGTCTGACTTAGACTAAAAACCAAAAAAGAGCAAATAATTGAAATCATAAAGATAATAATTATATCAAATGATTCGAATAGTAAGAAATGCGTGGATTACTGACGAGAAGGTATCAATTATATGTTTTTGATAACAATGTAGAAACAATGGGAAATATTTGCATGTTGCGGATTGGTGTAAGCAATTTTGAACACTATCTCTTTGACGCTAAGCGTTTCATTATCAACCGTTCGGGTCAACCAGCCTCGGGGGCACATGTTATCGTGTTTTGATCATACTCGGCTTTCTTTGTGATACAGTGGGCGATAGGAGAATTGGTACACGCTTATCTCGAGTTAGAATGAATTGAGGCACTGAATACAGGATTTTTTCGTGGCCCTTCACTTCTAAAACTGCCCTCAAATGTAAGCCGCGGGGGGTTTGTGTATAAGGCAAATTATCTTTAATCGAAGCTATGAGTGAATGAGCATTTACTTCTTTTCGCTGGGAAGGTAATTACATAGTTCATCTCTATCAATAATTATTGTAATACAATGTACGTAATACAACTTAATTATTCATTAGAATTCACATCCAGATGTAGTATTATGTTAATGATTTTGATGCAAAGGCATTGTTTCTTATTTATAAAGACATTGACATTATTTGACATTGTATATAATTAATATATTTGAAAAACAAAATTATAATTAAATGAATACTATGAAGGTCTTTTAATAGAGCAAGAAGTGTTTTGTTTCTCGGATAAAAACTATTTTTTTTCTCTATTATATAACTAACAGTCGAAGACACAACCTAGTTTTAATAAGGTTTTTAACTATACTAAATAGTGTATATTTTCTAAAGTTTAAGTAAATTGTCGAAATACAAGAAATTCTCTCTTGCTTAAAGTTAAAGAGAAAGTATCTAATCTCAGAACATCGCAGACAACAGGTGCTGTTTATAATCAATACGAATACAAACATTTGACATCAACCTTCCACTTACAACCTAGGGGTGATAGTGGTAATATTGATAAGGGTTGGACCTCCGAAATTAATCTAGAGATATTTAATATAGGAACAACACAAAAGGTAAGTTTTGTATGTAGTTTTTATGTTGTCTGTTTCGGGCGAAATTAAAGCAATAGATTAAGTCTGACTGGTCTGAGCAGATTTGTCCAAATGAGTTGATCTCTTGGGACGTACTGTGAAGATATTAATTTTCATTAAAAAAGAAGGAAATGAGGATTAATTTCACAGCAAATTAATAATTGCTTAGCTTGACAAATGGGATTTTTAATTAGAATGTATTTACATTATAAAAATTAAAACGTTTTATATGACTTTGATGTTGAGAATTTTTAGTAATAAAAATATTTACGCCATTAAACTTGATATTTATTGTGTCCATTATTTTGGGAAATAAATGTTTCCATTTCATTAAAACAAAGCACAACTAAAAGCTTTGCTGTTAATAAACGTTTTGGTTACTTCTATGAAGTGATAATGAATGTAAAATGTCCGATTTAGATAAAGTTTAATAACACGTTCGGTTCTTAGGTAATAGGTAGTATGACGTGCAACTAAGTGCGGATAATAAATCGCTGGGTGACAGCGAGCGTCTGTTAGCCGGTCGCGTGTCCGAATCATGTCCGAATGCAGATTGTCACGGTACGCAAGCTGACATTACAGACACGGTGAAAAAATAAAAATGGGGAGTTTTAGCGGCATTCGACTATGACGGACATGATTTGTATTTACGTAAAATCTTTGTAGTTTTGTATAATGAATGTCTATAATGATGAGCAATGTGGAGAATCATTAAAATAAGCGTCAAGCTGTGTGAATAATTTCAGTTTTTTATCGTTGTAATCCACCTCATCAAAGTAGAACCACAGTGTCTACCATCGATCTTTTCGCGCCAAACTCTCCAAAGATCTATTAAAATGTATAACACTTGCATTCCAATGCAAGCACTGAAGACATATTGACGAATGACAAGTCTGTATGGTAAGTCTGTATTTCCGTTTGCCGTCCGTTTATAGGAAAAAAATCTTTGTATTTAATAACATATCATAACATATACATACATATCATCACGCCTCTTTCCCCGAAGGGGTAGGCAAGGTGATAAACACCCACTTTTCGCCAGGTATGATAGGTCACCATGTAACAGATGGCGAGCCTGTTGCCATGTTCCGGGCACAATGTGAGGCAAGCGATTTTCACAATGAACTGTACATACGTTTTATTCAAACTAAGTGGTACAGTTGGTGGGATCGAACCGGCGGCGGTGGGAGTTTTTAATCGGTTGCTCATAATTCCGTGATTCGGTCTATATGCCGTAAGGCAGGTAAGACCATGAATTAATGGTGGGACCTCATCCAAGGGTCAACCATAGCGAAAGCTGCTTATTTTTCCAAAATCTGCACCCATAACAAACAAACCACAAACAAAAAATAACTTTATTTCATATGCCTAACCTGGCACTTAAAAACGTCAATATTTTACAATTTAAAAAATTATATAATAGGTTGGGGAAAAAGTTTCTTCGCATTTTTTAAGAAAATTCAAAACATTTTTTAATATAGTTTATTTACATTTTACTAAAGTATGTAGGTACCATTTTGTTCGATAACTTTTTGCCATCTTGTAGGTAGGGACATGATCCCATTGCTATAGAAATTTTGGGACTTCTGGTCAAAATACCGCGACAAGTGGTTTTGGCAGTCCTCTCGTGATGTTAACCTGACACTGCCTAAAGAATTCTGAAGAGACCGAAACAGGTGGAAATCTGAAGGTGCAAGGTCAGGAATATACGGCGGATGCATTAACACCTCCCAGCCAAACTCTCTTAATTTTTGCTGAGTGGCTAAATATGTGTGAGGTCTAGCGTTATCATGATGAAAAACCAAACCCCTTCTGTTGATTAATTCCGGCCACTTTCTCTCAACTTCTTGCTTTAATCTCATCAGTTGTTCGCAGTAGAGTTCAGAATCGATGGTCCTGCCTGGTGGTAACAGCTCATAATGAATAATGCCCTTCCAATCCCACCACACACACAGCATCACCTTCTTGTCGTACGTGATCCACTTTTCATCACCAGTTATCAGCTTCTTCAAAAATGGTTCGGTTTCATTACGTCGTAATAAAGAATCACAAATGAGTACACGGTTCATTAGGGTTTCTTTCAGTGAGCTCGTGAGGTACCCAAATGTCGAGCTTTTTTGTGTACCCATTTTTTTTCAAATGCGCCAAAACTGTTTTGTAGTCAATTCCCAGTTCTTCAGCTACGTCGTAGCTACTGACATGCCGATCTTGCTCCACTTTTTCAAAAATGGCGTCCATTTTATCTGTAATAGGGTGACCAGAGCGACGTGCATCTTTGACATCAAAATTTCCGGATTGAAAACGCTTAATCCAAATTTGTGCTACTCTCACAGACACTGCACTAGGACCATAAACATCGCAAATTTTTTTTCGGCTTGCGTTGCATTTTTGCCTTTTTTGTAGTAAAATTTTAAAATGTATCGAATTTCTTCATTAGATTCACTCATCTTGGCGGTACGAAAAACAAATGAAAATCACACATTTTCCTAATTTGAATTTGGAATTATGTTCTTTAAAATTTAAACTTTCAATGATACCAAAACCTGCCAGATATAAATAGTATAGCCAAAGAGATTTTATTATAAGTTTATACATACTATAATGCGAAAAGACTTTTTCCCCAACCTAATATTTAAATAAAAAGTATATTCTAAATTAAGGTTAGTTACCGTGAGCGCTTGTGAGAAGAACCCGTCATGAAACTCATGAGCCACTTTTTTTTTAAATAGCCAATCACATAATTGTAAAGCCATAGATTTCCATCTGTTCAATAGCCACCTAAATATACCTTTTACACTGAAGTGTTCTGATAGGATAGTATTATATATTTTTTTTACATAAGACAGGTAAGCTCTTGTCTGCCATATCACCTGATGGTAAGTGACGATAAGGCCGAAGGTAGAAGCGAGTTTCACCTATAATCTTCAACAACTGAGGAACTGGCTATTATACCTCTGATTGCCGGAACACAACAATGCTTCCAACATTGTTGTTGATACAATAATATAATATAAATTATGTAGCTAATATCCTGAATTTCAAAAAATATTGAATCTCAACTGCGAATTAATTTTGCCAAGAAACAATTCGTTCACTGTTAATCGCGGTTTAAATCACATGAATTACGATGCGGCAATATGTTGATTCGATAAAACGCTCGAATTTCACGCACAAAATGACGTCCATCGCACATTACAGCTATAAATTCATCTCGTATTGTCAACCATCGCACTATCAGCGAAATATCGAATATCCACATAGCGGCACGTTTCGTGCATACAAATACATGTTACGGGGTATTATCGGAGGCCTTAACGATGGAGGGTACTTGTGTGTAAACTATTGATTCGGATAATCCTACAACAATTTGTTGGGAACAAACGCGGTGCGATTTATACAAACACCTACACCGTCGAAGTTAAGTACAGACTTTTAACACGATTAAGTTTAATTCGGTCCCGTAAGCTTATTCCGGCTTTTTGATTTTGTTTAGCAAAGTTCAACGAACTGTGCTTAATAGGCATTGAATTTTTTCGAGTAAATTGTAGTTTGGGTGTAACATTGTATTATTGTACGAATTCCTTCCTTTTTTTAATTAATTATAGTTGTCATGGGCAGAGGGCGTCCACAGTGCGTCGCCACCTCGGTCGGTCAATTATTTAATGTTAGTATATAATATAAATTAAAATAATGAGGAGCTCGTTGGCGTTATGGTGCTTATGTTTTGCATTTCAAGATAAAAAAAATTAAAATATTGGGTAGGAGGGTGGTGTTACGCCCCTTACTTATGTATTTCTGCTGGTGACAACTAAGATTAAAAATATGTCACGCCAAGAGTCATTAGTCCATTCAACCAAGACACCTTTGCACGAATATTAATGATCTTCGATCGGTAAAGTATAAGGTATAAGAGGATAGAACTAGTTCTTCCGTTCATTGAATCTTTAAGTGTAACGGTAAGAGCACTCTTATGAAGTGAGATAAGTATGTGCCAGCTAGCCTTTACTAGTGATGTAAGTCTTACATTATGTAAAGTCTTAATTAATTTAACTATTTATTATACACAAAAGAATAGATGGAATAAGCATATATTATTTAACGGAAAAATTGAGAATGTACAACACAAAAAATGCTAGTAAAAAAGGTAGAGCTTATTTCTAATTGATATATCTTCCAGCCCACCTGCTATAGAAGAAATGCTGTGAAGTAGACTAAGTAGCGTGTACTAAAGAAAATATAATAATATATCATATAATATGTTATATATACTCCTTTCTATAGTGCCATCAAGTGGTGATAAGTGGGTTTACGCAACTATTTTTAAGAAAATGGGAAAACTCCACTACCAGCTTAGAACTGACCAGGGTGAGACGTGGAAAAGACACATAGACCAGTTATTAACATCCAATATCCTCCTCCTACCCAAGATTGAGAGGGAGGACTGTTATATATACTCCTTTCTATAGTGCCATCAACAATTCAGTTCTATGAATGATGACACCTGTCTAAATTGTTTTTGTTGTCATTATTGTAAAATGAGTTAATAAAGAAATACGAAAAAATATATAATAAATAAAAATATACATAATAGATATTTAAAAATAAAATATACCTATGAAAATTAAGTATCTATTAAATTACATAAACAAATGATACGAATGTGAATAAAAGGGTGATAAGGGAACGCTTAGTTTTAAATATCCAGTTGAATGTGAGAATTATAATTAGTAATTTATCCTAAGCATTTCTTTTTCCTTATCCCATCCTCCCTTTTGATTAAGGAGCACGCGTGTGCCTGCACAACTGTTTTTTTCAAACAAAGCCTGAAAAGCAGGTAAGTTGCTAGACCTGCTTTTATTTCTGTTACCTTAGCTGTCCTGTTGCTACCTTCGCTTATGATCTCATCTATAGTTTACCATCAGACGGTGTCTGTAATAAGCTTTAAAAAGCAATGAACATCACGCTATATATTATTATGTATGTAGGTATATGCCCGGAAATACAAATTATTCAATTAAAACTATTTTCTTAAAATTAACTTGTTTATAATTTTAAATATAATGTTATGCACTTACAAAACAGCGTTCTAAACAACAAACATTAACCTAACGCTGCAATTTGTTAACGGGAAAAAGTGTAATGATTAATAACAGTTTTAAATGCAAAAACTTGCATCATTTACACCTAGGCGGGGAATTATTCAAATTTATTCATGAGCAACGGGAGTAGGTAATCGTCTCTAGAAACTGCATGAATAAATAGGAAGTTGTGTACAAATCACTTGGCGATATAACAGATAAGAAGCTTTCCGCCAGCGATTGTCGCGTATGATTTTAGACACGTAACATATAACATATCTAATGACAAACAGAATATTCGGAAATTAAATAGGCTTATCATAATGTAAGGAAATACACGCGGCTTAACGGATGTTGCCTTCACTGATGATTTATATTATAATTTTGAAGATTCGAGGCTATCATTCTCGGCACTGGTTATGGGATTTACCCACTTCGGGCAATATCGGGGAAGTAGTGGTTGAGATATCTCGGCTGCTACTCTACTCACTAAAAATCGTAACGATTTGCCTAGACACGAGGCGATCTAGGAGGTCATTTAGGGTGCTCCTCACCACTGCCTCGATATTGCCTCTGATTTTAGGGACGTTAGAGACCCGTTTAGACTCACAAATAAAAGACGAACGAAAAACGTCATCGGAGAACACAGTCACAACATAATTCTTTAATTATTAAAATACATAAAGAAGAAAAATGTAAAGTAATATAAAATGATAGCTACTTGAGAATAGTATAGAAAATGTATTATCTGTAAGATTCTCTAAAATTGTAAAATAAAATAAAATAATAATATTAGATCTATGAAATTGGTGTTTTGTATGGAGATTTTGGGGATGTCTGCATTTTACATACTAACAGTTTTCTTCACAACGACAAATCCAGAGATAATAATATTTGGCATGTATTCTTAGACAAGCTTTAGCAATATGTGTGTGAACACGCTTGCAAAATTATTCATCGTTTTTATGTTAATGCAAATCAAATGATGTATTCGGGAGGCAGTTAATAATAATTGTCTTTGTGTCTAAGTTTAACACAATTAAACTTACAAAAAATTATCAAATTAAATAATACGAGCTCAAATATATGGTCTGTTTTTAGAAGAGGCAATTATTTTATAAGAATGTTCTGGAACTTAATAGTTAAGTGGAACAAATTGCTAAGACAGAATAAAAGCACCAATTTCATAGGTAAGGACCCAATATTAATTTAACTTGAAGTTTTTTTATAACTACACATTTCATCAGGTGGCACGTTTGCATGGGGTTTCTTTCAACAGAGAAAAAGCCGAAAACTGAAATGAAAGAGAAACATAGGGTGGTCCTTAGACAAGATAGAGCAAAGATATTCATAAGGTTTCCAGCAATAGCTGGATGAGAGTGACCGCCCATTGTGCTCGGTGCCATGCATTTTGAGAAGCCTATGTCCAGCTGCAAACGATATTGTGATGGTGATGATGATAATATGAGTTTCTTTTGTTTCGTCCTCAACCTGTATACGTCCCACTGCCGGGCACAGGCCTTCCTCACGAAGAAACACATCAGGAGTTTAGGTCATAACACCACCACGCTGGTCCAATGCGAGTTGGTGGGTAGGGACCAACGGCTTAACGTGCCTTTCGAAGCACGTAGGAGCTCGAGATCACAAATTTTTGGTCACCCATCCACGGCCTGACCATGGTGAAGGTAGCTTTGGGTTTGATCGAAAGCCAAAGCGTCCTAACCACTGCGCCACCGAGCTTCTCTTCTTTTGTTTATACAAGTACAAAGTAATTTCCTACCAAGTATATTTTTACTTACTATAACTTATTTTAACTGTAAATTTAATAACAAGATACCTTATTCTAAATATTAATTACGCCTATATTTGACGGTTAATCAAGAATTAATTGTCTCTTCATAGTTTTAGAGCGAGCTTTTGTTATAATAAATTAAGTGTTAAATATTGTTACGCAGAAACTATGCTTTATTACTGTAGTCCTTTAATATTCTAATATAGTTGCAAATAGTTTAGGCCTGAAAAAAAACAATATTGAATTAGAACTGTAATAATCCAAAAAATAAAATTGTTTTATCACAGCGCATAATCTAATTTATTTAAATATATAATAGGATTTAAACTCAGCTTTGCATATAATATTCTCAAATAAATACAGACACAGTCACAATAGGTTTATTTTTTAAGAAGGCTTTGATGTATTGACTTTCATGCGTGATAATAATATGTACCCTTCATCGTTAAGGAAGGAGTACCTAATTATGTTATCAAATGCAGTATTTTTCAGATTATCGTAAAAACCAAATTACCGGTTTAATACTGGTATTTCGAGAATTTTCAAATGCAGAAAATTACCCGGCGAAATTTTGTTCCATCACCATCATCCAATTATTAAAATAAATAAAGAAGAAAACTGTAAACTAATATAAAATGATAGCTACTTGAGGATAGTATAGAGAATATTAATTTAACTTGAAGTTTATTTATAACTACACATTTCATTAGGTGGCAC